>NW_021026856.1:1058156-1111395 GCF_004153795.1 Camellia sinensis
TAGTCATACTTGGATTAATTAATACATAGAACTATGTATTTGTACTTTAAAATTTATTGAGAAAAAATTGTGCCTTGGATTTAATTTTTATATAACGTGTGAATAGAAAGGGTAAAAATAATATTATCCTAAATGCAATTGAGTCAAACATTAATTTTTTTAAAATTAATTTATAGGCACAAATTTTGAGTTTGTGGTCTTTTTTGGGTTGGACCAGTGGGTTGAGAGAGACTGTCAAATGTATCTGTTTGGCTTCAATTGGCTCATTCAATTTGGCTTTCAAATGCCACTTTCGTCGAGTTTTCCATAAATAAAATAAGGAAGTTTGCCATTATTTCTTGAGCTTAATTATATTTGATTTTATATGTAATGTGCTTGTCGATGTGCATGTTGCCTATCACCACCTCCACCTCCATCTCTACTATCAACACCATTGTTATTTATGTAGTGGTGAGTCGTGATCACATTATGTTTAAGTTTTTTAGTAAAAAAATAAAAAATATTAGGAGATATATTTAAGATAATTCAACATTTTCAAAAAAAATTAATATATAATTCTATTACTTATATTTTTATTTAAATATAAATTTTAATATATTTATGACATTACGATTTAATTCTGGTTCAACATAACGGTTGAATCGATAACCGATCTACTCAATTTCTTTTTGAGTCCACTCATCGATCCAATTTTTAAAATATTAAATTGCCTACCGTCAGGAGTTGGAAAGAGAATGTGAAAGGTTAATGAAAAGAGCAATTTTTTCACTTAAAATCAAGATTTCATTTGTTATTTTTACTATTTCATGTGTCCATATTATATTATGTTAATGAACTCTACTACACATGTTTATTACAGTCATCAGAGTATTATTGCTAAAATAATAATGCTACAAAACAACAAAAAATAAAATAAAAAAAATAATAACAAATTAATAAAAAAATTATACTAATCCTGGCATTATTGCTTGGATAGACAGTTGGGCCCTTGTCTACAAGCATGATATAGGGTAGTTGGTCAGTGTCAATCCATCCAGTGCGAGCCAGGTAATGTAGTCGGCGGCTTACCTTTATAATTCTCTTTCACACTCAAACAGTACCATGCAAACCGCTTAAGTAATTAAAAGTGAGACGGTTATTCAGTATATTTGAAATATAAATATGTGGTGTTTTATAAAGTTTTAATTAGTAGAAAACGATAGAAATTCACGATCTATGTTAGGGAGGAGGAACAACATAGAACTAAATAATTAGTGATTGATTTAGAATATAACCACATAGTATTTCAGAATTATTGAATAATTTCCTTTCCATTACTATTCATGTTTTAAATAACAATATTGGGATGCCGGTATTAATGGTCTGTATCAAAAAAATATGAACTGATATATTATCGATGAATAACAATTTTAAAAATTTAAAATATTAATAAATCAACGCATAATGTAACTATCGATATTTAAAATCATATTATTATTTCCATTACATTACAAATCATTCCAATATCACAAAACACCTTAAATTAATCTACAAAGAGACACTGTTTGTCTTGGCTCCTAGGAATCTCTAACCCACCTCTTCTCTTTATAAATTACAGTCCCTTCTCTCAATTTTTCTTATCTCACAGTAGAGCAGAGAAACATATTATTCATGGCTGCTCAACATGGAAACTCGTTAAGGGTCTCTATAAACAACACAGTCTCTGTATACCCCAAAACTTTGCACCCTCCACAACTTCTCAGTTTATCAAATTTAGATAGACAGTGTCCAATTCTCATGTACTTGGTTTTCTTCTACAAACCATCATCTAATGCTGACCAAAATCAAAACTTTTCTGTTAATGATGTTTTCGGTAAGCTCAAAACCGGCTTAGAAGAGACCCTGTCGGTCTGGTACCCAGCTGCAGGCAGGCTGAGCTTGAATCCGAACAATGGAAAGCTCAATATATGGTGCAATAATGGTGGTGCAGTTCTAGTTGAGGCGGCGACCCAAGTTACAATCTCAGAGCTGGGAGATCTCTCTCAGTACAATGAGTTCTTTGAGAATCTGGTTTTCAAGCCTGTTGTCAATGAGAATCCCTCAGAGATGCCTCTGGTTGTTGCTCAGGTTAGAATATTTTCTTGAATTTTAGGGGAAAGAAAAAGGATAGAAGAATTATGTATGGTTCTGTTTGTTTCCATAGAGAATCATCATATTTTGCAAGAAATTCTTTTTTAGTTCACAATAAATTTTCTTCCATATATATATATAGCAAAATTCACTTCTTATTTCTCCCCCTCTTCAAAACTACTAGCATAGAATTGATCAGACCCTTTTTTTTTATCAGACCCTTTTAGATTAACTCCCTTCTGACTCTTGAATCATTCACCACTAACTCATCTAATAAAAGTTTAAATTGTTATAGCTCAGATAACTTTATTATTTTTATCTTCGATACATGCAATAGATGTTTCCATAACATGGAGATGTGATATGTTAATGTTGTCATGTGTTTTCGTTGTGCTCAACTTACTTTTCAACAGTTTCTGAATTAGGATTTTCAATTTCACAGAGAAATTTATCTTGTTTCACAGAGAAATTTCATTCGATTCAGAAAAATTTGCTCGACTTAAGGGTTACCTATAGTTAAAATTTGAAATATCTGAACATTTTTTGTGAAAAAATGTTCATCATATTCAAATGCTTGCAACAAAATTTATTTTCATTTTCCTTTCTTTTCTTTCACTTTCTACCATTTAAAAAAAAAAAAAAACAATATTTTATCGTGTGTATCATGCCTTTTTTTTGTCTACAATATCGTGTTTCACGGCACTAGATCATTTATACCTAAAATTCTTGGTATCATGTACCCAATGTACTCTTGATCTCATAATGCCGTGAAATTCTTGAATTTTAAGATTTTCTCCATACATATGTGCTTCCCATGCCATCCATATATATGTTTGAGAAGCTCTTACCATTTAATAACATATGGAGCCAAAAATGGCAAAATATGAAGTAACTAGTAGTCTATCTGTTATGATCTTCTTTTTCATGAAATGGTGTTTAGGTCACAAGATTTGGTTGTGGAGGCTACTCTTTGGGTATAGGCACAAGCCACTCTTTGTTTGATGGGCCAGCAGCATATGATTTCTTACGTGAATGGGCCTCTCAATCTAATATGAAAATGAAAGCAAACCAAGCTCTTGAATTGCATAAACCAGTGCATGAAAGAGGGAGATTGTTAATGGCTAGTAATCATCAAGCCCCAATAGAAGAAACTAAAAAATCGAATCCAACAATAAGGGTTGCCGCCATAGATCATCTATATCAGTTGATAAAAGAGGCGGCTCGTGATCATGGTCAGAGTGATCATGAAAATTATGTTCTTACAACTTTTCATCTAAGTGGTGCAATGATACAAAATTTGAAGCAGAATGTCTTTGGTGACAAGAGAGGAAGGTTTTCTTCCTTTGAGGTTGTTGCAGCTCATCTTTGGAAGGTATAATTTCTCAACTGTTTTAACTTTCTCTCTTGTTCGTTTATTTTTCTCACGCAATAACCGAGTTCAGTTTGAAACCTATTTCATGTGGTATGGTAGATCTCTAACCTGTAACATATAATACTTATCACACACACACTTAGGTTTTAGGATTTTAAATGACATTATGGGTGTAATCATATTGAGAGTATCAATTAATATATTGAGAATCGAGTGATACAATGGTGAATATTTTAAAATAATAAAATAAATAATTTTATAAAAAACAAATTGATCGTGTCAATTGTAAATCACCCAAGGATCCTCTAGAGTAAAATTTCCCTAAAGTTTTCTAGAGATGTGATTTGTCAGTAAATCTCAACCACACAATATAACACTTTAGAAAATTTTAGGGAAAAATCACTCTAAAAAATCCTTGCTAATTGTAAATAGTCTATATTGGTTGTGAATTGAGTCATAAATCGACTACAAACAATACGTATCAAAAGCTGGCCAATACATATCAATTTTCATTGTCAGCAATTTGTGTTACATTAGGATTGAAAGGTTAAAAACTAACCATTTTGTTTGGTTGGTTTTGGAGTTCTTAAAATAATTTTTAAATTCTCAATTTGTACTTTAGTTTCTTGTTGAATTTTGTTAATATTTTAATTTTAAAAAAATACTTTTTAAATTTACTTAAACTAATTACACTTTAAAAGTAATTAGACTATCTAGACAAAATGTAAAAAATTTAATAAGCCCCGCTTTTGAAGAAATGTTTTGGTTAAAATAGCCAAAACGCTATATAGAAGTTTTTTTTTTAATTTTTTTTTTAAAGGTTAAATGTAAATACACCTCCTGAGATTTGCTTAAAATACGATTTGCTTCTTATGGTTCTAGAAATTACATTGCCTTTAAGTTTTTAATTTTATAATAAATGACTATTTTTATTAATAAATCATTAAGTTGATTAATAGTTTTAATGATATCAGAAATTTATTTCAATTAATAATTCAAGTTATTTTGTCATTGTATATATAGAAGAGTAATTAAGAATTTCATTTTTTCAGCTAATTCTGTTAAATAAATAATCCTGATCATTGGGAATTTGTAATTTTTCATATCACAGGGGGTAATCTGCATTTTAAGTAAATTTCAAAGGGAGTTTTTGTATTTGTAATTTACCCAAAAAAGAAGTCAAAATGTCACATCTAACACATCAATTAATTACGTTTTCTCTCACAATCATCTATTCAACTAAAAAAATATTTCAAACACATTAACTTTTTTTTATCTTATAAAATAGTCGAAAAATTACTAAAAAAAACCAAGTTACCAAACGGGCTCTAAGCTCGGGGCATTATGAACACCTGCATTCAATCCAATCAGTTGGTTGTGTGTAAATTAGGATGGTAAACCAGCCTAGTCCAACTTTTGCAAAGGCTAGAACTTTGCTCAATTCTAATTCAGTTTGAGGATTGTTAAAATTAATTAAGCTTGAGCTAAACTTGGAACTCGGTAATAATTTTTTTGCTATTATTTATATTATTTAAATATATAAACGATATATTCATCTTATTATTTAAATAAATTATAAACAAACCAACTTATTTGAGTTTGAACTTGGCTCGTTTATTAAATGAACTTAAAAGTCTAACTTAAGTTCATTTATTTATTTAACAATTGGGTTGAAAATGAGCTGATTCGAGCCGAATAACAGGTTGTTCAAGTTTAATTTATTTACATAACAAGTCGATTTTAAACGAGCTTTTAACTAGTTGAATACAAATCGAGCTAAAGTAACTTGATTTTTTATAGTACACATAAGCTTATTGAGCCGAGTAGTAGGTTGCTGAAACTTGACTTGAAAACTTAACAAGTTTAAAATTATATTCAAGTTTGGCTTATTTTCGTAACAAATCAATCTCGAATAAGTTTTAAACAAGCCAAGCACATGAGTAAAACTCGATTAGCTTGGTTTGTTTAACACTCCTAATTAACAAATTGAGCCACCCTTACCAAGCCGAGCGGGGCTTACGAGCAATTCATTTGCAATGCTAGTGTAAATATATGTTTTTATTATTATTGATATAAAAAAAAAAAAAATAGAGAATTTATTGATGAAAATCAAATATATGTTATATGCATATATGCATGTATGTTGAATCATATATAGCTGTTGTTGGATATCAGGCAAGGACAAAGGCTCTAGGACTGAACAAAGACACAGCAGTGTGCTTGCAATTTGCAGTGGACACAAGGAACAAAATGGTTCCACCACTCCCAAAAGGTTTCAGTGGCAATGCCTATGTGCTTGCCTCTGTTGCTTCCACAGTTAGAGAACTAGAAGAACAAAGCCATGAAACAGTAGCTGAGAAGATCAAGGAAGCAAAGAACTCAGTCACCGACGACTACATCAATGCGTATATCGAGGCACTCGAAGGAGGAGGAGGAGGACAGACTACTCTCCCTCCCTTGAAGGAGCTCACACTTGTTTCTGATTGGAGAAGAGTTCCATTTCACAAGATTGATTTTCTTGGTGGTTCTGAAGAAGATTATGAAGTTGGTTATGCAACCCCTTTGGTTCCTCCACTCCCACAGGTTGCTTACTTGATGGAGAATCCTCATGAAACTAGTGGCATTGATGTGAGGATTGGTTTGATCCCAACAATGCAAACTGTTTTCTCAAACTATTTTCTCAGGAATATTGTGTAATAGACTCAAATAATGCCATTTGAATTTCTCTCTTTTTAACACTGTTATTATGGGTTTTATGTTAGGTGGTATATGGGAATGTGGTTAATTAGATAATGATTTTCAATTATTAATATTATAATGAGATGTGTCAGTTAGCTTTCCCCTTCTTTTTTAAAATGCCATTATAGGAAAAAATAGGAAATGTTGGGGCAGAATGAGTAGTTTAAGAGGGGGGACAAATCCTGTCCCAAATTCCCTCCCTCTGTCCAAATGCATTCCTAAGTATAGAATTTTATTTCAAAATTTTTATGTCTCGAGATTTTTATACGATTCTATGATTCAGAATGTATTGAAACATTGAAACAGAAGAATAGATAATCATTCATCAATAATGATTAAGTGAACAACACTCATCATCCATCAAAACATCTCTCCATTTTTTATGGAGATAACCTTCCATTCACTAGACAACCTATTTTCAATTGGAACTTTTTTCAAATAAACTAAAAAGAAGGGGTTAGCAACATCATTAAGTCCTTAATGCATTGTGGGGCAATTACTTAGATATGAAGAAAAGGAATACTTTTGATATGCTTGAATCTAAAAATTAGTCAAGGAAAGGAGGTAGATAACCAAATCAAAAATGATTTTTTTGAAAAATACTAAATTCATTTTTTTCTTCTTCTTGTTTTTCATCCCAATGAAACAAAAGCAAGATATAGTCCCTCCCATTTTATTTCTTTTCGCTTTTCTTTACTTTTCCTTTTAACCCGTAGAAGTTCCAAACTTAGCCTTGTTTGAAGGATTTACTTGCTAATCACTATTAACAAATAATAAATAAATAAGAAGCAGAAATAAATTAATAAATAATTGAACTACAAGGTCTCTTTTGTGAATTTTTAAAGAACCTAGATACAATAGGATGAGACTAATTACAATAGCCAGCAGAGTTGTTCTCAAAACCTAGATGCTCTAAGTTCACTTGAACTACAAGGTTTTTTTGGTTAATTTTTATGATCAAGTTCAAGCACAATGGCCCCGTTTGATAGAGCTGTGGGAAAGTGATTATAACTTATAGCTTAACAGCTTATAGCTTATAACTGTGAACATAAGCTGATTTTTGACTTATAAATTTAGTTTCTCCTCCCCCACTCAAAGAATAAGTTAATTTTTGACTTACAAAAAGCTATAAGCTGTATTATTAAGCTGAACCAAACACATCAAAATAACTTAAATTAAGCTAAAAGCTGAAATAAGTTGAAAATAAGCCCTACTAAACAGGGCCAATAGGTTTTCTCATTAATTTGGTAGGTGAAAACAAGATTGACTTACTGAATATTAATGTATTGTGTAAAGCATGGTGGACTAATCCAATTCCTACGCACCTACAAAGAAGCACCCAAGAAACAAACTACTGATTAAGGCCTCGTTTGGGAACATGCTATTTTAGTAACTTTTTGGCTAAAATATGAGGTAAAAAAAACTAATATGTTTGAGATGACTTTTTGGCTTTTTACAAAAAGATGTGCAAAAAGTAGAGAGAAAATGGAATCTTTTGACTTTTTGGTATAAATTATCGATTTTTCAGCTTTTTTAGTAACTTTTTGATTTTTAGGCTAAAACGGCCACTTGCCAAACGAGGCCTAAGTTATTCAGAATAATTTGACAAAATCAAGGATTGAATGATATTCCATTTTGATTTAAGATTTACTTAGCAAACAAACATTTATTAGGGAACGTTTACAAATTAATGTTTCTGTGGAGGCCGAATATTGGGAATCGTAGAGATGCCGAATAGTCAAACTTGGAGTCGAAATATATAGCACTCGGCACCATCTCACATGCTCGAACCCTATCCTGTTCGGCCAAATAGCCGGTCGAGCAAGGGGCCGAGTGAAAAGCGGTTTGCTACAATTGAAGTCGAATGGCGAATTGAAAGTGGACCCAATCCCGAGGCCCAAGAAAGAAAAGATATAAATAGAAGAATATCTGGCAGGAAGAGGTATGTGAGAACCATTACACTTTACTTAAAATACAAGTAATTCAGAGAGTAGAGACTAACTTGCTCGTCAGAGTGCTAATTCCGGCACCCCCGACCGGAGTGTTAATTCTTTTTTAGGTGACTACCTGAGAATCACTAGCGTCCCTCAGGATCTAAAGAGTATTTTCAAATCACTTATCCACAGTTTCCTTGTTCATCAAAATTTCTGTGTACAAAGCGTTTTGTGATTATTTGAACTATAAATGAATTAAGCTACTTTAGCTTAACTTGTAAATGCTTGTTAAAAATTTGTTTAAAATCGACTCATTATATAAATAAGTTAAGCTTTAATACAATTTAAAAGTCATTAAATTTAGATTCAAAGGGAACAAACTACTAATCAGTTCGACTCAATTACATGCAGAAATTAAGTTATTAAAGTTCGACTCATGATTAGTATAATTAAACTCGTTTGAGATCTACTCCAAAGGTAAGCAAGTTGAACTTGAATGTATTTTCAAGCTTGTTAAGTTTTCAAGTTAAACTTAAACAACTTACTATTCTTTCTTTTTTTATCAGCAAAAAGAACCTTTATTGATGGAAAATCATACAAGATATGAGTTTACATCAAAAAAAAGAGAGGGGGAGCATCAAGCATCAAAGCGACCAAACCCAATCCCAACTAGGTTGGCACCGAGAAGGTAGCCCAATCATCTGCAAGCTCAACCCCAAGAGATTGGTGAGGAACCAAACTCGAAAGAAAGAAGGACATCATGAGACAACAAAACCAAAATCCAACAAAACCAAGTCAAACACCAAGAGGACTTGCCCACAAACAGATTGCATGAGACCCACAAGTAAGTTCAGAGCAGCATCCCAGCAGTCCAAATAGAACAAACTAACTCCTCTGCACTAGCCAAAATCCTATGACAGAGCAGAACTGTTGAGCAGAACAGACCAGAGGTAGACCAAACCAGCCCACAACCCAAAGCCAGCACAGAGCACACCTGCTGCTAGGAAGCCAGAAGTAGAACAACATAACTCCTTTTTTGGGGCTATACAGCAGACCAAGACAGCATTCTACCCTGCAGCAGATCAGAACCAGCATGCCCAACAGTCCAAGGCAGATTCTTGAACACTTCAGATGCTTGAATCTAAACAACTTACTATTCAACTGAACTTAGTTCAATTATAGCTCTTAATCATGATAATTTGAGATCAAATCATTGGACAAATTAAAATAAAAATCAAGGAGAGGGAGAGGGAAGGGTCGAAAATAGTCAAGTTCTAGTAGTGAATTACATGAATTATCTCAAGAACTGGGACATGACAAAATAACAATTATATACTATGAAAAACAAATGATAAAAGTAGGAGTACTATTAAATCAAACAAAAAAACCAAATCAATGGTCAAGCTAAAAAGAAAAGGAGTCATGAAAGAGATCAACAATGCCCCCAAGCATTTGAGGCTGCAAACAAATCAAAATCAAAAGTTACAAAAAACCAGTTAGTTGAAAGATTCTAAAACATAAAAAGCTTATTAATGATACTTTGTAGATGTCAAAGTCTAAGCAATATATAGTTAGATTTTAGATTTTGGTACCTTCTCTTGAGATGGTCCAGTCCTTGTCCTGGCCAAGAGCCCAAAAAAAGTATCCACCTAAGCTCCGGGCCAGTGCAAATCGGACCTTCAACTTCACGGATCCGACATCATCATATCCGACCCATGATCCACCAGCATAAGAATAGAAACAACTACTCTGTTTGTCAAACTTGACAGTTGCATTATTCTGTGTGTTAAAATCCAGAATTTGAGAATAAACCAATACCCCACCTCCGGGACCTGGCACAACTGCAGGTGCTCCAATTCCATTCACTTTCGGGTCTTGGAGCGTCCATGTTCGACCATATAACGGTAGGCCCATAACTAGCTTTTTGGGCGGTACACCAACTTCGATCCATGATTGAATTCCAAAGGTAGTGCTAATTTTACTATTCGGGTCATCTAGGGCTGAATGCTCACCCGTGACCCGTTCCCATGACCCGTGGTAATCGAAGCACATTGGACTAACCCAATCCACATATTTACGTATAGTGTTTCCCGGGTAAGTTCGGGCCTTGCCCAATAAAGTGATCTTTGTAGCATAATAAACTGCTGAGGTCAAGAGGAGACGAGTTTTTTTAATGGCTTTTGCTTCCCTTTTTAGAGTCTTTCGCCATTGCTTGTAAAGTAAAGCAAGATGAAACATGTCAGTATGATTTTCTGGAAACTCCCAATCTAGGTCAACGCCATCAAACCCATATTTTCGAGCTACTTCAATAGTGGAATTAATGAAAATAGCACGGGTCGACTCGTTGCTAGCCATGTTAGAAAACACAATTGGGTCATTACCACCTCCTCCTATGGATAGTAGAGTTTTGATGGGTGGGTTCCGGGCTCGAAGCGCACCCATGAACTCTGGGAGCTTTTCTTGGTCAAATGTTGTAATATTGAGCTTGTAAGTGGCGGGTTCAGGTAAGAGGAAGGCATAGTAAATGTGGGTGAAGTACGATGTGTCGATGGAAGATGCAGGAAATCCATTACCCGATGGCCAATAAGCAGCTTTGATTCCCCGGGGCACAGGAAAGGGATAAAATGGATACGGGTTTGGTGACAAATAGCCTAGTGATTTAGTGGCCGGTATTGCTGGAGAGATTGAATCACAATCCATGATGGTTATACAAAAGAGTGCAAGAACTATTAGTGATGTCAATTTTTTGATAGCCATGGATGGGATTGTGAGCTGTGAGAATGCTATGACTTTGGTTCAATTTGACATTTACATGACACACACACACACATATGTAGAATGCATAATCTTTGGTTGCATCAACATTCTATGTTGTTTTTGGAGGGTTGTGTTCATGGTCTATTGGGTTTGGATTGAGCAGGACAGCATAGTTTCAATAGTTTCAAACTAATAAAAAAAAACATGTTCACTATCTGAAAATAAAAAATAAAAAATAAAAATTGTTAAATAATATATATATTTAAAAATCTAATCAAATAAAACGATAAACAAACTGCCTCTTGTTCAGAAAAGCTCTTTTAAATATAGCCAAGAGATACCAAACAGTTTCGAGGTGTCACAGTACTTTGTTTTGGATGCTTCTCAAAAAAACCTTTGGATTCATAGTAAGCATAATTTAGTCATTTTGTTTTGTTAGGTTTGTTTTCTCAAAGATTCAATTATTGCAATTGTTGTTGTTCAAAACAAAAAAAAACTTATTGCAATTGTAAAAGTTGAGACAGGAGTCAACTAAAGTGAAATTAATTTGTTGTGTATACAAAAACCATCTTTCAATCTAGAAAATGCCAAAGTTAATTGACAAAAAGTGGAAATGGTTCTTACAAGAAGTTTTATGTATTTTTGTTTTTATTTTTTTGGTCAAATACTACCATTCCCTGCATCCCTTTCTCCTATCTCCATCACCCTTAGCCCCTCTCTTCTCTTCTTGTGCTATTTGTAGAGGTAAGGCATACGGATTTGAAAGGTAAAAGATGTAGAGAGAAGGGGAAAAAAAGGAGATTGGGGATGATGGTATGTTTGAAAATATATGAATGTAAAGAGATAAAATGATAGTTTTAAATTTTTTAAAGGAAAACTTGGTAAAATCTCATAACTTGAGTTCTACATATCTATTTTTGACAAAAGAGATGTCTGTAGATTTGTCTTTTCGAGATATTTCAAATAAGATTAATATTGAATGTAAAATTAAAAAAATAATAATAATAAATTAATTTTTTAGTTAATCAAAATAGCAAAACAATATTTTTTTAGAGTGTGAAACCGCTTTTGCCAATTTTGTATGGATAGATCTCAAAAAAAAAAAATATATATATATATATATATATGTGGAATAAAAAAAATCATTCAAAATGGACTATTGAACCCAAACTTATGACTTATTGTAATTTTAACATCATAAACGATTTGAACATATAGTTAATTTACTTCCTGTATATATCTATCTATCCAAATTATTTGAATAATGTCCCAATATTACAATGTATGTGTTTAAATTATTTTAAACTATATGTCCTAAGTAAATGCATAGTATATATCTATCTGTTCAAATTATTTAAACCTATTTATTCAAATTATGTCCCAATATTTTTAATCTGCCTGCTCAAATTATTTTAAACTATGTGTCCCAAGTAAATGGCCTATGTATATCTATATGTCCAAATTATCCAAATAATTTTGACATATTTGTGTAAATTATTTTAATCTATTTGTCCAAATTATCTAAATTGTTTTAATCGTGTTCAAATTATTTAATCTAGCTATCCTACTATTTTTGCTGATTAAGGGTGTAGGACAAAAAAAGGGTGTAGGAAAAAAAAAAAAAGAGTAAATTAGGGATGATAGTATATGTTTAAAAATATATGAATGCAAAGAGATAAATTGATAATTTAAAATTTTTTAAAAGGTGTAATGAGAAAATGTGTAAAGAAATAAAATTTATGGGGAAAAGGACACACATTTTTTTTTTTTGGGGATAATAGTCTTACAAACTCCTAAGGAATCTCAAGACTCTACCAAATTCTCTTCTTAAAATTTTCTCTAAAGTTCCTCAAACTTAAAAGAGATGATTATCAAACACTCCAAACTTGTGCCAATCCTTTTAAGTTATAAATACAAATTTAGTCTCTCTTTTCGAAGAGATCATTTCAAGACTCGTTCAAAATCAAGCCGTTCAAGTCCTCGATCAAGCCTCTTTTTTCCAAGTTTCTCCTTTAAAAGACTTGAAGAAATTCATCAACTTTCCTAGTTCAACAACAAGCTTCTAAAACCGTTAGATTGCAACCTATTTCGGAGATCAAATTAGAAGATCCACTCTTTTGTAATAGAGCAAACTACAAAAGATTGTACTCATTTATTATAATCAAATAAAATTAATTATTTGTACATTAATTTCGTGTCTTAATTACAGGATACGAAATTTGTGTTCACAAATTTTGACATACCCAGTGGAACCTCTCTGCTTCTCATCTCTTTCTCCTAAATCATTTTCCCAAAGCTTTGTTTGATCAAGCATAATGGCTTCAAAGAAAGTTCAAACTGCTTCGATTAACAAGAACGCCTGTAAGAATGTTGTTGTTACGACCAGCAACAACATCACTTCTATGGGTCTAATCATCCGTAGCAAGACCAACGTTACTATTGCTCTTGCCATTCATGGGGTCATGCTAACCGCCAATGCAACAAAGCAAGCGCAAGGCAAGTCTCACAAATCTATCACAGTATTCACGTCTAGGGCTAAGCAAAAGGAAGTGAGGGAATAGAAGAAGCCCACTTCTGTCTCAAAGGATTCTCTACCAGAAGGTTTCCCCTCACACCCAACAACCATAGCTTTTGATGCAAACTCAAGTACAGGCTCACACTCAGGATCATCTCCTAGTAGTCTTCAATGTTCAATTTCATCGAATCACTCAAATTTCTCTCGTTCGGTGGCTATGCAAGTCATGACCACTGGCACCACTTCATTGGAAAAACAATTGGCAACCATGGCTCGTGCCATTGACAAGCTCACAAAAATCGTGGAAGAGGAAGATCTTCAGATTGTGACCTTGATGAACAAGTTAGAAGCACAAAGTGTTGACAAGGCAAGTCAAGACAATTCTCATCCGTCTGGCTTTACACTGCAAGCCATGTTTGTTGAGAAGGTGAACCCTACATCTAAGTCTAAGCAAGTTGTTGGTGAGGAAACTTGTCATACATCTATTGTAAGGCAAACGATTGGTACAAGTAGTCAACCAACATATATTGTTTCTTTGTCTCTTCATCAACTCCAAGACATGATTACAAATACCATCCAAGCACATTACGGCGGGCCCCCTCAAAGCGCTTTAATATACTCCAAGCCTTATACAAAGAGAATAGACATTCTTAGAATGCCTAGTGGATACCAACCTTCAAGTTCCAGTAGTTCGATGGAAAAGGTAATCCTAAACAACATGTCGCTCACTTTGTTGAAACTTGCAACAATGTCGGGACAGACGGAGATCTACTTGTCAAACAATTTGTTCGGTCACTCAAAGGAAATGCCTTTGATTGGTACACTGATTTGGAGGCCAAGTCAATCAACAAATAGGAGCAAATGGAACATGAATTCCTTAATCGTTTCTATAGCACCAGTCGTATGGTAAGCATGATAGAATTAACCAGTACCAAGTAATAGAAGGATGAGCCTGTGGTAGACTACATCAACTGTTGGCATTCTCTAAGTCTAGATTGCAAAGATTGACTCTCCGAGATCTCAGCTATGGAGATGTGCATGCGAGGCATGCATTCGAGACTCTTTTACATCCTTCAAGGGATAAAACCACAAACATTTGAGGAGTTAGCTACGTGTTCACATGACATGGAAATTAGCATAGCTAACCATGGTGGGAAAGACCTTCCCATTCTTGAACAAAGGAAAGATAATACAAAAGTGAAAAAGGGAGGCAAGCCTTCCAAAGGTACCACCAAAGAAGCAATGGCGGTAATCACAGCTCCAATCAAGATTTCAACGAAAGACAAGAAGAAAGAAGAAAGAAAAAAGGAAGGAAACACGTCTATCTCTGAAAGAACTACAAGAAAAGAAGTATCCCTCTCTTGACTCTGACGTACTAGGGATGTAAGAAGATTTACATGAAAAGAAAGTCTTTCAACTCCCTGAGTGCAAATGCCCTGAAGAAATAGGTCATATGAAGGATCCAAAGTACTGCCACTATCATTAGATAACTAGTTATCCTACTAAAAAATGCTTCGTGTTAAAGGAATTGCTCGTGGACTTGGCCAAGAAAAACAAAATCCTCTTGAAAATTAATGAATCAGCAGAATCCAACCATGCGACAGTTATTGTAGGACCTCCAAATTCTCCATCCTCAAAATCCAAGACAAAAATGTCATAATCTACAATCTCAATAGTGAAAGAAATTCCCAAAATCATACAGCTTGGTTCACTTGAACCTATCATTGTTCAAGTTTCAAATCAAGACAAGCATGTCCATGATGGTTTTGAAGAAGTCTTAATTGTTAGAGAATATGAAAGTTGGACTATCGTGACACGAAACAAGTCACGAAGAAGTAAGTCCAAGACTCAACCTTTTTCACTTAAGAAAGTAGAAGGAAAGAAGAACTCTCATCGACATTCCAAGAAAAAGGTGATGGACAAAAAGAAGAATGAAAGAAGATGCAACAAGTAGACAAACTTCCTGAAGAAAATTAGCATACCCCAATCATCCTGCGAGACTTTTATCCCATCAGGTATTTTGGAGATGACTTGTTTGAGGTGGTTTACATTGTTTCAACCATTGAAGGAGATGTGGAACAAGTTCACCCCATTAAGGTGACGCCAAATAAAGAGGAAATTGATGTCCTGACAACCTTGAAAGAACTAACCCCACACTTCAGTTTGCGTGAAGCGTCTCAACTCCTTCGATCTGTACAACTTGCACTTGTTCGAGTGTTAGAAGATCCTAGAAAATATGAGTTTGTTGTTAATGAGCTAGACTATCCCAAGGTGAATTCCATCACTTCTGTTCCTTGTTGCATAATAATCACATTCACTGATGAAAACCTTCAACTAGGTTAAAAGCCACACAATCACCCATTGTTTGTCTCCGGCTTTATTAGTGAACAAAAAGTTAACTGCATCCTTGTTGATGGAGGCTCAACGGTAAATATCGTGCCAAAGTTCACTATGAAGAAACTCGGAATCCCAATTGACGAGTTAGCTTGAAGTTGTCTGGTTATTCAAGGTTTCAACAAAAAGGGGTAACGTGCGATTGGTATGATTCGTTTGAACCTCACCATTGGAGAACTCACGTCCAATACTTTATTTCACGTCATAAATGCAAGAATGTCCTACAATTTGTTGCTTGGGTGACCTTGGGTCCATGGAAATGATGTAGTTGCGTTAGTTCTCCATTAATGTTTTAAATTTGACCAAGGTGAAATAAAGATAGGGCTAGCAAATGACAAGCCATTTACAGAAACTGAGACTCACTTCACTGATGCAACATTATATTTGGATTCCAATAAGTTACCTGAAGTTATCCCAACTGAAATCCCTTTTGCAAGAAAAGAGAAAATAAATGAAGAAAAGCAGGTTGTGTTTGACTTCTCAAGAGAAGACGCATCAAGTAACAAAAAAGCACCTAAGGTTGCGTCACCACAAAAACAGTCTTTATCCTCAAAAGGCCATGTAATGACAAAAGCCTTCAAGCATGTACCGAAGTCTCAACGGAAAGGACAGTTGTCATTTGAAGAAGTCACGGCATCCGCAAAAGTTAGAGGAGACCTTCCTTACAATAAAAGAAGACCTCCAGATACTAAAAGTAAATGCAACAATATCGATTCCACAGGTGGAATTGTCAAGCCTAATTAAACCTCCACTAAAGGGATTTGTTAGGCTTGCGCAAAATTCTATCGAACACAGCTCCTTACTTGAAAGACGAATGGAAGGGTTTGATCCATAAGCTCACAAGCTTCTACCCAAGTTAGGTTATGACTTTGCTAATCCCTCATCACTGGAAGAGTTAAGTCCTGAACTTACATGTGAGAAAGTTCATGGTCTCAATGAAACTCAAAAAAAGTTAAGGCAATAGAGGTACAGGATGAGCCCTCCAAAGATCGAAGTCGAATTCAAGCCAATTGAACCCATTCGTATCTCTGCCAAGAGAAAAGGAAAAAATAAAGATGTACAACATATCACTGTAGAAGAACTGAATGAAGACAAAAGTCCGAGCCCAACTCCTCAAGTCTCAGTGTTTGACCGCATTAAAGCTCTTGCACCTCGAACCTCAGTTTTTAATAGGTTGAGCACTGTTGATAAGACAGATGAAAGTACAACTTCTCAACCTTCAGTTTTTAATAGATTAGGCACTACTAAGGAAGGAGATGAAAAACAAACTTCTTGGTCACGAAAGTTCATTTTTACTCGACTTGGCGATATGAATACATCACCTAGAAAAGGCAAGAACAAGAGAAGCACGACAACAATTGAGTTGAATTCTACAAAAGAGGATGATGAGACTCAAAGTTTGATTCTTTCTTGCATGAAACGCATGACATCACTTGAAGTTAGTATTGAAGGTCCACTTAAGGTCAAAAGGCACACTATTATACTAACTGGAGAAATTAAGACTCAAGCAAAAAATAAAAGGGAAGAAGAAATTGAACATGTTGCTTCTCACCATGTAATAGTTGAAGAAGATTCTAGCTCAGATTCAGAGGATAATGATCTCCAAGAAGCTCCTCCAGAACTTGAAGATGGAAGGCAATCAACTATTGACAATTTGAAAGAACTCAACTTAGGAACCCTAATGAACCTCGACCAATCTTTGTGGGAACACTCTTAACGCCTGAGGAAGAAAAGACATTTTTCAAACTACTCCTCGAATATAAAGATGCCTTCGCATGGACGTACAAGGAGATGCCCGGTTTAAGTCCAAAAGTTGTTGTCCATCACCTTGAGATCAAACATGGTATTCGACCAAAAAAAACAAGCTCATCGATATATCAGACCTGAGCGTATCCTCAAAATGGAAGAAGAAGTCAACAAGTTAATCGAAGCTGGGTTCATACGTGAAGTAAAATATCCATCATGGATATCAAGCGTGGTCCCTGTAATCAAGAAAAATGGACAAATTAGATAATGTGTCGACTTTCACAATTTGAACGAAGCATTTCCCAAGAATGACTATCCGCTTTCCATTATTGAATTAATGATAAACACAACTATCGAACACGAGGTGTTATCCTTCATGGATGGGTGTTCAGGATATAACCAAATACGAATGGCACCTAAGGATGAAGAGTTAACTGCATTTCGGACCACAAAAGGCATTTATTGTTATAAAGTGATGCCTTTCGAACTCAAGAATGCCAATGCCACCTATCAACGTGCCATGCAAAAGATCTTCGATGACATGCTCCATAAATTTGTTGAGTGCTATGTTGATGGTTTGGTGGTCAAAACTAAGAAATTGGAAGATCACCTAGAGGACCTTCGTACAGTCTTCAACTGGCTGAGAAAATATGACTTGAAGATGAATCCACTCAAACGCACATTTAGAGTCACGTCTGGAAAGTTCCTTGGCTTTATTGTTCGACATAGAGGCATTGAGGTTGATCAATCCAAAATTGATGCGATACAAAAGATGCCACCACCAAAAAACCTGAAGGAACTTAGAAGCCTCCAAGGTCATTTGGCATATATCCACAAATTCATTTCAAACTTAGCAGGTCGTTGTCAACCTTTCAGTCGATTGATGAAAAAGAAGGCTTAATTTGTTTAGGATCAAGCATGTCAAAATGCTTTCGATGGTATTAAGAGATACTTGTTTCATCCACCAATATTAGGAGCTCCTATTCAGGGAAAAACCATTGATACTTTATATTGCTGCTTAAAAAGAGTCTCTTGGAGCAATACTGGCCCAAAATAACAAATAAAATAAAGAGTAAGCACTCTATAACTTGAGTCGTAGATTAATTGAAAATGAACTCAAGTACTCACCCATTGAGAAAATGTGTTTGGCTCTTGTTTTTGCTTCTAAAAAATTGAGACATTATTTCCAAGCCCATGCAGTGCATCTTATTACAAGAGCCAACCCAATAAAGTATGTCATGTCTAAGCCCATCCTCTTAGGATGCTTAGTGAGATGGTCTTTCATCTTTAATGAATTTAAGATAATTTACGTGTCAAGAAAAGCGGTGAAAGGGCAAGCCCTTCCAGACTTCTTGGCCGACCATTCCATCCCTATTGATTGGGAAATTTCTGAGAACTTCCCTAATGAAGATGTATTGTTCATAGAAGTCCTACAACCTTGGATGACGTTCTTTGATGGGGTTGCAAGGAAGGAAGGGGCAGGGGCATGTGTCATTTTTGTTTCACCATAGAGGCACATTTTGCCTTACTCATTTATTCTTGGCGATAAGTGCTCAAACAATGTTACTGAATACCAAGCCTTAATCATTGGTTTACAAATAGCAACAGAGCTAAAAATTGTTGACCTAGATGTCTATAGAGATTCTAAGTTGATAATTAATCAGCTCTGGGGGGATTATGAAGTCAAGAAAGACAACTTAGTCCCATATTTCCAATACACAAGTCATCTCATAAAAAAATTTGAGGGGGTGGTACTCGAACATGTTCTAAAAAAAGAGAATCGGATGGCTGATGCACTTGCAAATCTAATAACTACACTGGCATTGTTAGAAGGTAAACAAGTTAGTGTCCCTGTATGCCAATGATGGGTATTGCCACAATTGCTAGAATGTCGCCTTGTAGAAACAAATGCAATTTCAATACTAGCCATTGAAGTCAACGATTGGAGAATGCCAGTTATAGACTACCTTGAACACGAGAAACTCCCTCATAATCCTCGCCATAGAATTGAAATAAGACATCGAGCTCCTCGATTTATCTACTACAAGGGAACTGTATTCCGACGATCATTTGAAGGAATTTTTCTTCATTGCGTAGGGGATGACGAAGCTCAATAAGTCATGGAAAAAGCCCATTCTGGGATATGTGAAGCACATTAGTTTGGTTCTAAACTTCACTTTCAAGTAAAAAGGATGGATTACTATTGACCTACGATGGTTAAAGATTGCTTAGACTACTCAAGCAACTGTCAACCTTGCCAGTTTCATGCAAACATTATCCATCAACCACCAGAACCTTTACACTCGATAATTGTTTCTTGGCCATTTGATGCATGGGGCCTAGATTTAGTTGGCCTATTGACCAAGTCTTCTGCAAGCCACTTATACATCTTGGCTGCCACAGATTACTTCTCCAAATGGGCTGAAGTCGTCTTACTTAAAGAAATCAAGAAAGAAACTGTTGTTAACTTCATCAAATCCCACATTATTTATTGATATGGTGTGTCTCACTACATCATCACTGATAACGAAACGCCTTTCTACAACAGTCTAATGGACAAACTTTGTGAAAGGGTTGGATTTAAGCAACGTAATTCTTCAATGTACAATGTACCTACCAACGGACTGGCAGAGGTGTTTAACAAAACTTTGGGCAACCTATTGAAAAAGGTAGTCACTAAATCAAAGCAGGATTGACATAAAAGAATTAGAGAAGCTCTCTGGACATACCGTATGACACATCGCATCTCAACACAAGCCACCCCATACTCCCTTGTGTATGGTGTTGAAGCAATTCTTCTTTTGGAACAACAGATTCCTTCATTAAGGATAGTTATACAAGAAGGTCACACTGATGATAAGAATACAAAACTACGCCTTGCTGAGTTAGAAACATTGGATGAGAACAGATTAGAAGCATAACAAAAACTTGACTGTTACCAAGCTCGACTCTCCAGAGCTTTTAATAAGAAGGTAAACCTTGGTCTTTTCAAGTTGAAGAATCGGTGTTGGCTGTTCGAAGACCTATCATCACTACCCATCGAACTGGCAACAAGTTCTTGTCCAAATAGGATGGTCCATACATGGTAACCAAAGTCTACACTAATGAAGCATACAAGAATGTTGATGAAGAAGGTATAAGAGTTGGCCCAATCAATGGCAAGTTCCTAAAGCACTATTATCCATGAGAATGTAACGCTCCTAATCGCATGAGCATAAACTGCATAATGCTCTTGGCCTATATAAAACAAAGTTGTTTAAAAAAAATAAAATGAAAAAATTTATACTACTCCTAGCCCGCATGAGTATAAACTGTGAACAACTAATAAATCAATAAACCAAATGTTTTTTTTTACAATAAGAGTATTTTTCTTCGAACTATAATATTTATTTCATAAATAAAGTGTTTGCTAGAACAATTATTTTATAATGAAGTACTTGGTTTCGATCTACATTTCGTTAAAAAAGAAAAATAAAAAATAATAGGGTGAATTACACTAACGGTCCCTATAGTTTGGGCCTTGTGTCACTTTGGTCCCTGACTTTTCAATTGCGACACATTTGATCCTAAATTTTGAATATTGTTGCAAATAAAGACAATTGAAGATACCATTGCTTAATTTCAAGGACAAAGTTGTCAATTTGATAAAATATAAATTAATTTGATAAAATAAATGTCAAAAAATATTTTTGAATTTTTAAAAATTATTTCAACCCACTAAAGACAAAATTATATAAAATTGATAAATTTTTTAGACATTTATTTATTTTACCAAATTAATTTTTATTATGTTTTTGGATGATGATCATGTAATGGGTGATTGTTTTTATTTTTATTAAATTAGTTTCTTTTTTTTTTCTTCCAAAAGTCAAATATGGTGACAATTTTGATATCATTATAAAATCAATCCATTAAATCAAAAAATTCAAAACTAAAAACATTTCATATATTAAATATATCGATTACACATTGGAAGTCTAACAACCATCCATTACACGTTCATCATCCAAACATATAATAAAAATTAATTTGGTAAATAAAATAAAATAAATGTCTAAAAGATTTATCAATTTTACGTAATTTTATCTTTAGTGGGTAGAAATTATTTTAAAAATTCAAAAATATTTTTTTGATGTTTATTTTTGTCAAATTAGTTTATATTTTATTAAATTGATGATTTTGCTATTGAAATTGAGCAATTGTATTTTCAATTGTCTTTATTTGGAACAAGATTCAAAATTTAATGTCAAATGTGTCCCAATTGAAAAGTCAGGGACCAAAGTGACACGAGTCCCAAACTATAGGGACTATTAGTGTAATTCGCCCTAAATAATAAAATAAATCATGGCAACTACGATAAAATTTGGATCTCGCCTTGTTCAACTTTCAAGAGCTGCTCTAACTTGTTATCCTCACTTCTTATCACCTTAGCTACTTTTATTGTAGCTTGTTTTTGCTTTAAAGTGGAAATAATGGCTCACATTTGAACTACTTCAACTTCAGCAACACTAACTGTAGTCTTTAGTTGTTGTGATTGTCCATGTAAATGTTTCAACGCCATTAACAATTATGCCTTCTTTACTGCAAGGCCACCCAAATAGGACTTCAGCAAGTGAACCTACTCAATTCCTTCATTCTCAAGAGCTAGAGCATGAGTAACATGTTGACTAACATCCGCCAAACGCTGATCCTATAGCTCTGAAGTCATCCCTTGAGCAAACGCTGATTTCATAGAGATGTATGTAGTACCATTTTGTACGTATTTCTCAACCTGGCTTTGCAACGGAGAATAGTCTATCTAAAGCTTTGAAAGCTCATCATAAAGCTCCTGGAGCTTTGGGCCCAATACTGGAACTTTTTGAATAGGAGTTTTGCTCAATAAGCCTTTAATATGGTTATCAAGTATTGAAGCTACTGAACAGTGAGCATTAAGGATCATGCTTCTTGTATAAATGGTAGAAACCACAGAAGGTGCATCTTGACTCAATATAGGAGCAATAGGCAAGGAAGGGGTTTGGAGAATTGGAGTTAAGTCAAATGAGAGACAACTCTTACGACCAATCACTAAATCAAAGGCAGACGATCCATGAACTGATTCTTCATTATCTGAGAACTCATCAAGAAGTCTCATATCCTCATTCCCAGATGCCAAATCAAAGTCATCATTTGGTAATTGTTAAAACGAATTAAAGAAGAGTCATAAAAAAATAAATAAATAAAAAGGTAAAAGAAGGAGTAATAAATTGAAATGACAAATAATATATTTTTTCATTACTGATACAACACTAGTAGCCAATGGTTGAGAAGTGCTAGGAACGCTGATAAAAAATGACTCCACGTCATTCGTAGTAGTGGTGTTCCTTCCAATAGTGCCAGTACCATATTTTCTCCCTAAGTGATGCCTATTACAATCACCATTACTATAGTTCTCGTCTGCTACTCCACCAAGAGTCCCATCAACACTTCCTCAAACCATTTCCTTGGTCTTAAGATTAGAATTTTGCTTAACAATTGCATTTTTCTTCGCTTTAATCATCTCTTGCTTTGGTAAAGCTAAGCGTTTATTCCTTGGGATAGAATTTTCTTTGTTAGAAAATGCACAAACACAAGAATCCCAATGCTAAACAATGTTCTGTAAACTACCATCCCGAAGATTAACCTTAAGTTTACCTAGGATGGCTTGAATAAAACCAAATTGCCTGCTAAACCTATGAGGATTATATGGCTCAATAACCGTAGCAGGCGAACTTTGCAAAGTCAAATAGCTCGAGCGAATGCTGATGAAGTATTTTAAATCTGAATTAGAAAGATAGCCGTCATCAACTAATTCCTTGAGATTGCCCTCGCTATATGCCAAACGGTGCAAGGTCATATCTTTGCATGATTTAAACAAGTCATAGGCTTATGATTCCTCAAAATGTTTGGCCATCCTTTCACCAATATATCTCATCATTCAGGGCTTCAAAGTAGAATCAATACTAAATTGTGTGTTGAAATACTCTACTAACCAAGCATAAACATAATGGACAGGGAAGATGGCGTCGTATTTTCCAGGATCAGAATAAGAAGCAATTCTATGTAGCCTTTTGTAGATGCTAGAAAGTACAGGAATGGCAAGGTTGAATGAACGACCATGAGCCATTATACTAGCAACCTTAAACACCTCAGGTCTAATCAAGTCACCATCACCATGGGTTAGAACAAATTTGCACAATTAATAAACAAACAAGAAAAGGTGACAAATAAGTCTCACCTTTTGTCGTACCAACAATCCCCAAGCCATTGAAGACTTTGCCCTCTTGCATAGTTCGAGACCAAGTTGTGTTAATAACACCAGAAGGGTTACTAGTATCCTTAGGGCATTGAGTCTTGTTCCTTGACGCTAGTAATCCTCAACACATTCTTCTTTGACTCCTTACAAAGCCAATGGTAAATAAGGAATAAATGACCGCAACAAGCAGGAAGAAGGAAATTCTTATCCCTCATATTCCCGGCTAATTCTTGGGCTTTTGGCACCACTTTATCATATATTGCACCCCTAATAGGAAGTCCACAAAGCTTATGCAAATCCCATAGCGAGATAGACAATTTGCCTATGAAAGTGTGAAAGGTATTAGTGGACGGACACCAAAGCTCACAAAAGGCTCACATAACACTATATAGTCAGTCATACGAGAACACTAAGGCATAAATTGCATCGTAAATGCCAGTCTGCTATAATACCTCATAATGTTGCCCCGATATATCTTCCAACCACTCCAAATATCCTTCACAAAATGAAGGTTCTGCTATGGCCTTGAAAATAGTGTCCCATGTCACTTTATGGGCTTAGATGCACGCCCAAATATAGGAAATGAGCTAAGATCCTCAATTTTCTCATGATTAGATGACTTTAATAATAAAACCCTAGAGTGTGATAGGCCTTCAACTAATTGGCATGAAGTCTCGTGAGCCCATTGCGCTAAATAAAAAAAACCATCAAGCAGCTCGAACTTTAAGCCCCAAGACCAAGGAAAAGAGAGTGAATCAGAAGAGTAGTCCCCTTCTCAATAGCGTCACTAGAGTCCTCAAGAATGGTCAAGTATCCCTTCTTGAAAGTCTTGAAGTACACCATCACTGAGTGACAAAGCCAAACAATTAAAAAAAAAAATGCATGCATTGTGGAGAGACATATATCATATATGATCATAACGCAAGTCAAACTAATCACCTATGGTCAAATGGATGGTGGTGGAAGTGTCTACTTCACTAGCACAATATCTAGGTGACTAGCTCAATAGGCGCATTTCCCCACATGAGTCAAGTTAATCACCTATGGTCGAAAAGGTGGTGGTAGAAGTGTCTACTTCATTATCCCAATATCCAAGCAGCTAGCTCAATAGACGAATTCCCCCACATGAGTCAAACTAATCACATATGGTCGAATTGGTGGTAGCGGAAGTGTCTACTTCATTAGCTCAATATCCAAGCAGCTAGCTCAATAGGCACATTCTCCTACATGAGTTAAACTAATCACCTATGGTCGAATGGGTGGTAACGAAAGTGTCTACTTCATTAGCTCAATATCCAAGCGGTTAGCTCAATAGGCGTATTCCCCCCCATAAGTCAAGCTAAACACCTATGGTTGAATGGGTAGTGGTAGAAGTGTCTACTTCATTAGCCCAATATCTAAGTGGCTAGCTCGATAGGCGCATTCCCCCACATAAGTCAAAATTAATCATCTATGGTCGAATGGGTGGTGGTAGAAGTGTCTACTTTACTAGCCCAATATCTAGACAGCTAGTTCGATAAGCACATTCCCTTACATAAGTCAAGCTAATAACCTATGATCGAATGGGTGGTGGTGGAAGTGTCTACTTCACTAGCCCAATATCCAAGCGGCTAACTCGATAAGCGCATTCCCCTACATGAGTCAAACTAATCACCTATGGTCAAATGGGTGGTGGCGGAAGTGTCTACTTCGCTAGCCCAATAGCCAGGTGGCTAGCTTGATAGGCGCACGACCCACATAAGTCAAAATAACCAATCATGGTGAAAGGGTAGTGGGATATATTACTCAATTATTCCCACAAAATTGTTATTCTTATAAACAACAAATAAAATGCAATCTCCAAAAGGGGTTTACCTTGACAATCGAAAAGCACAAAGTAGCAATATGGGAAAGAAATTGCTACAGGGGAAAAAGTGTTGAGCCGTTATTATGTTGGAGAAAAAAAAAACGTTGATTTCATTGGTGACAGTATGTGTTTAAAAGCTTCTACATATGCTTGGTAAATAAAGAAATGATAATGTGTATCATACACATTCAATAGGTGCAATTAAGTTTCAACTACTAGCATTAGAAAAGCATGAATATTTTAATTGTGATATCATGCAAATTTGTTGGTGTGTAATAATATCAATGACCCATGCTATGTTAAAAAAAAAGAGAAAACAAACAGATTGTAATAAAGGATGTGTCCATGAGACAAGCACCAAAAAAGGAGTTTCATAAGTTTTGACCTCATAGTCTTACAAAAAGGTACACATGAGAAGTCCTGCTATCCACATTAGTATGCTAGTATGGCATAAGCAATCTCGATCTCATAAAACTAACAGCAATGAGTACAAAGAATATACTTGGCTTGTCTTCCTCTGAAGTTATAACCCCCGGCCTTGTCTGTATACACGACTTCCAAGAGATGCAAGCAGCGCAACAATAAAATGGAAGAGTGAATATTTGAGCAGCGGTAACTTGGATACACAAGATGGCTATTATAGGGCTTCTTATGTGCAGAATTAAATAAATAAAATAATAATAATAATAAACAATAATAATAATAAAAAACCTATTTACTACTTTCCATAACTGAATAAGAATGACCAAAGCTTACTTGGAAATTTAATCTTACACAATCATTCTATATTGGTGTACAAGGAAACCACTCCATCCCTATTAAAATGAGAAGTGGACACCAAATACTGCATCAACTCACAAGAGCTATCAAGTATAATCGGTTTGTCAATCTTACATGCATGCGATAATACGTTGCATGGATATGTGCAAGCTTATGTGCATTAGACGAAAGTGGATACGAACCTAATCGAAGTTATTTCAAGTCTAGCCTTTGACTCTAGAAAGCAAGTTCCTTATCTGAGACTTGAAGGGGGACAATTTGTAGACACTTAAATTTTTTGTGTCTTGATCACCGTCTGATTAATCAAAACAAATAAATTTTTCTTGATTAGTCAAAATTAAGATGGTCAAAATTTTCAAATGGATATGAGTCCTACTAAAATTATGGATCTTAACCCATTTTAAATTATGGGTTACATCAAAAGAAAAGTAAACCTATGTTGACAATTGGGTCAACCCAAAAGTGTGGTGCCCATAAAGATATTTTGGCAGAATTTGGTGGAATAATTCAAATTTCAATACAAATCATTTCAATAATAAATAAATTGCTATTTTATTGGAAATTAGAGTCAATTTTGGAGTTTCCAAAATTAACCCTTCCCTCCTAAGCCTATAAATATAGGCTCTCATTATGGGGAAAGGGACACATTTTCTTTTTCTTTTTTTTTTTTGGGGGGAGGGGGGGGCTAATAGTCTTGTACGCTCCTAAGCAATCTTAAGATTCTATCAAATTCTCTTCTTAAAATTTTTTCTAAAGTTCCTCAAACATAAAAGAGAGGATTGTCAAGCACTCCAAACTTGAGCCGATCATTTCAAGACTTGTTTGAGATCAAGCCATTCCCCTCAATCAAGCCTCTTTTCTCCAAGTTTCTCCTTTAGAAGACTTGAAGAAATTCATCTACTTGTGTGATGTCTTGGGTTTCGAGCTTGAATAGTATTGTCTAGTGGAGTAATATGTAATTCCTTCGGTGTTTTGATCATCGTTTTGAGTCACTAAAAATTTGTTCTACTCTTACTTAACCTCTCGTAACTTTTCCGGGTTGTAAACTTTGAGTTTTGGGCATTGGAACTTGCCTTGGTTTGAAAAATCACTTTCTAAATTTCTGGGCAAAACCACTCCTATGGAATTGAAAACTGCCCGAGCGGATCCTCACAGGGTTTTTCAAAATTTTTTGAGTTTTTTGGGCAAAAAACTGCTCGAGTGGATTTTGGGTGGTTTTCTGGGCAACTCTCTAGAACAATTCACCTATGAAGGGAAAATTTTCTGTTCATGCGGATTGAGAATTCCGCTCGTGCGAAATTCCAACACTTGGGCAGATTTCGACGTTTCTATCTCGAGTTCCGTGCTCGTTTTCTCAAAACTGATGCCAAAAGGATATTTTGACCATTTTTTCGGCTCTCTCTCTATCTATATATTCATCCTTGCTCCCCTTTCTCTCTACAAACCCACCAAATTTCAATCTTCTCTCTAAGATTTAGCAAGATCTACCAAGAATTTGAGAGGGCTTTTTACACCAAATTGAAGAGGGCGACGAGGGCTACATTCTCACTAATCGAATCAAGTTTTCATCAACATCCATTTTTAGGGTTTTGCTCTCTTTCCTTTTCTAAGCTTGAGGTAAAGGTAATCTTTGAGTTATATATACATTTTTGCAAGTTTATAGATGTTTTAAGTTATGATTTTGGGTTGTTAAACCCTAAATGATGCTTTGGAGTTGATTCATCCTTTTTTCCAAAACTCTTGAGAATATGAGTATGTTATAAGGTGTGGTTGCTGTTTTGGAAAAATCTTTTCTCAAGTGGAACAAAAACCTTGTTTTGATAAAACTCTAGAATTTTGGGATTTTGGAAAAAAGGTTGTGAGATTGGCAAATTGATGCTTGATAATTTACCATGTGAGTAAATGATAGAGGAAGTTCTATAGTTGTATCAAATGAAGAGTTTTCATGAGAAAATGAGGAATTATAGAATTTGAAAAGCTTGGGCTTCTTGTTGTTATCGTGGAAGAACAAATGCTAAAAATGATGTTCAACATGTGGAGAATTAATGAATGTTATTATTGTTGTATTATCTCTTGGGAAAAAAAATATACTATGATGTTATATTGATAAGAGATGTGGAATTTGATCACAATGGAGGATTGTGTGCATGAATTGAGAAATTGAGAAAATTCAAGGCATTGATATACAAATGTATAACATTGGCATTGTTGAGATGTGTAAATGGAACCTTATTATTGCATTGGGCATTTGCATAGTCATTCCATTTTGTCATTGATACAATTGATTTTGAATATTGCATTGGAAAAATGTATTGTTTTGAGAAAGGAAATAGTTTTGTGAAACAAGATCATATTGATTTGTTTTTGGGATAAATACGTTGGTAAGTCCGGATAGGGATTGTAGTTAGTATTGGTTAAGTTGGCCTCAGTGTCCATAGTGAAACACCGACAACACGCGTAGAGGAGGTACCACGTTCCTTCCGATTAGCAACTGGTGAAGTAGGGATTTGGTAGTGCTCATTACGCCTACTTGTAGACACAAACCTAGAGATTACATGAGTCGTATTTACCGCCCCGTTGAACTACCTTGAAATTATTGAATGGTTAAATTTTCAAGATTGCATTGTGCACAAAAGTTTCAAAAGATAAAGATATTTGTTTTTTGAACATGGTTTGGCATATGCATTCTTCCCATGAGATTGTATAAAATGTATATACTTTGTTAAGGTTTTCCTACTAGGCTTTATGCTCACCCCTATGGGATTTTGTACAGGAAAAGATGTGGTGATCCCGCCAAGTTAGAGGCGTGGAGATATGTTTTGAGAACACAAGGCTCTTTTCTTTTGTTGTAATTATTTTTGACAAGCCAAGGGCTTTATATGTATGGGTTCGAAAGCCACTGTTGTGTAACCGGACTTTAGCCTTGGAATTTGTAGCCCTTGAGGACATTTGTTTGTACTTGACTTGTTATGTCACATGCTATAGATTCATATACTAGAGATGTTGAATGTATATTTGCATGTGGAATACCTTTTGTAAATCTCTTAATGGTCAATGAATGCAAATGTTGGAGATTTGTAGATGATGTTAATATTGAAAACTTACTTATGTTTATATTTAACAATGGGAGTAGGTGAATCTTTATTGTGTAATTTTTTTTGGGCATGACAACTTGCCTAGTTCAATAACAAGCTTCTATAGCCATTGGATTGCAACCTATTTCAGAGATCCAATTAAAGGATCCACTCTTTTGTAATAGAGCAAACTACATAGGACTGTACCCATTTATTATAATAAAATAAAATTAATTATTTGTGCATTTATTTTGTGTCTTAATTGCAAGATACGAAATTTGTGTTTACAACTCTTTTAGAGAGAAAAAAAAAGTAAGTTATTATAATGTGCTACTTAAGTATGAAAAAAAATACTACTTTTAATAACACACACATATATATATATATATATATGATGTGTGAGTGCAAATCTTACGACTTTAATTGCACCGATTATTAAAAAAAAAAAACACTACCTACTGTAAAAGGGTGGTGTTAGATCCACTGTGTAAATAGAATAGTGTCACATGAATGACGCGGACCGCTTAGTGCTAATGTGGAAATTTTGTTTAATTAAATAGTTTTTTTTTAGGATATTACATTTATTTGTTATTGATAATATAATATCTCTTAAATTATTTTATTAACTCTTTTTCTAATGAATTTTATATCTCTAGTAGTACCAGTATTTAGTAGATTTTGTAGAAAATTATGTCGTTGTTGACAATTTGCTATTACTATTGCTATTTGATTACGATCTAACAACAGATCTTGAAGTGGTGATGAACACTCATAAAAAGAAAAACTTATTACTTCTTATATTTTTAAGACACTTTAATTTTAGGCCTACTATACTTTCAAAATAATAATAATATCTAAAGATTTTGACCGTTACCCAAACGTAGTCGGTGTAAGGCTCTAACGTTGGCAAGTTTTCAGTTTACAAAGGTCGCTAACTTCAACATTTCCTTCCTTAGATCAGGCTCGTCACAGATTTGTTTCGTTTCTTACCTCAAACCATAACTTCAGGAGCTGTTTCTCTGGTTATGTAGGAGACATAAGATCAATAATCTATCATATAAAAGCAACGCACTCTTTTTGAAAAGAAAATATTTGTATTTATTGAACATAAAATTTACAAGGAAAAGGGTGTTTGTAGGCTGTTAGATTGCTACAATATTGTTTTCTCTAAAAAAGCCTGATATTCAGACTTCTTTTTTAGTCTCAAGTATACTCTAAGTAATTTGTGTCCCCTTTTGCTCTCCCTTAAGCCCTTTTTATAGGCACTTGTGGACTTCAAGTCTGCACTTCATCCTAATCTATGAACATAAAATATTTTACATACTATATTTTGTTGCTAATATAAAACAAACAAAAGACAATTAGGCGGTTGTAGTCAGGTGATCACATGTTATTGATGAAAAAAGACAAGCTGGTAGAGTGGTCACATGGATGTGTAGCCCATTTAGCCCTTGATTTTGCAAAGTTGCCCATGGTTTTGTCAATCCATTGCATTTTCTAGATTCCATACCCCATGGCATCACTAAGATTATAATTCTCATCATATTCTTCAAACATTTTATCCCATCCTTCCAAATCTTGCTTCATCAGATATTTTTTCAAAAATTTGCATCCTCTTTCAAACAAATATGTTTTAGAATCTACATATTCTAAGTCATCATATATTGATTCATAAGACATTCTTAGAACAATTATTTTTTCCACCAATGATGGTATTATTGCAAAGGTAGTCTTTCTATAATAAACTAATTTGAACCCAACCCTTGGTAATTCTGTAGTTTCATGAGATTTTATGAAAAACCCTCTTGCCCTCACTTCTGTTGGATCAATTATAACAAGTTATTCCCAATCTTTGAACCAATCACTTTTGTAGGGTAGCCGTCATTCTTGTCTTCTATTTTTATCAGATAATGAGCTGCCTTTAGACATTTATCATTTACCTCTGTTCGTGCAGTTGTAAATATAATAGGTGCCTTTAGACATCCATCATAAATTCTTTTGAATATGAATTGTTGGAATTTGATGAGTTGAGAGAACAAGTTACTCTAAGGGTGAGGTGGAACGTCGAATAAATTGACTATTCCCAATTTCCACATTCGAACCAAAGAATCTTTAGGGTTGATGACGTTGTTTGGATCGAATAGAATGTTTAACATTCTATAACAGTACACGGCGGTCTGTCCATTAAAGTAGTACCATTGAGTTCCCAGATGGGTGACACTAGGGATGTACATGGTGCGGTTCGGGCAGTTTGAGAGTAAAATTATGAATCGAATGGCAGATTAGCGAATTGGTGAATTGACAAATTGTGGTTTGAGCGGTTTTGGGCAGATTGGTGGATTGGATAATATTCTAACCAATTATCAAGTCTTTGCATAATATATATTACTAATTTGCATAATATTTTATATATATATAATACAAACTAATTTTATATGATATTTTTCATATATATAACTACTAATTTGTAATAAATTTCACATATTAAATCTTTCTCACACTCATTTTTGCTTTGATATTTCTTTATAGGTTAAAAAATATATATGTATTAACTATAACAGAGCAGAGCGATTTCGAAGGCGGATTATAAATTTTAAAATTTAAATTGCGGTTAGCGAATAGAGAGGCGCGGATTGATGCGGATCAATGCGATTTTAGCAAATTGGATGGTATTTTGCATAGCATTATGCGACACTTTCTTCATAGCATTTCAGAAATAATTAACAAAAGTACATTCTCTTATTTTATTTTGGATATCATAGGGGAGCTAAAGAAACAATTTTAATTCTTCTAATCATTAAAAAGTTTTTGGCAACTAAGTGGGTGGTCCTAATGAGCTTGTTCACAAAACGACTCTTCCCTACTGCCTACATTTTTTTGATAATGTCAGTGATGTCTTGTGTTACCAAGTCTAGCATTTTTTTAGTCTCTGTCAGGAGTGTTTCCTTCTCTGGCGGTGTAAGTCTTGTGGATGTAGATGCCATCTGCAAGTTCTTGAGTTAGAGTATTTACTAAACTATTTTTATTGACATTAATATGTTAAATATCAAACATAAATTGTTTTAACTAGAGTTGTCATCTTAAAAGTCTCCCTTGCTTCTACATGTTAGATAAATTTTTATTTACGAAACCTAGTAGGCATTTGCAATCAGTTCTTATTAAAAACGGTTTGGAGCAAAAAATATTAAAAACTTTTCTATCCCTTTTATTATGGCTAATAATTATCTTTTCATGGTGGGATAATTGCATTCACCTCGATTAAAATTTTCACTACAATACCCACAAAGCTAATTATTTTATTTTATTTTTAATGTCGCGCTCCAATGATTGTTACTTGCATCCGTTTCTAGTACTAGCTCATCATTTTTGTAAGAAGAGTTAGGGTAGGCAAATCTTTACATTTTTGTTTTAATAATTTAACTAATGCGGAATCGGCTGAGTTCCAAGCCCAACTCTCATCATTTTTTAATTTCTTTTGTAATGATTTTCTTATTTTAGCTAAATCTTTTATAAAATCTGAGGCATAAGTTAAACATCCTAAAAATGTTTCTAATTATTTTCTATCTGTGATTTCATAAATTGTTTTAACTAGAGTTGTCATCTTAAAAGTCTCCCTTGCTTCTACATGTTAGATAAATTTTTATTTACGAAACCTAGTAGGCATTTGCAATCAGTTCTTATTAAAAACGGTTTGGAGCAAAAAATATTAAAAACTTTTCTATCCCTTTTATTATGGCTAATAATTATCTTTTCATGGTGGGATAATTGCATTCACCTCGATTAAAATTTTCACTACAATACCCACAAAGCTAATTATTTTATTTTATTTTTAATGTCGCGCTCCAATGATTGTTACTTGCATCCATTTCTAGTACTAGCTCATCATTTTTGTAAGAAGAGTTAGGGTAAGCAAATCTTTACATTTTTGTTTTAATAATTTAACTAATGCGGAATCGGCTGAGTTCCAAGCCCAACTCTCATCATTTTTTAATTTCTTTTGTAATGATTTTCTTATTTTAGCTAAATCTTTTATAAAATCTGAGGCATAAGTTAAACATCCTAAAAATGTTTCTAATTATTTTTCTATCTGTGATTTTATCTAAAACTTTATCAATTTTTTCAAGAAGATGACTTTACATTTTTATTGACCCTGCCTTTATTTCAAGTCCTAAAAATTTTATTTCCTTTTGCGTATATACACATTTCCTTTCACCCAAACTATTCTATGTTCCTCACATTTTTCTATTATTATTTTGATATCCAAAATATTATCTATATATACAAGACAAATGTTATTTAGTTCTTTAAAAATGTTATCCAATTTTTATTTTTATTTTTGAATACTTGAGATGCATTTTTTTAATCCAAATGACATTATAAGCCATTCATAATGTCCTTGTGATGCACTAAAGGCTGTTAATGGTATATTTTCTTTATCTATTTTGATTTGTAAATATCCACTTTTACAGTTCATTTTGAAGAACTACGAGGCACCCTGTATTCTATTAAAAACAACTTGCTTATTTGGAATAAAAAAATCATCTCTTTTGGTATTATCATTTAAGTTTTTTGTAATTTATTACCATCATAGCTTTTTCTCTTTTAATTTCAGCATGATTTCTAACCATAAAGCCTGGACTACTATGTGGAATATTACTATCTATAACTAAACCTTTTCGTTTGAGATTTTCTATCTCTTTTCTGAATTCTTCTATATCATTATAAGTATATACCATTTGTTTTACTCTAATTATTTTATTAGAATCGATTAAGTCTAATTTAACTATACTTTTATCATTATGTCAAAATTTTAAGGGGTCGTCGCTATATAAATTTTTACATCTTTTATGTTGCTCTTTTTAGATTTCTTCTTGAATACTAATTTCTTTAATACTTAGTACAATTTTGTGCTCAGTTAGAAAAATTACCTCATCACCACTCTTGCTGCAAATGAAATCAATATCGTGATGTGTAACCGTCGTTTTAGTTTTAAGACTTCAACTGATTTATCGTTATTTATAAAGATAACTGAGTGTAATGTTTGAATATAAGGGCTATATAATCGTTGAAAGCTAGTTTCCTATGATTACATCATGTGATGGTTGGTCGGTTGCCCAAAGTTTAGGAATAATAAAGGTGATGGAATTAATTTCTATAACTAAGTTTTTTATCGTCATTATAGATCATTGTACTATTATTAGCTATTCGAACTATTAATGATGGATTTTGCTTTTTTCACATATACTCAGGAAAGAGTTTTTTTTTCTCAAAGCAAGCATCCGTTGTCTAAGTAAACAAATAGTTCGCAATTATCAAATCATTCTATGCATATTTTTATGGGTATATATATATGCTATTAATATTAGTATATGCTAGTGAGATTTTATTTTCTTCACTCTTTTTGTTGCATCTTTTTACGAATGTGTCATATTCTTTTTGTGCCTCTTCTTCATCTTCTTTTGTCCAAGCCATAAGATTTTCATCATCTTCATATACTAGCACACTCGTAGTTTTATGTCCTATTATTTTTTTACTAACTGAACTCCTACCACTGGATTGTTTAAAGTGTCTTCCTGACTATATACATGCATTATCCATTTCGTCATTATTTTCTAAGGTGCTTGGAGTTTCTATTTTAATATTCCTGGTATTATCAATTTTAATTATATATATTTTTTCTCTTTGTAATATTTTTAGGATTGTTAAAACTTGCTATCCATCGATTATCTAATTTAATCTCATTAAGATTTATTCTTTTAAGTGTAATTCTATCTATTGGTATTCCATTAGTAGGTTCAAATTTATCTACTTCTATAATTTTATGTTACATTTTAGGATCTATGGTATTATCTAGCTTATATAGTAGTTTCTAAAATATCCTTAATAGATAGGTAGTTTCATACATATTGATTCCTACAATTTTTATTTTAATGTTAAAAATCTATTTATAAATCTATCTTTTAAGTTAATATAATATCTTAGTCTACAATTAAAACCTAATGTTCTCTCACATAAATTATTTTCGTTGTTTGTCTAATATCACATAAAAATGCATATATATTTATATCTTGTCATTTATCAAACAACGATGTAATTTGTACTTGTAGACTCCATATATGCATATACTTATTATATTTATTGCTTTTTAATATATTTTCATAATTTATTAAATTTATTTCTTCTACATCATATTCACAATCTTTAATTTCAATATCTCCTTCCATTCTTTCACATATATATTTACTTTTTAATTTGAATATTGATTTTTGAGATATTTTGTCTTTTAGTATTATTAGTGATATCCAATCTTTTTTTTAAATTTCTTTTTGAAAATTTTCTATGGCAAATGGTTCTCCTCTTAAGTTCTCTATACTTTTTTCTTCTGTCATCATAAAGTTCAATTATTTATCGGTATCGTTATAATTTTCGTTTTCTATTTCTATTTCTTCTTCAATTAATTATATTATTCCTTTATTATTTTCTAAAGCCAATTCTAATACTTCTTCTTCTTCTAATTCTACATAATTCAAGCTTACTAATGTTTCTGTTATTTTATTATTGTTTTTGATTTCTACATTAGTTAGCAAAGTGATCTATCTCTCTACATGCCCAACATTTACAAGTCTTTTTTCTTTCTGGTCATTAATTATTTTTTTCTTTTTCTTTTGTTGAAATTGTAAGGCTTTTTATAATATTTTCTTTTATATTTTCCTTCTCTTTGTTTGTTAAAACTTTTCTTTTTATAAAATATTTTCTTTTTCTTATTGTATGCTTCCTTCTTGAAAGTTTACGTTCGCACGAATTGAATGTTTGCCAGCAATGTAAATATTGTTTTTTCATTTTTCTTCTTTTTTTCATTTTCATGTATTCTTGTTCTACCCATTCTCTTAGATATCTAATTTTGTAATTCAATGTGTCGCTTGTGGCGTCTCCTAATTTTTTTAACCATTTTTAAAATATTTCTGTTATATATTAACACTTATAGGATATAGTAATTTACAAAAAAATATAGTTAAATGAATTTTATTTATACCTATTTGATAATAGTAATAGGAATATTCGCATATATAATTTTCTATATATTCCATGTTACATATTTCTATATTGCTTAGTTTTAGCCCGCTCTCTTTTTCTTTTATTTTCATTCCACTTTTTTTCCTACGAATTCATTTTTAATATATTTTACAAATAAATTTAACATACCTTCTAGGATAGTTTCTACTATTAATTTTTCTCTGTCATTTTCTCTCAGATTGTCACACTAACTAGCTACTATACTCGTGAAGCTATGTTCAATATAATTTAAAAAACTTCGTGTGCTCCAACTACTGCTATGGATATTTAAGATATGGTGCATACCTTTCTTCCATTATTTTATTACCTCACTTGTATTTATAGAACAATCTGAAAGATTGCAGAAAAATAATTTATTTTGAAAAACACTTTTTCAAAGAAACACCACCTGATTGCACAATCTAAAATACCTTCTCCAAGTGAGTTGTTGATAGTACCTCACCAAGCGATCCAAGTGTCTTGCCTCCAAAGTGATTCACCTTGCACTCTCTTGTTTTATTTTTGTGTATATATTTTCTACAGACCTTAAAAATTATGATGACCAATTTTTGTATCAAATACATCTGATATATATACACAACACATGTTAGAGTTTGCATGTAGGTGGGATCCTTAGGGATCTCTATCTTTTAGTTGTGGGGATAAAATAAAAGATGTATCTTTTATCTTAAATACACAGGATACAACTTATTCAATTTTTCATTAATTATCTTTTAAACAGATAATATAGAATTCCACTAATTGCAATAATGTCCATCAACACATTACAATTAAACCCCTAAAAGTAGAGAATTACAAGTGAGGCCCTTTCTTACAATTAATCACAAATTTCCTTCCACCAAACTATATTCCACATGAGCTATTAGGTATGGACAAATTTATCACAATCAAAAGCCCTAACTCATGTAACCGAATTCTAAATTTTTCCTTCTTCTAATTGGACCCTAAAAGCATTTTCCAAAAATAGTATTTTTACAATTATATATGTATAAAATATTTTTTACAAAAAAGTAACCGGCCGGTTTTCTTTTTGGTCCAACGTTAATAGGAAAAATTGCTTGAATATACTTTCTCATTTTGAGAATGGTGGATTCCATGTTAAGCACTTATATAAATCAATTACCACTCACATAACCCAACATGTCCGTGCATAGCCTTTGGTTCGGCGTCACCGATTGACATGTCAAAGTTAAATGAATAGTTAATTAATTTATACAAGCCTCTCAGGTCAAAGGAAAATAAGTGTATTGTAATAGAACTACCTTTTAAACTGACAGTGATCATTCCATAGGTGTTCTTAAAACCGATCCTGTTCAGTGTATGTACTTATTGCATAACACCCACCTATTTGCTTAAGGTCACTACCTCAATGATGGAGTTAATCATTCTATCATATAGCAGCAAAACAGGTGTAGGCCATAGTAGTGCGACTCCCAATCAACACCCATAGCCTAGAACATTAATTGGGTCTACAAGGCACAGAAAAATCATAACTCCCAGGTTTTGGTTCATTAACCATTAGCATGTTTTTCTACAATGTTACCCAAGGGACCTTATGTTCACATCATATGTAACATTAAATATAACATTACCCATAATAATAATACACAAAGTGCAAAATAAAATGCCAAGCAATTTATTTAATCAGTCGATAAAGTCAACAAATTGGTTTTTGAGGGCACAAATGCTAACACAATCAATCTCTAATAAATATCATGTATTACTTATTGGTTTTAGTGGTACTTCTCTTTAACATATTTCTTTTCTAGGGGTAAAGTTTGCATAATTAGGTGTTCCCTTAGCAAATGACCCTCTATTTAGATTGTAGTGTCCCGCTTTTCTTCTATAGTCATAGTTTTTAGTATCATCTTCCAATTATTGTTTGGTAAAATTCCTAAAATCTAGATGATTTGAATTAAGTGGGGCGGAAGAACTACTTCTTTCTGGTTTTTGTCACGCTCCAATTTTTTTATTATCCAAACTCATTACCAAAACCTTTAAATTAAGTCCAATTACAAAACATATATAGGACTAACCTTACACGTAGGTGAATAGAAAATGTTCTCTCTCGAATAAATACAACCATAATACATGCCAAAGTTTACATTGAAATGCTCATAGAAAACAATTACATGAGAAGTCACTCACAATTCTCAATTCACCACATATCTCTCATTTACATTTTGTATTACAACATACATAAAAGAAATTTAGACTTCTCTAATCTTCAAACCAGTGTTTCCGACTCTGTTCCTGAAAATGGTAAACATAACGTGGGATGAACAAATATGTCTAGTAGGGATCTACCATGATTCTCCACAATAAGATCAATAGATACATATGATCATGAATGCTAAAGAATGGTACATAAATAAGTAAGGTGGCTTTTTATATTCAAAATACCATACACATAGGTAATATCTTTCTCATGAAAATCCACTAAGACTATTCGCAGAAAACTCTTTCTTGAAAGCCCTTTTTTAACATTTGAAAAAAAAAAGAAAAAGAAATTTTAGATCAATGAACCATTCATTACCAGTGATCATATGCTCCCACATTTTTCATTACAACTAGCCATTTCCACCTTCATCCACATAACTTCATTACATACATGTAACTACAATTGTCTAGACATATACCAAATAGCCAATCCGTATAAAAACAAATCAATTCATTTCCATTTATAACATTCATACATACCAATCCCATTATAAATGTTTTGTACAAGTCCACAAATCACAATCGGCTCCATTACCAAGCTATATCAATGAACCATACGCTTTTCCGGGCACTACTTCGGTAGGAATGCGGAACCTCTATCAAGCGTCATGCTTTATCGGTCATATCAATTCATTTCCATTTATAACATTCATATATACCAATCCCATTATAAATGTTTTGTACAAGTCCACAAATCACAACCGGCTCCATTACCAAGCTATATCAATGAACCACACGCTTTTTCCGGGCACTACTTCGGTAGGAATGCGGAACCTCTATCAAGCGTCATGCTTTATCGGTCATAAGCCGGAAGGATCGTGGAACCTCCATATATCTTAACAAACCACACATTTTTTCGGGCATTACTCCGGAAGGAATGTAGAACCTCTATCAAGCGCCACACGTTACCGGTCATAAGCCGGAAGAAAATGGACCTTTATTCCAATATTACAATCCATCAATTCATCATGTTATCCATTTTTACAACTCATGGATAGACCACCCTCATCGTTCATTGTTTTCATTATACAAATAACCAATAACACATTCCATGATAAACACAGGAGTTATCTTTAGAAACAATTACAATTTGTTTTCCACAATTTTCTTTACTTCTCTACAATTAACACCAACTCTTTATATTCACTTATATAACACAATTACAATCTTAACCTTCCTATAACTTTATTAATTCAATTTTCAATAATCAATTCTTCATAAACATAACCCTCACATACCAATATTATTGTAACGCCCCAAAATAATTATAATAAACCATCCACTACGATAAGTAAACTACAATGCAAATCAGAGTATAATATCCTTCCATCACATAAGATTTAGTACAAAAGGGTGACACATGCGAATATACATTCATAAGTCGTAACCATGAATCTATAGCATGTGTCAACAATAGATATGTGAAATAGAAGTTAAACAGATAATAGAAATGCTCTGAAGACTACTACTTTCCAAGACTATACTTGGTTACATTAAAATGGATTTAAATCCAATACATATAAAGCCCTAGGCTTGTACAAAATAATAACAAGTAAACAAAATGAAGCTTTTGCTCCAATCCTCCTAAGCTACTGCCTTGGCGGAGGCATCTCACCAACGCCTGAAAATGGTTTTCCCATATAGGATGAGCCAAAGCCCAGTAGAAATAATCCAACACAATATATGAATCTTAACAAAGATATAAGGGTGTAATGCACATGCAATGCCCATGTTAAAACATTTTATATTTCTTTTCCAAAACCATGCCATGCTCAATTTATATCTCAGTTCTCAAGTCATGTCGTTTACAATGGAAAACAATGGGGAAATCTTAACCGATATAACCTTTCACGGATATTTCGTTCGTAGGAAAACCGTCAAATGGCACCCATGTAAATGTAGTCTATACGAGCACTACTATTGCCATTTTATAGATATTCCATCCACGGGAACTGGCACCCATGAATACGCGCGTTTTTCAGGACTTTCACCTAGGACACACAGGCTAACTTAATTTGGTGATACACATCTCTTTCCCATATTCACCCATTTTTCTCAAAATCATATACATTTTCAATGTATTAAATGAGCAACAATGTTCAATGCACATGAATGAAGAATTAGTTTCAATTTATCTAATCCTCATTCAATTTCTACAACAATCATAGCTATCCTTCACCGATAGTCCAAAACAGATATTTCTAAACAGATATAAAATCTCTAATATAGATAAACTATCCAAAATTCAAAGTGTAAGTGATAATACATATCATACTCCACCATCCATATCAATATCCATCCCATTTCACATTTCAAACATTAATTCCATTTATTTATACAAAATAAATATTTGAAGCATTTAGGGCAAAACCCTTTTTTTCTTCCAAAATCCATTCCAAGTATCAAATCAACACTTCTATCACAATCCAACCTCATTTCCAATCCCATAACCATTTTCCATACATCCTTTTGAAAACCCCTCTTTTGATTTTAAACCAAAACCCTAGGTTTGTTCAAAATGCTCCAAAATCACAACACTGTTATATAAAAACAAATAACTAAGTTAAAAATCATAAGAAATGTAGAGAATCCCTACCTCGAAGCTAGAAGACGAGAGAGAGAGAGAGAGATGACACTTCAACAACGTCAAAACCCAACTCTATTCGGATGAAAACGAAGCTCTAGGTGAGCTCTACCTTTTTAACAAAGGGAGTAGGGTGGAGAAATTGATAGATTTTGGTGTATTTGTAGAGAGAATGTGAGTTTTAGAGAAAAAGGGTCTCAATTTAGGGTTTTGAAATTTTTTAGAGAGAGAGAGAGATATGAAAAAGTGATGTAAAATGGCCTTTTTACGAACTGATATATGCATAACTCGCTTGAGCGCAAGACTTGTCGTTCGAGCGACTAGACACAATAAGTTGTTTCGCTCGAGCACAAGAAGTTTTGCTCAAGCACAGAATACACACTCCCAAAAGTTTTTCAGATAGAAGACCGTCGCTCAAGCGAAGAACACTACCTCCCCAATATCTTTGCAGGCCTGTAAAAGTACTGGGAGCTCACAAATCTTGCTCGAGTGCAAGAGGCCAAATTCTGGACAACAATAGTTTGAATCAATTAACAACCAACATGTTCCAGACGCAACGAAGACACTCCAATACTCAAACTCAAAGAGAAATAATGAGAAACACGGTATGAATATCTAAATAAGATAAATGAAACCCAGATTCAAAATATCAACGGGTCAAGTCTAAACCAGGAATGTTATAACTATTTTCACAACGGTTGAGTCTCATTACATATACTCATCTTACCCAATAACATACTTAATTTCAAGAAATTAAAGTCAATTAAAACAAATACTCATGTTTAAAGTAAGTTCATAATTAGGGTTAGACCAAATTTAGGGATTTTTACTTTGAGGCACAAAATCACATTATACCTATTCAACACTTCCATAACCCACCTCAATTTTACATTTAATCCCCTTAATTTGAAAAACTCTAACTTCTTTTACATGCTTTTGAGAGGATACCCTCAATGAGAGGTTTTTATGCAATACACAAAGTACCACCCATCTATCCATACGAAAATATTGTAAAGAAGCAAGGAATCCCTACCTCTAGCAAGATGAGAAGAAGTCCGAAATTCCAACTTCAATGAAAACGCGATCCACTTGGATGGATAGAAAGCCCTCGGCAAGCTCTACATTTTTATAAAAAGAACATAGGGTAGAAAATAAGTAGAAAGAGATGAAAATCAAGGTTGAAAGCTTGAAACCATAAAAAATGGTGGAATGGAGGAAGATGAGAGAGAAAGGATATGAGAAAATGAAGAAAGTGGATCAAAGTGGCTTTTATAGATGCTGAATCCCAACCAAACTGCTCGAGCGACCACTCTTGCGCTCGAGCGTCAGAGACACCACACTACTCAAGCGACCAACCTTACGCTCGAGTGAAAATCAGCAGCTCTCAGAATCTCAGACCCGCAAAAGTACTGGAAGCTTTGCAAGACTGCTCGAGCGATCATTCTATCACTCGAGCGATGAGAAGAGACAAAAAAAATTCTAGAGTGCTACAGTTTTACTACTGTCATGTCAGTATCATTAACATTATTTGTTTCTTCAAAATCTTCTAGGACATTATTTTCTTTTTCTTTTTCTGCTTCACTATTTTCTATTATATGTTATAAGTCTTCAAGGGGAATGTGCTCCATTTATCCCATACTAATTAACTCTAATTGTGTTTATATATGTATATATATATATATATATCTTCTTCTAGTTCTATTATATTATTATTTATTTCTTGTATTATTTTTTCATCTGCTTTATTTAATTATTCAGCTATCTCTAATATTATTTTATATTTTATTTTACTATCATTTTCTTTTTCTGCTATTTCTTCTAGCAATGTTAGATTGTATTTACTTAATTCCATCAGTGTGTTTGGTTTGAGTTTTTTGGATTAAGTTTTTTAAAAACTAAATTTTTTAGTTTTCGTGGTTTTTTGTTTTTAGTGAATATTTTTAAAATTTTAATTTAATTATTCAGCTATCTCTAATATTATTTTATATTTTATTTTACTATCATTTTCTTTTTCTGCTATTTCTTCTAGCAATGTTAGATTGTATTTACTTAATTCCATCAGTGTGTTTGGTTTGAGTTTTTTGGATTAAGTTTTTTGAAAACTGAATTTTTTAGTTTTCATGTTTTTTTTTGTTTTTAGTGAATCTTTTTAAAATTTTAAATATTTTTTTTTTACTTTTTTAGATGCACCTTACTTAGATGTATCTAAAAAGTAAAAAAATTAAGAAAGTCTTTAGTGAAGTTGGTGAGGTGACCGAAGTTGGTAATTTCTTTTTGTTTATTTTAAAATCTTTCTAAGGTTTTGGATAGACTAATTATAAAATACTTCTGTTTTATTATGTTTACGTGATGCCGTTTTATTAATTATAATGATAGTTTAATGGGTATGATGGAAACTGGTCTTTACAAAGGTCCAGTACATTTTAATTGTTTTCCTGATTTTACACTCAGTTTACGTGATCCACATATTTTAGATGCATTAACTCTGAATATTCAATTAAATGGTTCATTTACTAATATGAAAGAAAAAGTTCACAATATTGCTTTAATTTATCGTGTTCACTATAAATGCATGAAAACCAATTTAAATGTTCAAGCTCTACATAAAAGTCCAAAAGATAAAACTCTGTTAATTGAAAGTAGCAGTACTGACTCTCATATTAATGTTCCCCAAATGATTGAATGGAAAAATATAGATCTCCCTGATCAATGGATTACTGTTAATGAAAATTACAAACATAATCAACAACAATCTTCAATCTAAGATATCCAAGATATTCAACAATATACTGATGGTTCAGTCCGTATTAAATTTAATCGTAGTCAATCCTCTAGACATAGTACATCTAGTGTCCCTACTGAAATTGAAACTGAAGATGAGACATTTAATACACCTTTATTTCGAAAGAATAGTCAAATCAATATTGATCAAACTTCCAATAATAAACTCAAAGGAATTGATAACTCTACAACTTCCCAGTTTAGTAAATCTGTGTACATTTACCTGATGATGATGATGAATCTCAAGAATCACCTACTCAAACTGATTTTGAAGTAACACACCCAATCAATCCTCAATTAATGACAATTAAAAAAGATTTTACCCCTAATCTTGATAAATTACTTATTGAATTTAGATCTAAAGAAAATAGAACTCAACGACACGCCTATCGTGCTAAATATGATTCTGCTCAACAATCTCAAATAACTAGAAAATGGTATAATTTTATGATTGAATATAGTCTCGAAATGCCTTTCTTTGAATACTATAATAATTATTACAAAAAAGTTAATACAATCACCAAACATAAATGGAAAACTTCTCCAAATACTTCTATTAGCTCTAGTCATCCTCCTCTAGAAAATATAATTATTGATCATCAAGGTTCTGAAGTCCTGACCTCTCCTTTTAAGCTGCCTGGTACTAACCCTGTAATTAAAAAAGTTATTGAACAGAATAATTATACTAATCAATGTTTAAAGACAATTGGCAAGCAATTAGATAAAATTGAAACTCAATTAGATTCTAAAAATATTGCCTCTACTAAACAAACTCTTGATCAACCTTTACTCAATCTCCCTAGTAATCGATCCAAAAGAACTAGTTTAGTTACTAATGATAGTTCTACTATCAAAGCTATAGAACATTTACTTACCAAATTAAATACAATTGAAATAGCCTCACCATCCAAGGATAAAGGTCTTACTGTACTAAATCAACAATCTATTGATACTGTTTCTCATCAATCTGAAGCCAGTACTACTGATAATGAAATTAATCAACTAACCCAACAATTTCAATCCTCTACTCTTAATAAAATTCATTACCCTAAAGTTAATCCGCAAACTACCAAAAACTGGTATTCTCGACCTACTCCTCCTAATCTCCAATATGAAGAAACTAATCTTTATAATCAATTTTCTGTTTCTACTAAAAGGTTATACGAATGGAACATTGATGGTCTCAATGAAGATCAAATACTTCAAAAATTAAATCATTTATCTATGGTCACAAATAGTTATCTTAGTAATTACCCTGAATATACTCAAGCTGAAATTGTTTTATTAATTACTTCTGGTTTTACTGGTATGCTCAAATCTTGGTGGGAAAAATACCTTACTGAAGATCAACAGGAATCTATCTTATATGCTAATCAGAAAGATGAAAATGATCTACCAATCTTTGATGAAACAATTGGTTACTATAAACCTGGTGGTATTAATACATTAATCTACACCATAGTTAGACACTTCATAGGAACCCCTACTAATATCTATTCTCGCATACATAATCAACTTAGTAATCTTACCTGTCCAACCTTAAGTGATTTTAGATGGTATAAAGATGTTTTTACCTCTAGAGTTATGTTAAGAGAAGACTGTACTAAATCCTTTTGGAAACAAAAAGTCATTAATGGATTACCTAGTTTATTTGCTCACAAAATTAGAGATGTTCTTAGTCAACCTACTGGTGTTATTGAATATGATAATTTAAGATATGGTGATATAATTAGCACTATTCAAAAAGAAGGATTAAAAATGTGTATTGATCTTAAACGCAGTCAAAAAGCTAACAAAGATAAGCATAAAACTAAATATGAATTAGGAAATTTCTGTGAATAATATGGTTTACCTCCTATTGCTCCATCCCGTAGGAAATCACACAAATATTCTAAACATAAACATAAATCATCTTACAAATATTCTAATAAATACAAAAAGAATTATTCACCTTCCAAATCAAATGATAAATTTTACACTAAATCCAAAAAGAAATATTATAAATCTAAATCACATCCAAAATCCAAATCTAATAAAGATATTACTTGTTATAACTGTGGTAAAAAAGGTCATTATTCTATTAAATGTAAAGAAAAACAAAAACTAAAAGATAAAGTTAATCATCTCCAAATTGATAATGAGTCTAAAAATCAATTATTTGAAAATTTTCAATTAAACCACTCTGTTAGTAATTCCTCTTATGATCATCTTAGTACTTCATCTAATTACCATTCACCTAGTGAAGATTCTGATAATAATATTGAATTAGGCTGTAATGATGTTTGTTGTAAACCAGTTAAACAAATTACAGTTCTTACTCTACAAAATCAAGAAGAATCTGCTCATATTGAATTAATTAGTCGTCTTGACAATCCAGAATTAAAAAAGAAGTACACAGATAAATTGAAATCTTTATTAACCAATCATGATCAAAAACCTAAATTTGATAAACCTATAATTAGTCTATCCAAAACCTTAGAAAAATTTTAAAATAAACCAAAAAAAATTACATTACAAGATTTACAACATGAAATCAATCAGATTAAACAAACTATTAAAGACTTACAGAATAAAGATAGAATCCTAGAAGATGAAATCATTACTCTAAAACTTAATCAAAGTCTAGACAATTTTCAAGAAAATAATCAAAATGAATCTCCTAATGAATCTGAACATAATTCTGAATATGATTCTGATCATACTAACCCTGATAACTTATTATTTGATAATAGATCACAACCTCATAATCCTAAAGAAAAAAGATTAAATCTACTTAATAAAATTTATATTCAAAAATGGTTTTCAAAAATCACAATAGTGGTCAATGATTTTGAATTAGAATTAATTGCTTTAATTGATACTGGTACTAATTTAAATTGTATTCAAGAAGGTTTACTTCCTACTAAATATTATGAAAAATGTCATGAGAAATTAACCTCTGCTAATGGTAGTAAAATGCATATTAAATATAAATTACCTAAAGTTCATGTTTGTCAAAATAATGTTTGTTTCAAAACCTCATTTGTTTTAGTTAAAAATATGACTGATAAAATCATTTTAGGTACACCACTTATTTATTTATTAGATCCATTTACTACATCTAGTGAAGGCATAACTACTCATGTTTTAGAACAACCTGTTACATTTAAATTTTTATCTCCACCTGAAATGTTATAATTAAATCAATTAAAAAATTGTTCTATTTCTCACACAATTAATAGATTAACTAGGCAATTAAATTTTCTTAAAGAAGAAATTAATTATAAATGAATTGATCAACAATTAACTGATCCAGTTATTATTTCTCAAATTAATGAATTTAAACTAAAACTAGAAACTAATGTTTGTTCAACTTTACCTACTGCATTCTGGCATAGGAAAAAACATGTTGTTACTTTACCATATATTAAGAATTTTAACGAACGTCAAATACCTACTAAATCTAGACCTATTCAAATGAATCATGAATTACTTGAAATGTGTAAAAAGGAAATTAATGCATTATTCAAAAATAGAATAATTAGCCCAAGCAAATCACCATGGTCTTGTCCTGCTTTTTATGTTAATAAAAATGCTGAATTAGTTTATGATATTCACCACAATACCATTCTACCAATTAGTCGCTCTATTGAGTTTGCGTCTAAGTTTTCTGATGAAATTCTTGATAAAACCCAATTACAAAGGTTTTTGGGATCTCTCAATTACATTGCTGAGTTTTATAAGGACCTTCGGAAAACTTGTCAACCTCTGTTTGATAGGTTAAAGGATAATCCCCCCCCCTGGTCTTCTGTTCATACTGCTATTGTTAAACAAGTCAACAATATGTTAAGTCTCTTCCTTGTCTTGGTATTCCTACTGATAATTCCTTCGAAATTATTCAAACTGATGCTTCTGATATTGGTTATGGTGGCATTCTTCTTCAAAAAGTTACTTCTCAATCATCTGAACAAATTGTTCGTTATCACTCTGGTGTCTGGAATAAAGCACAATTAAATTATAGTACTATTAAAAAAGAAATTTTATCTACTGTTTTATGTATTAGTAAATTTCAAGATGATATTTTAAATCAAAAGTTTTTACTTCGTGTTGATTGCAAATCTGCTAAATATGTTTCGAAAAAAATGTTAAAAATCTTGCTAGTAAGCAAATTTTTGCTCGTTGGCAATCTATTTTAAGCAATTTTTATTTTGATATTGAATATTTACCTGGTTGTCAAAATTTCATTCCTGATTTTCTTACCTGGGAATTTTTACAGGGGGGTAAGGGATGAGTGTACCCCACATATTACCTACCATAAATCCCGAATTACTCATTTTCAAGCCCTGATCAAACACCTTGCTTATAGTATTCACCGCCTTAAATTAGCCAAGAAAACTACTAAACGTGCCCAATATATCAATTACCATCATATTCAAGCTCGTAGAAATTTACTTGCTCATAATTACAATTGTTTAAATCATCATCAAAATTACCTTGATCTTCTTAGTGGTTGCTAACCCTTATTACTAGATTAAACAGATGTCTCGCCCAAGGCCTCCTCCTGGTAAGGCTTTGGTCCCTTCTTCTGATAAACCTCCATTTATTCCTCCTTTGGAATTAGTAACCCAGTACCATCCCATTGAAATGATTAACCGTTACCAAGTTCTTGGTAACATTCCTAGACCTAATTACTCATCTGCTTTGGCTACAGATCCTTTTGCTTCTTCCAGCCAAGCAGTTTCAATTACTCCATTTCCTGTTAATCCAATCAGGTCTGCTCGATCTGATTATGTTAAATCAACCACCACTAATCTCTTTTTCAAAGAGTCTAGTCACCCCAAGAGTCAAACTATTAATGAACTTGCTAAATCATTCTTTGGCCCTGGATTGCATTTTGTTCCTGTACATCTAGACAAAACAATTACCTATTATAAAGATATCCTGATCAATCACCAATCAGTTCTGATCAAACCTATTTATGATCGAACCTATGTTAGCAAGGCTCTGTATCATTCTATTTATATTCATAACATTGTTTTCTTAGCTGAGTGGGGTCCTCCTTATCAGCTTCGTGAATTACTTGGTCACTCTATTCCATACAGTTACCATGATTACATTGATGCTTGGTTCAAGATCTTCTTGTACCAAAATGAAACCTTCAGTCACTCCTGGTTCATTCAATTTGATCAAAAGTTCAAATCAGAATTACCTTCTTGGTTTCTGAGATGGTGGACTCATTATGGTGCCATTTCAGATATCTTCCCTGATATTTTGATTAAACAAATCAACTATTTTGCTACTGTTTTTCCATTCACTCCTTATCAAAGAAAATTTCCACTCTTGCTTATTTTCATATCCAAATACAAAATTTCATGGATATTTAAATGGCATTATGGTATTTCTGATGATATAATTATCCGACAACACTCTGTTAAATGGTGGGATAAGTTCTATCCTCACCGCATTGTTGAAATTGTTCAAGTTGAATTCCCAATTAATCAATGTGTTCCTACTCCGGCAATGATTAAAGCCCAGCAGACCCCAACTGCTGCCATTTCTCAAGGAAGTCCCAGTCTTCCTCCAATCAACCTTGGAAGCCCCTCATCTAGTGGTTCCAAGCCCAATTCATTCAAGTCAAAATTTGCGTCATTAACTGATAAATCAAAGTCCAAGGCTAAGTCCAAAGCTCCTGCAATATCGACTCAGCCCAAGACTCAATCAAAGCCCAAATCAGATAAATCAAAGGCTCCTCCATCCAAGCCCAAGGTTAAACCTGGATCAGCCAGTGATCAACTGCTTCAAATGGCCCGTCTCCTAATGGATCAGGCCCAAGCCCATTTAAAAGATGAACCGTCTGATGATGATCCTCCTACACCGGCCCAGAAGTCCCGTTCAGAAGAAAGTTCAGACAGTTCACAAGGATCAACTAATCAAGACCCATATGGTTCAGAGTTCCAAGATGCTCAGGATCCATAAGCCTAATCAACATTGGATTCCATATAGATACAAATTAGATTCAATCAATACTCTTTTGAGAAAAGCTGCCAATTTGTATTTATATTGTTTCCTTTAATCACATGTTCTACCGAAAGTAATGAATAGTAAAAGTTACTGTTCACTTTTACTGTTCACTCAATCAACTTTTGTTAAAGCTGCTCAACTATTCAATCAATCAGCCGAAAGCATCCGACAGCCTGCTCAGTCTTCAATGCTGCCAGCTGCCTTCATCAATTATCCAAATCACATGCTGCATAGTCAATTTTCTTTTCTATATAATGTAATCAAATGTATTCATTCAGCATCTTTCGATTTTGAAAAAACCTGAGAGTTCTGAGTGAGAATCAATACCTCTTGTAACTTGTTAAAGATCCTTGCATTTGCAACAATTGTAATTGTAAGTTATTTTCTGTATTAAATTAAAGGTTATTTTAATGTTTTGATTTTGTGTTAATATTCCAATCGATTTCATAATCTGTATTGTTCTTCTTCTTAAAAAGAAAAAAAAATTGTGAACAAATATTTTAAAAAATTAATAAATACATAAAAATACAAAAAAAATGTTCTGAATTCTCTTCTTTTTTTTCTTTTTTTTTTGTATTTTTGGTGTTTAACGAATTTTTAACAATTTTTTTTCACAAATTTTTTACTTTTTAGGTATATTTATGTTAGATATGTCTAAAAATTTTAAAAAAAAATGCTTAAAATATTAAAATTATTTCTAATTGATAAGTTTCAAATTTTTCATTAATTTCTTTTAATAGCCTAATTAAGGTATTATTTTGTTGTATTATTACTTGTAAAGAAGAACTATTATTTAAGTTATCATATTCTATTTCTTCACTATATTTAATACTCATACAAATGTTATAGACAAGGCTAAGAAACCAGATACCATTTTTAATTGTGGATTTGTGTATTTAGTTTAATATTAATTCTTGCAAAAACCTTCATTGGTAATCTACACTTGCCTTTTCTATGGATATTTTATCTTTAATACTAACAATATTCTGACTATAATTTATTATAGATTATCGAGAAGCAATAGCCAAAAGAGAATTTAACATATTTAACTCACTTTCTAAATCAAAAATATATCTAAACTATCTTTTATTCGGCTCTAAGTGCTATAATTAAAAGTATATAATTATTACTTTTTAAGATTTTATACAAATATAATTTTTCTTAATATATTTTATATTTATATTTATATTTTATTTTTTGTAATTTTTAAATTTTGTAGGGGTCTATTTATAATTATTGAAACTTGATGATTGGGTTGGATGACGTAGAGTGAGGTGTGTGAGGCGTGCCTTCCACTTGTGTACGGGCCATTTGGGCTGCCACGTTTTTGGTGGCCGAAGGATTATTGTAATGTAAAATCATCTTTTGAAACTTGCCATCATTTATTTATGCATTAATAAAAGGGTGCTCGGTAGAAAATTTTAATTTTGAATTTTGCTTGCCAAAAGGTCTTGGCGAGAATTTAGAGAAATTTTATTTTCATCTATTTGATAAACTCAGGGTACACACTTAATGAAAAATTAATTTAATGACAATTATATCATAATCAAAAATTAATATCTATCAACACCCCTAATATTATATACATAAATTCTCTATACACATCTTTTAGGAACAAAAACATCTCAATATATACCTTTTGAATGAAAATAATTAAACCCCAACTTTTCTATTGTGGTCACTTTGCTTGTTACACACTCTATGCAATAGTCTCAAAACATTTCTCATATTGCTTTAATCTCTAGGTTTGTACTCTACTACTTACATCGTTTAATTATTAGTTTCACAATTTTTACTTGATTTTGATATGGAAGAGTTGCAAACCTATGGAAGTTCAAACTCAAGCAAAAATATATTTGATGACACCAAAATCAGTGCTGAAGAGGTTAGTTTTTTCGTGTAGTAATTTTTATTTTTTTTACGTTTTTTAGTTGGATAGTCAGTGTGGAATTTTATCAAAATATTCGAAAATCAACTTCTGAAATAATAATCATATTTCGATATATAAGTTTCGAATTTTTGACAAATTTCGATACTTAAATTCTGAAACTTGAGATTTATTTCGGTTTTTAAGTGCCGAACTTTATAATTTTTTTGGCTATAGAGTGTGGAATTATTTCTTTTTTTTCGGCTCTGTAGTGCCGAATTATTCTATTATTTTCGGCTCTATAAAACCGAATGAAAATTGTTTTCTTTAGATCGCATCCACTGAAGAAACTAAGGTTCGATCAGATATTATGGTGGATTATGCTAGTCATTTTACTGTTAAACAGGTAACTTTTAAGATGAAATTCGTAAGTTCATAATTTTTATTAATTAGTTTGTTTAGTTTGTTCTTATGAAAGTTGTGTGACATTATATATAGGTTTTCGATAGCAAAGATGAATTGCTCACTTGGGTACGTGATATTGGAAGGGCAAATGGCTTTGTTATTGTTATAAGGACATCAGACTATGGTGGCGGTACCAAGAGACCAAGAATTTATCTTGCTTGTGAGCGAAGTGCAAAGTATAGATCATGTAAAAAGTTGAAAGATGGCTCAAAATACTTATTGAGACAAACTGGTACGAAGAAGTACGAATGTCTATTTGATTTGAAGGCATACAAGTTGAAAACAAACGATGAATGGATATTGAATGTAATTTGTGGACTGCATAATCATCCAGCTGCGAAGCATCTCCAAGGACATTCATATGCAGGGAGATTGTCAACTAATGAAAAGTCGTTGTTAGTAGATATGTCAAAGAGCCTAGTAAGACCAAAAGAGACACTCATTACACTCAAACAGAGGGATGCCCTTAATATGAGCACAATGAAGACAGTTTACAATGTACGACATTAATATAGGGTCCTACAGAAAGCTGGTAGATCCCAGATGCAACAACTACTGGGTGAATTAGCGAAACATAAGTACATTGAGCATCATCGATGTGAGGAAGGCTCTATGACTGTCACAGACTTGTTTTGGGCACATCCAGTGAGCTTGGATTTGCTTCGTACATTCCCTCGTGTGTTGATTATGGATTGCACATATAAAACCAAT
>NW_021026856.1:1119003-1142466 GCF_004153795.1 Camellia sinensis
GGTGGTTTGCTACTCGCAAGTAGGCTAAGACGTGGATTTGCCACCCTCGGGTGGGCTTAGAAAACATGATTTTGCCACTATCTAGTGGGCTTTATTTCATGCATTTGATGAATTGTTCCAATCCAAATAACCCAACCTTCACCCACGGGCATTCAGGCAGATATATCACATAAGCATATAGCCTCATGGTAAGCATGCTATCATGGCAGTCACTCACACACATGCAAGGATGCTAAAGCATAAAACTCACCGAGTACTCCAAGCCAAAAAATAAGCTGATTAGAAATCTATGCATGATCATAATTATACAGAAGTGCCTAATGCAACACATGCAAAAATGCAACTATAGCAGGCTCGGCTATTCTAAACATGGCATATGAGATGCAACAGCTAACAAGTACTCAACTTGGAATGGAAAATACGAATGCAGTTAGTATGATGCGCCGAGCCCGGTGCGTGCAAAACAGATAAATGAATGCAAACATGCTACCATACTATATGCTAATGAAAACATGCCCTAATCTAGCCATCATAAGCGGGTAAATAAAAGGGAGAAAGACGTGGGGTTGGAAGACATACAACACACATACGCACACTTATTATAGTTATGCCCTCACGCAGAGGGTCCGAATAAATAGTACAGTCCAAATAATACAGTCCCAAATAATACAATCCAAATAATATAGTCCAAATATATACAAATTCCTAATTAATTTACAAATTAACTAAGAAAAAAATAAACTGGCATACAAGCCAGGGACTGCCTTGACTCTTCTTCTGATGATGGATGATGCATGTTTGGGCTGCCTTGCGCGGAAATCCACTGGGATGCCCCAATTAGCCTCTGTTTACACCTTTCCTTGAAATGCGCGTCAAACTCCAAAAAGTTGCTGATTCTTCATTTTGCTGCAACAGAGAGCAGGAAAGGGGCATAGCAATGTATTTTCACAGATATATGCATGCCTCGATCCTCGTGCCACCAATCACGCACATCAATGCATGATGGCAGAGGAGTCGAAATGTGCAACTCAATATAGAATGAATGCACGTATAAACACAACAAGAACCTAACTCCATCATGGATGATCTGGAGTGTCGGTGACTAGGGAATTGAGACACGTTCCGTCACTCGGAGTACGAAACGTACCTCGTTTCCCGTGCTCGGGCTAACCCCTATCCCAAACACGATGCAATATGCATGATATGCATGAAATGCAACTAAGATACAACCTAGCATACACAATGCTATGAAATGGCATACACAATGCACAATGTAAGATGGCATACACAGTGCTTTAACATGCAACCTAGCATATGCAATGCTATGAATGGAAATGGCGTACTCAATGCATAATGGACTTACACCAACATGAGTGGACCTCAGCCACACTCACATAAGAGGCCATACGATGAAAATGAGACAACTCGAGATGCGCGCACGCATGCACGCAAACTGAGGACCAATCCTAAGGCACCGAATGCCACTCTAACAAGACATGGCAAGGCATGGAAAATGGCATACAAACATGCAAGTTTCAGCAGCAAAACATGACCCAAAACAGCCCCGAATCAAGACAATATAGCACCCGATGCATGAAATGGTCCCGAAATGCATGATTAAGCACATGAAATGACTTGTAGCTACATCAAGCATGCATTATTTGATCATGACATGTAAAGACAGATTCAAGGAAGCCTCAAAACAAGCATGTTTTCAGTTCTAAGCAAGGCCAAACAGCAAACATAAATAGGGAAAAACTAGCATGCAAAAATGGCCCTAAATGTGAGATAAAGAAGCAACTCACAGAGGATGACCCCAAACAGATTAGGGCCCTTCAACAATGTTTAAGAGAGGCCCAAAATATGACCTTTTACAGTTTATGGCCGGACCCAAAACAGTATGCAAGAATGCTCAAAATGCTATGCAAAATAAGGCCAAAAATAGGGATATAACACAAAGTATATAAAGGATGCTCCAAACAGTGAAAGACCCTTAATGAAACATGAATATGGGGTCAAAATAAGGCCATTTTTAGTTCGGACCAAAGCTTAAAAACATAAGCATAAGAGGCTAACAAATCATGCAAAAATATGGCCAAAAGAGAGATATAAAGGCAACTGATAAATGAAAGCCTCAAACAGCAATGAGCCCTTCAACAATGTTGAATAAGGGCTCAAAATAAGCCACTTTTCAGTTCATAACAAAGCTCAAAACAGTTTATACATAGGCCAAAAATACTACACAAGACAATGGCATACAAGAGGGATAATGAAGTAAGTGCACCAAGGAGGCCTCAAACAGTGAGAGGCCCTTAATTAAACATGAAAAATGGCTCAAAATAAGCTTAGCTCCAGTTAGGGTCGGAGTCCAAAACAGCAAGCAAGTATGACTTATGTATTGAACAAGATATGGACCAAAAAGGGGGAAATGGAGCTTACCCTTGAAGACTTGTCTTTGGTAGCTCTTTGGCTTGAATTGCAGCACTCCTAGGCCTTGAAGAACAACCTCTAGCTGCTGGAATGGAGGATGGAAGGGTGAGGCTTGGTGGTGGTATGAAAGGGGGTGTAGGACTTGGAAGGTTTAGAGCTTGGAATAGAGAGGGAGAGAGATATAATGCCAAGGGCTTGAGGCAAAATTTTCCAACCCTAATGACAAGGCTGGAGCCTCTGTTATAAAGGCAAAAGGGGGGGGAAAGGGGGGAAAATGGAGGGAAAACACACCAAGTTTCCCTCCAAAAAGCAGCCCCCCGGATACAGAATCTGGGGGGAAAATGAATACACTTCTGCACTGTAGATGATGTGAGGATCTTGGCCGACCAGTTATCCAGGTTGCAGGTGGTCGGCCGGCTACTTCCCATGGCCGGCTGGCCAAGGGTCAAAAGGGTCAAGTGTGATTAATGGCCGGCCACCACAGAAAGAGGGCCTCTGATGTGTGCACAACACAACCCTATGATTAAACACTGGAAAAAGTGAACCAGAAGAGAGAACAACCCACTTTTCAAAGGGGTTCAAAAGGGTCAACAACAATTACTGGCCGGCCACCAAATATTGGTGGCCTCCCAGATGTGTACATCACAAATATGTGGTTTTGGGTGCAACAAAATGGTCCGAGGGTGTTCAACATTGGCTCTGAAGTGAGGAAAAACAGGCAACGGAGGGCGATGAAGGGATAAAGTTGGCTGACAGAACAATTACTGGCCTCCCACCCTTCTACGACCTTCTTACCAATGAAACAGAGGTCCCCGCCAAAAATGAACCAAAACCAATGTAGAATGAAGGTTCGGGGGCCGAAGCACGCAGTTCGGGGCCCCGAAAACGGGCTGTTAGGCACCAGGAGTGGTGTTCGACCACGAAGTCGGTCTCTCGGACCACAGTGTCCCTCAAAAGGGAGCAAATAAGAAGTATGCCAAAAACCGGAGTAAACGAAGATGGTTAAGCGGTCCCGAACTGAGGTATACGGCCAACGGCTCCGAAAAATCAGAAACCGGACTCCAAACGGGCAAAATGGCCTATGACCACAAAACGTAGCCTACGGCCACTGAGAGATGATCTACGAGACCTCTCACTCCTTTCGCGAAGAGAAAACAGAGAAAATGGAGCCTGGTTCGCAAACCGAGGCAAAGCATGAAAGAGTCCGGAAGTCCGGAGGCAAGGCTCGCAGCCGAGACTCTGAAACCTCTGAACGAGCACGATATGCAACATCACCAAGCGCTCAATCGGTGACGTCTAAGTCTTAAGGTCGGTCAAAAATGGGGTGTCTACACACACCGACATTGTGGAACCTGGTCGGCGTAATGTGTCGCCCAAGTTTTGTCGGCGGAACATCGGCAAACTTGTTGGGAAGCTAAAAGGTGTGGACTTGTCAGCGGGCAATTTCGTAAAGATATGAATGATGAATTGGTGGTGGTATGTTGTATACATTTGATTTATTTGTTTGTTTTGATTTGTTTGAGTTGTTGGTTGCAGATTAATTGTGGAAAAATTTCTAGGTCTGTCGTCGAACGTTATTTCATGCAAGTGGTACCGGACGTCTATGTACCTATCAAGCGTGATGAAAAGGTGTTAGATGTTGATCCGGTGAATGTATGGGATGGACGACGTCTTAATATTGGGGGTGAGAATGTGAACGTTGTAGAGCTAGGGGTAAAGTCATATACTGGGACATATCAGTTTGTGATTGTAATTATGGTAATGTAACATTGTGCATGAAATTACGGAGGTATTTTCTAGTGATATGTGCTTATTGTCATCATATATTGGTGTAAGTGCAACGATGGAGTCATTAATAAATGGGTTGTCTTGTTTTGTTACAATGTCGAAAAGAGTCCCTTGTTTGTTCCAGTTGCATGTGTGTTGTAATGATGTGAATTGATGTGAATTGTGTTAAATGTCCATGTTAGTGGGAGGAAAATTTAATTGATGTTGTAGATGCTCAAGATGTTTAATGGAATCCTTCGGAAATGTGTTCTGTTTGAGTAGGGGTTTGTTGTATCGGTGGTGAAAGATTTTGTCGACTTTTGTGTAGGATTTGATTGCAATTGTCCACATAAATGTTAGGATGTGTGACTTCCATGTTAGCAAAAATTAACCAATTTCAATGGAAGCAATGAATCCATTACGTGAGTCTATGCAATGATAGGTATGTTAGAGTTTTTATGGAATGTTGATGACTTACATGTTATTGGCAATGATTTGTTGGAGGTGTACATGTTACTTACTGAAAGTGCATGGTAATGAAGGTGCATTTGTCAGAATCATGTATGTAATGGGTCTTGTATGGGTGGTAGTGTCAAAATCAAACAATAAATAAATAAATAAACAACAACCAACAACAACACCACGATTCCACATCAGTTCCCCCTCATCAAATGGCTAAACATCACTAACCCCACATATCACTCCATGCAATCCTCCACAAAAATTTCAAAAATTAACACCATACCATAACCAACCCACCCAAACATTAGGAAAAAAATAACAACTAAAATCACACTCAAGGGTAAACAATTAAACTCCAGAATATACCATAAATAAAAGGACTAATTGGTTTGAAAGAAAACTTTCAGGACTAAATGGAGCAACATTTTCCTAAATGGGATTTTGGATAATTTTTCCTTAAATTTAATTGCGATATATGCCACGTTTGATTTGAATGCTAATTATGTGTTTTGTAAGAGTTTTGAATCAATATCTATTCATCGTAGGAAAATCAGTTCTGAATCCTGCTAAAATTTGAAATTGAGGGCCGTAAAGGAGACAGAAACTACAAATTGATTACTTTATTGTGATCAGCGTAATTTTTAGAGTCTATTGTGAAATTTAATTAAAAATTGATTCAGATCGAATTAATTAGATTAAATTCAATTAAACTAAGCTCTAATTATTTAATTTAAGTTTTGATTAACTAATCAACCTAATTGAGCCTAATTCACATTAGTACAATTAAATTTAGCTTAATCTAAATTATAGTTTAATGATTTAATTAAGTTTATAAGTAGTGGAATTTAATTATTGCTTATAATTAATTAGAGCTTAGAGGAGATTAGAGATTAATTAAGCTTCCTAAACCTATTCATCAATTTAAGTAGAAAAGAAGAAGCTAGTGGGTTTTGTTGGAGAATATATAACTAGAGAGAGAGTTCTTGAGAGAGAGCTCAAGAAAGAAAGAAAAGAAGAGCAAGAAGAAGAATATGGAAGAAGAAAAGCTTTGATCTCCACAAATTCATCAACTTAAGGTAGGAATTCTCTTCTAATTTCATGAATTTGACTTTGTTATATTGATGAACCAATGGAATCCAAGTTTAATTAAGAAGAATTCAAGTTTAATTGGTGGATTTATGGAAGTAAGTTGAAGCAAAATATATGCATGAACAAGATAAGCAAGAAAGTGTAAGAATTAGTTTAAGAACATGACATGCATGGCATATTTCATGGAAATTTTCTTCATACATTAGAGTTCTTGCATACTTCATGAAAATTGGAGAGAAAACTTCCATGATATTGAAGTTTGAATTCATAGTTTACATGTTTTATAATTTTTCATTTTAATTGAAGTTTTGATCCTTCAATTGACAAATTGAGTTCATAATGTTTTTACATGCATAGCTTCATTCTTGCTCATACAATTGAAATCTTGCTTGGTTCCTCAAATTTGAGGAGAAAATCTCACGGATTTTGATTATGGAACTCAAGATTGTATGGTTTATGATTTTACATGTTAAATTCAAGATTTGACCGTTTGCATGGAAGTTGAGTTTTAATTTGAAGTCATGATTTTTGTTTAAAATTATATATGATGAATTCAAGATGTTTTTGAAAGGTTTTGGGTCATGCCATGCATGAGATTGAAGTTACAGTTACAAAAAAAAATTAGGTTTCAAAAACTTAAACAGATTTTCGGATTTGAGAAGACCTAGAACTGCACGTGCGGCTTGGAGCCGTACGTGCAAAAATAAGAATAGATAGAAGCTTACTTTCTGCTTTAATTGCATGTGTGGTGGTAGTTCTGCACGTGCGGTCAGTGCTCCCACACATGCGGATTTCAGAATAGTCTTGGTTTTGTTTTTGCTCAATTTTTCTACCTTCTGGGCCTCTGCTTGCATGGTTTTAACGTGCTCTTCATTGCATTCGCATCTCATGAACACAAATGAAATAAAGAACAAAAAGCTATAATCAAACGAATTGGCAACAAATAGAAACTGAATAAGTAGAAGTACTGAACTGAATAAAAATGATTGAATGACATGAATGTAATTGAGTTGTGCTCGAATTTGTTTGTTTAGATCGAACACCACAACTTTAGTGCATCTTTAGCACGTGTTTCAAAGAGTTCACTATGAGTAACACTGTTGTAAAGCTATGTTCAATCGTAATTATTTTCTGATTGATTAAATGTATTGTTTTCTAAAGGAATACTGTTTATTGAATGAATGATTGTCCTATTTTCTGAACTGTACTTGTGGCATCCATAGTATATTGCTATTGTTATTGCTATTATTACAGAGATCTCTGTCAATTCCAATTCTTGGAACTATTGTTTATTGTATTGATGGCCATCAATTGATTGTTTGGTCTTTAAGACCTATTGAATTGTTCTGCTATTGGATGTACCACGTATGATCATTATGAATCCTAATGATTGACTGATACGAGATATTGATTGAGAAAATGATTTATTGATGAACCGATTGTTTCAATTGTTGTAAGGACATCATTCATAACTCCTTTACACAGTTGTTATTTACTGGTTTTAGCTCACTGTTTATTACATGTATGTAGGTGAACAAGCACTGGATCAATCTTAGCGGCGTCGACCCGAACCTTGTTTTGTCAAACCAACTACTGTGGCTTACCGCGAGGTTCCGAACCATCACGTGCTATGGTTTTTGATTGTTTCTACCTTGCCCACTTGTGGCTATGATCCTATGTTGTGAAGTTTTTGTTTCAGACTTATGTTTTCATTTTTGTTTGACCATTTTGTTATTGGGGGTTTAATTCTCTCAGTTATGTCTTGGGTTGTATCTATGTTTGGATTTGGACTCATGTGACTGTCTATAAATGCAAGTTTGTTTTGTTCATTTAAGTTCTCACAGCTCTTTGGACATTATATTGTTTTATTTATTGGCTTACGCCAGCCTCCTTTTACTGTAATATTGTCATTACTATTAAGCAGGCCTTTGATAATCATGGATTACTGGCCGGTTACGATGCTAAACTTAAAGAGCGAGTTTGGGTTGTGACAAGTACTAAACAAAAATGCTATGAACCCGCCTTCTTCAACCTATAATTTATCTCAAATATGTTTGTATGGTGGAAATTAAATTGATGAAGTGTGGGATCCATGAGTAAAATCAATTTGAATCATTAATTCCTTTTTCTAAGTAAATTATGGATTCATAAATTTGGTTTTGTAGTGTTGTTGTAATACTAAATTGAGGATACAATCACTTTCAAAAAAAATTTCAACCATACAAAATCACTTTAAGATCATTATAAAAAAAATCACCGTAGAGAATACGAATTCCGAAAATATGGTAATGCTATGGTACATGAGCTCTAATCCTCTGTAGTGGTATCCTATAGTGTTGCAAAACGAATTCGTTTTGGGAGCAAACTTTAAGAAGAAGAAGAAAAAAAGAACCCATTACTGGGTATTTTAATTATAAAATCACATAAGGTATAAAAAAAAATTCCTAAATCATAATTAAAATAATATTATAATCAATATCAATAACTATAATTATAATTAAAAAAAAATACAAACATCACAGTTAAAAATGCATATGATACCAACCATAAAATTATTCCCAAAAAAATATGAAGAAAATAGTGGTATGGAATCCCACCATACTTCGGGTGGAGACCAAGGCTTTAAGTGGGACCCAACGACCCACAGGCAATCCCCACCCATAGCAACAACCCCCAAACGCCTTTAGACAGCAGCAAATGAAACCTTCCTTCGTTTTCACCACTTCCCCTCTCTCTCTCTCTCTCTCTCTCTCATATTTCTTGTCGATCTGGTTTGGTCTCTGTAATTCAAACCTCTGCTCTGCTCCAAACAAGACTAGGATTTGGATTTAGAAGCCTCTCTCTCTGTCTCTCTTTCATCTTCTTTCTCTCTCTAAACTCAAACATGGATCCGCCTACTTCTTGGGACTCCCTTCGAAAACAGGTACACAATTTTATACACGTATATATATATATATATATATATGCATATATCTTATGTGTGGTGAATTTCGATATTTGGATTCATTTCATCGATCAAGTCCCAATTTTTCTTCTCAAATCACTAGCACTCTCCCTATATATATATATATATATAATTATATGGCTTTTGGCTTAATGAATTTCGAATTATTTGCATTGCTTGTTTTGTGATTTGCGGGCGTTATGTAATTTAGAGTTTGGGTTTCGTTAAGGGTCTGAAATTTTTATATTATTCCATTTGTAAGTGATGGAATATTTGGGATTCCGAATTCTATGAATGGAAAATACCATAAAGTCTAGGTTTTTTGTTTTTTTTTCCCCCATCTATTGCACTGAGATCTGTGAATTTGGAATTGCACCTGTGACTGAATGGGTCATTGATTCCATTGAAATGTTTAACAACAGAAGGTCATAGTTGTCGGCAAACCTATTTTGTTGTGTCAAGAGTTATTTAGAGCATCCTTCTGAATAGTGTCCCCTGAATTTCAACCCGTTTGGGAAGAAGGGTTGTAGGTTTTTTTGGCTATTTTAGCCACAAAAGACAAAATAGGCTATTTTAGCCACAATCAACAAAACATCACATCCAACCCATAATCATTATGCTCTTCTCTCACAAAAAAAAAATCAAAAAAGCCAAAAAGCCATTCCCAAATCAAGCTTTTTAGTCCAGGCTAAAATAGCCAAAAAAACAAAAAAGCCAAAAAGTCAACCCACTTCCCAAATCATAAAAAAAAAATAGTGTCACCTGAATTTCTCTGGAAGGAACAAAAATTGCCAAGACATGAATGTTTCTTTTGAGAAAAATGTTGAGTTCCTCAATAGCCAAGGTTGTTAAAATCGGGATCCTAAGTAGGATCGGTGAGAGGGTCTGGTGGATCGGATCGTAGGATCGGATCGAGGATCGTAAGATCCTACTTCCTATTAAAAAAAAGGATAAAAATTAAAATTAAAATGATACATATTAAAAATAAGGTGAAAAATCATAAAATCTACGATCCTACTTGCTATCCTACCTACGATCCCATACAATCCTACACGATCCTACTTGCGATCCTATTATAACATCGATCCTACAACGATTTGGATCGTTTTGGCAAAGTAGGATCGTACGATCCTACGATCCGGATCGCGATTTTAACAACCATGTCAATAGCCTTGTTTTGAATGGTTATGCAAATGGTATGGTAGAGATAGTTTGGAAACTAGGGCAGGTGTAGTAGTTATTGTGTTTTGGGATGAAAGGGAACATAAAGGAAACTTGTGACGTATGGCATTTCTCTTCAATTAAATGTTGTGGAGCAATCATACTCTTCATGGAAAACCCTCATGAATGATGCCATGAATCTGATGTTGATTATCTCCTCTCTTTTCATTTTAAATCCAAGTGATCATCATCACTTTATCCTTTTGCTTTAATATTGCTATTGCTATATCAAATTCATGGTTATGAAGATGAGTTTTCTTCTGTTTAACTGTTTTTGAAGAATGGCATTATCTGGCATCATGTAGGCAAGGAAGCTTGAAGCACAGTTGGATGAACAGATGCATTTGTATCGTAAATTAGTTTCCACAAAAACTGATGATGGGACCGATAAAGATCTTGAATTGGGGATTGATCAACTACTCCAACACCTTCAGCAAGTGAATTCACATATGCAAGCTTGGGTGTCATCAGGAGGCTCAGAAATATTTTCTCATACATTGACTCGGCATCAAGAAATTCTTCAAGACCTTACTCAGGTATTGTTACTTTTAAATGCTTAAGAAAACATTATTAGAGTCTTAATAAACAATACAATTTTGGTTGTATGTATATTTGGAGTGCAATACATATGTGTGTGTGCAAGTGTGTTTATGGTTATATACAATAAGGATTCATAAATGCAAGCACCACCAAGTACAAAATCCTTACTACCTCAAATTATAATACTTCTACATAGAAAATTAATCAATAAATTAGCTTAATGATTTGATGACAATCATCTAAGTAGCACGACATGACACCAACATGCCGACACGTCAATTTTCAAAAAATGCAAGACATGAGACCCTTAGGACATGTTAAAATTTTATACTTTTATAATTTTTTTATGTCATATATATGAATAATTTATACAAAGATAATTAAAAAATGCAACACAACACATTTTCTTCATTAAAAAACTATATATTTCATCAATTCAACATTAAGATATCATTTATATAGCAATTACATTCTAAACAGTGCAAAACAATTATATAATATTGTATTGCACATAATGTATTCATCTTATAGATGTTTCAAAACATATTTAGGTTGCATAAGTTGTGTTATGAAGAATGAAGAATATTATTATAATGAAGAGATTCATTATATAGGACGTATTTGGAGAGTTCAAGAAATGTCATCAAAGTATCCGTGAAGTGTTGCTAAAGTGTCCTATGTTGCGTTTTTTTTTTCTTCTCAAGACACGTTGAAAGAAGTGTCAAATGCGATTTTAGGAGTATCCAAAGAGTGTTGTGTCAGACAATCATATTAAAGGAAAATTTCCTCTTGAGTTCATTTTATATGAGACTGTTGGACAACCTTCTGGTTTATTGCCGACTGACTTACAGTTTAAAGGATGACCCTGAGCTAATTTAATTAAGTGACTATTCTATGGTGATGTTGAATACACCACCTCATAGATGGTAAATAGGTCTTTCTTTTCTTTGGAATGACATCAAGCATGAGGAGACGATGCTGCCACTACCACCCTTCACAAATTAATTTGAAGGCTATGAAGCAATACTTTGCCAAACTATAGCCTTTTGTTAAAGAATTGACTACCCTGAAAGCATAAGCTATTAGAGAACAATGTACATCAATGTTTTTCTCATGGTCCATTGAAGTTTCCTAGAGCTGTGGAATGATTTCATTGCCCTGTAGTACGAAAAGGTTTGGTTCACCTTCTATTCCAACCTTTTATCTTGTAATTTAATCCTGAGACGGGGGGTTTTTAGGAGGACTAGATCACATACTAAAATTGTATGGTGCATCCACTTTACTATGGCGTTGTTTGGCAAACGGAAATCCAGGCTATTGTAGCCTCTTGAGAAAAAAAATCCAAAAAGCAGTATTGTTGCTCATCACTTCCCACGTGATGCACAGGTGTAATGGACAGAGTGTAAAATGACTCTTTTGCCCTTTTAATTGTGAAAAATTCATGACAGCAGCAACAATACACACGGGCATTTTGGTCATTTACTATCCCACATCATTTCGAAGCTGTAATGGACAGACTGTAAAATGACGCTTTTGCCCTTTTAATTTTTGAGAAACCCACGACATCAGCAACAATACACCTAGGGGCATTTTGGTCATTTACTATCCCACATCATTTCAAACACATTTTTCAATACATCAATCAAACAAAAAATTCAACTCATCTTCCCAAACACAAAAACTAAAATAGCCTACTAAAATAACCAAATAGCCAAAAGCCAAAAAAAGTAGCCACTTCCCAAACGAGGCCTATAGCTAAGTGCATAAAACATAGGGGATTAGAATGGATCATTTCCTTTAGGAGAACCTTCTGTTTACCCATAGGTAAATTGTCTGGTTATTTAAGATTCTAGTGAACTGAGAGAGTTTTTCAGAAACCTGATGACTTGGATATATCAGATATGGGGTTTAATGTAATTAGATGAATATGGATTCTTATCTAAATTGATAATTTTTTAAAACATTCAAGCTATGTAAATATGCTCTTCTTCGTTTGGAATTGTAGTACTTATTCCCAGGAAAATGCCTAAATTGCTTTGGAATATTGATTTCTTCATCATGAAGTTCTTTATGTCATGCTTTTGTGGTAACAGCATGATGATGGTAGCATGTGATCTAGCAATTCTACCAATAATGTCAATTGGCCAAGAAGATTTTGCATGATGATACTTATGCTGTGCTTAACATGATTTAATTGCAGGAATTTAATCGGCTCCGCTCTAGTCTTCGAGCTAAGAAAGAGCATGCTTCGCTTCTTGAGGATTTTAGGGAGTTCGATAGGACAAGATTGGATCTGGAAGAAAGTGGGGGATCTTATGATCAGGCTCTCCTTAAGGAGCATGCATCCGTCAACAGAAGTACAGGGCAGGTACCTTGAAGCAAGTTGTATTTGATTTTTACTACTCAAGAAATTCCTGTTCTTCTTTAGCTAGATATATGGATGTCTCTTAAATAGACTAACAGAATAGAGTGTTTAAGATTTCACTCCATGGCTAAGTTGGCCAATTGGCTTAACACTAACAGACTGTATTGCTGGACCTTTTTTTTTTTTTTTTCCTCAACTGTACGTGACCTAACTTCATCATTACGGTTCTTTTGCTTGTATATGCCATGCTATCCTATCCTGCTTTATTTTATGGCCTTCAATTTTTATTTTATTTTTAAATTTTTTTTGGGGGGGTCATTGATTTATTTCCTAACCTATTGTATTGAGTAGGCTATTGCAAACTCCATTCTTCTCTGGAGTTGAACTTGTACCATTATCCCTTTTTGTTGCAGCAGTAGATAGCACTTTTATAAATTTATTTGTAAGTAAAATTGTATTAGAGAAAGTGCAGAAAGGGAAGTACCCTAATACAAGAGGAGAAGAAAAGAAAAGAAAAAAAAAATAGGAAACAAAAAACTAACTAAAGCTATAACTAAAACTACCATACGAACCTTGCTCATGCCTACTTGCCAACAGATAATCCAAAACTAGGCCTCTGTTTTTATTCGATAGATTTTATCATCTTCAAACCATCATCCTCAAATTCATCGCAAGGAAACTCGACAATATGGCTCACGCATCTAACTTTCTTCAATACCCACTCCAACACTTCTTCCTCCATCACTATTAAAAGCATAGTTGTACGTTCCCCCACCCCTTCACCCGAAATTTGCCTTATTGCTACCTTTTTCCTTCCTAGGACCTAATGACAATACCACAGACCCGCCATCTTCATCACACGTGCCTTCTTACCCACCATGGCCCTTCAACTGCTTTGGGTTTTGGGTTCTCATTTTGAAAGAATTCCATTAGGTGGAGTTGCAAATATGCCCCCTCTCCCATTCTCAGTAGTACCATGACCTGGCTCCTCCACTTGTGTAATAACCATAGGCAGCTTTCTCACACCAACACTCTCCCAACTTTGCAATTGTCTTCACTGCTACCATCTAAAACATCAGAGGCCCTCCCATTACAACCTCTAGGCCTAGATGAGATTGTTCCAAAACAACCGCCACCTATAGCTAAGTTATTACACGTTGATCAACGAACTTCATCGATGCGGCTATCCTTGGGAAGAAAATCCATAATCACTTTCTCAACTTCCTTTTCTTTCATGAAAATCCATAATCACTTTCTCAACTTCCTTTTCTTTCATGAAATGGTTCTGTACCCTTTGTTTTTCTCGACCTTTGCTTGCATCTTGGTTTCACATGACAACCGAAATGTGAATCTACCTAAGTTGCTAGTGGAGTTGGGCCTCTCTTCATTGATTCTAGGCTTTCATCCTTTTGGTGATAAGTTTGAGCTAGTCTTTGTCCACCCCCAAAACCACATGGCTTTGGGCCTACTAGATGAATTAGGAGCCTACCTATCAACCTCATTTCTCTTGAGAAAAAGACCTCGCCCAACTTGTTTTATTTTCTCCTTGGGCTAGGGATCTATTACCATGTGAAGCAACCGATTGGGCTCCCACTTTTGCCCCTGCTATATTCTGCAATTCCCCTTATTATCATGTGATGTATATGGTTCCAAAGCCCTCCTCCTACATGATGCCTCCTGCCTCCATAACCGACTATTAACCCTCTTAATAATACGAGAACCCATTCAAGAAAATTTTTCCCCCTTCATGCATGTTATAGCAGCAGGAAACTCCTACTTAGGTGATATTTCTTACTAAGAAACGCATTTTTGCGCTCTCAAGTAAGAAACTTGTAAGAAAATTGCTCCCGTCGAGGAAAAAACTTGCTCCCAATGGAGTTAGAAACTCTTAGACATACAAATATCAAAGAAATAAAAGAAAAACAACCTAAACTTATTATATTACTTTCTATTTACATAATATTTATTTGTACTGCATAAAGACAGTTTGTAGTTGACATCAATCTAAAATATTTGTTCATATTTTAACACTTTTTTTAGAACTAAGCAGAAAAAATAATTGTTAGAATATATTTGTATATATAATATATACATGCTCCCATAGGTGCTTCCAACCTTAGAAACTTCTAGAGGCCCTTGCTTTCGTTTGTGCAACTAAGGTCTGGTTCAACAAAAGGTTAAAGTTTGTGTTGCATTCTCCTCCTACTCCTACCATGCACATGGTGATCCTCATCTCTAAGAGCACCACAAGCCTCTCTTGCAGGGAACCCCCTAGCCTAACAATTTTTTTTGGCAATGATCTTTGTTGACCTTGCCACGCCACAAACCTTGCGTAACAGTTTTTGGAAAGTGAGACTTGGACCCTTTTCAACCCAAATAGGTGTCTCGTACCTCCGTCCACCCTAACCAACTCTTTGCCATGGTTGATCCTTCTTCCTTCGGCCACCACTCAATCAAAACCTTGCAACACTCTGACCAAACCCACCCAACCATCATTGTATACTAATTTTGGAAAAAAAAAGGAAAAAATATTGCTCCTCCCCAATGACAATGCCAATGCCAAAAGTTGATCACATCCCCTATTTGTAAGGCTATGGCACTCCAACATTCAAATCCCTCCTTTGACTACCAAAATGCCACCTGTGTTACCTTTGCAACACCTCCCTCAATTTGCCACTCAACCACCAAACTTCAAATCCAAACAATGAAAGAGCTTGCTGCAAACCTTTTATCCATTCCACCATCACCACACAACTCCTCCCATTGGTTTCGTTTATGAAAATAAAGGTCTTTGTAACTTGTTGTATGATCTTTCTCCTTAGGGCTTTTCAATATAGTTGTCAAATTGGGATTCGTATCGTGAATCGAAATAGCCTTGTACCAAATCGCGAATCGAATTGTGAATCATAAAGATTCGGTCACTTTTTTTAAATTACTTAAAAACATATATCGACATATTTAGATGTTAAATATATCTAATAAATATGAAATATTTAGATTTACATAGTTTAATAGGTAAGAAGTTAACAAAGATTCCTATGTAAGATCACTATCTTACCTTTTTTCTTTTTTAGATTTCTTATCAACCATTCTTAATAAAGATAATAACCAAATAGACAAACTGTCAATTTCTAAAGTAACAATAATTAACAACGATATTGATATTTGGACAGTAAGGATACATACTTTCTAAGTAACAGTGAACAAATAATAAGAAATAATTATTTAGAATCTTTTATTTTAAAGCTTAAAACATTTTAAAGGGTATAACTGATTTCACATATGTAATATTCAATTTAATAAAATAGCAATAGATAATCCATAGTGTAACTTTAATCTTAAACATCTTTAGAAGATATATTATGATTTTTAAAGGGAAATTTAGCTATAAACCCCTTTTACCTTCCTTTCATTGTTAAAGGACTAAGAAAAAAATTATACTTTCTAAACCCCCTCATAATTATAAAATCTTACATAAAGGACAATTTATTATTTAAATATTTTATCAGACTATTATACCCCTCAACTAAATCTTTCCACCTTCTTCGTCCTCTCTCTCTCTGTCTCTCTCTCAATTTTCGCACAATCATTGCAGAGACTTTCTTCCATGAAACCCTAAATTTTCGATTTCACAACTCTGCTCAGAAACCACAAATGAATAGCTATTGAATCGTCTCTACAATATCCAGGTACAATCGATTCAATACCTATCTGGTTATGTTAAATTCACAAATCATTCGAATCTCTTCACATTTCGTGATTTTTGTTGATGTTTCTACATAAATTTATCGACTCTCATCTTTAATTTTGTTGCAATTGAATGAGGATGTCGTTGGAGATTCGAAAGCTAGGGTTTCGGAGCAGATGGGGGAGATTCGGAGTGCGGTGGAGATTGCTCAATTGGAAGCGGAGAAGAAACATGATGAGGTTGTTGATGAGATGCTGGCGATGTTGAATGCGAAGGCTGAAGCTTCGAGATTGAAAGAAGTTGAACAGGAGGTTGGGAAGGATGTGGATGAGGAACAGTAGATATGTATATATATATATATATATATTTGTGTGTATGAGTGTTGTTGAACACATGTATTCTTTTCATTGAGATTTGTGATTGTTGATCGAGTTTTAGAAGTTTTTCTTCTCAATTAGATATGTTGATTTGTTGATTAATTTGTTTTGTTTTTGTTTGTTTGTTTGTTTTTTATTTATTTTTGTTGTTTTTTATCGAATTTCATTTGACAGAACCAGAGTAAAATTTTACTCTGGTTCTATTGCTCTGTTTTTTTGCATTTGACAAAACCAGAGTAAAATTTTACTTTTATACAGAGTAAAATTTTACTTTTATACAGAGTAAAATTTTACTTTTGTGTAGAGTCTAACATTTTTCTCATTTTTCAGAGTAAAATTTTACTTTTATACAGAGTAAAATTTTACTTTTGTGTAGAGTCTTAACATTTTACAAGTTTTTCAGAGTAAAATTTTACTTTTATACAGAGTAAAATTTTACTTTTAGTTTCAGAGTGTAACATTTTACTCTTATTCAGAGTAAAATTTTACTTTCATACAGAGTAAAATTTTACTCTGAAATATATAGTGAAGATGACTTAATAGGAGAGTTGATAGATATGAGGGTAATATAGTAAAAGAAACAAGTTTTAAAATATTAGGGGGTTTTGAAAGTACTTATATAATTCTTGTCTTAGTGAGGGGGCTATCACCAAATCCCCATTTTTTAAAGGAAAAAAAAATGAGAAGAAAGGTTAAAAATATGTTGGGTCTAACTAAATCTGATTAAATCCTATTAAAAACTCCATTATCACTAAAATAACAACAAATCATGTATATATATTGGTTATTTTGGTATTAAACACTATTAGAAGTTGGATTATGTCATTTTTACCAAAAAAATGGAGGAAAAAAAATAGTCAAAAATATGCCGGACACAATAATGTCAAAAATTGCATGAATCGTAAAAAGTGAATTGAATCATGAATCGATTGTGAATCGTGTAATTCACTAGAGTTTTACTTCCAAAATAAATTCATCTATAGAATCATATCGATTTTGCAAAAATTGCGAATCGAATCGTGAATCAAATCGCAAATCGTAAGATTTTGATAATAGAGCTTTTTAGTGCTCAAGCATATAAAAGAATTAGGACCAAGATATACCACTTGACCTATAATTTTAGTTACGTTCTTAATTTTGTATTTATGATTTTAATTATGTTTGTTTGGACAGCTGCCTTGGGTTTTATCCTCACTATTGATAACTTGATTCGGCTACGGTGGTATGTGTTGGTAAATTGGTGTTGTATGTGTTGCTGGGGTCTGTGTTGGAAGTGTTGCTTAGCTGGGGTGAGGCAAGGGTGGGTAAGAGGCGTCAGAAGGCTTGGTTATTTGCTTTCCATTGCTTGTTTTGGTTGGTTTGGTTGGAGCGTAACAGACGCACTTTTCATAATATGTGTCATTCAATTCTTTGTTAGAAAGTAGGCTTTTTATGGTGTTGCATAGTTGGGTTACAGGTTCGGTTGATCCTGATATTTTGACTTTTGTACATTTTGTGGAGGATTTGCTTAGTTAACTTTTGCGGGCCATTGTGGGCTGCTATTTTCTTTGTATTGTTTGCATCACCTTCATGCTTTTCTAATAAAGTTTGCTTATTTATTCAAAAAAAATAAAATAAATAAATAAATAAATAATATTTGTTAAGTAGCAAGGCAATCACTCTTACATTTGGTAAAGTTTTATTGGGACACTTTTTTCCATATTTCCTTCAGAACTATATTTCTAATCTTAGCTCATAGTTGTCTGAACTAATTACCAACAATTAGTTATTGGCCTCATTTGGCTAAACTTAGAAGTTAGTTTTTTAGATTATTGGCTTAAAATGGTTTGATTAAGTTTTAGAATTGTTTGGTGAAACTTCTTGCATAAGATGTAAAAAAGTTGAATTTGTTTGGTAAATAAGTTGTTAAGCATCTTTTTGCCTTGTAAAGTTCAAAATGCTTACAGCTTTTTATATCATAACAACTATTGTATATTCCATTGGGCATTTTTGTCAAAACATTTAAAAACTAGAAAGTTAATCCAAAAAAGCACCCGAGGGTAGCTTAGAAAAAGTAAGTTGATGAAGTTGTATAAGTTGAGTGCAATAAGCTTTGCAAACACTTGTGACTAGCTTTTTTAAGACTATAATCCAAACAATCCCACTTAAAAGTTATGCCAAATAGCTTCATTGTAAGCGATGGTTGGTGAGGTTGGTAGCCATGGACTTTGGGAGGATGACGGGCAATTTAATGGCTGGGAGTTGCCAGAGGCAGAAGACGAGAGAAACAAGGTGATTTGGGAGGGAGAGAGGGTGGCAGTGAGTAAGAACCTTGTGGAGGAGCAATGCAGACATGTTGGGTTGTCCTATTGAGAAGTTCCCTCTGAAGTATTTGGGACTTCCATTGGGTGGTAATCCTAGAACAGAGGCCTTCTGGGATCCAGTCCTCGTTAAAATTGGGAAAAGATTGGAGGGCTGGAAACGAGCATTGTTGTCAAGGGGTGGGAGATACACTTTGGTACAGTCAGTGTTGAGTTGTGTTCCTATTTATTTTTTGTCCCTTTTCAAGATACCGGTCCGTTTTGCAAGGCAAATTGAGAAACTTTTGAGGGATTTCCTTTGGGAAGGGTGTGATGAGGGTAAGCGGGATCATTTAGTTAGATGAGAGGTTGTTTCTCTTCCTCGTCATAAAGGGGGTCTTGCTATCGGGAACGTTGTTGCTAGAAACATTGCTCTCTTGAGCAAATGGTTGTGGAGATTTCCCGAGGAAAGTGAGTCCTTATGGGGTTCTATCATTAGAAGCAAGTATGGAATTCAGGCTAATGGTAGAGATTCTATTGTGGTTAGCAGGGGCAGTTGTTGTTCTCCTTGGAAGTCTATCTCTCGGTTATATCCAATTGTGTCTCGGTTTTTCACTTTGAAAGTGGGTGATGGGGCTAGTACACGTTTTTGGGAGGATGTTTGGGTAGGGGATACATCTTTTGATAAAGCTTTTCCACTTTTGTATCGATTGGTTCAAGCTCAAAATGCTTCAATTCAGTCAATGGTATGTTCTAAAATAAATAAATAAATAAATAATATTTGTTAAGTAGCAAGGCAATCACTCTTACATTTGGTAAAGTTTTATTGGGACACTTTTTTCCATATTTCCTTCAGAACTATATTTCTAATCTTAGCTCATAGTTGTCTGAACTAATTACCAACAATTAGTTATTGGCCTCATTTGGCTAAACTTAGAAGTTAGTTTTTTAGATTATTGGCTTAAAATGGTTTGATTAAGTTTTAGAATTGCTTGGTGAAACTTCTTGCATAAGATGTAAAAAAGTTGAATTTGTTTGGTAAATAAGTTGTTAAGCATCTTTTTGCCTTGTAAAGTTCAAAATGCCTACAGCTTTTTATATCATAACAACTATTGTATATTCCATTGGGCATTTTTGTCAAAACATTTAAAAACTAGAAAGTTAATCCAAAAAAGCACCCGAGGGTAGCTTAGAAAAAGTAAGTTGATGAAGTTGTATAAGTTGAGTGCAATAAGCTTTGCAAACACTTGTGACTAGCTTTTTTAAGACTATAATCCAAACAATCCCACTTAAAAGTTATGCCAAATAGCTTCATTGTAAGCGATGGTTGGTGAGGTTGGTAGCCATGGACTTTGGGAGGATGACGGGCAATTTAATGGCTGGGAGTTGCCAGAGGCAGAAGACGAGAGAAACAAGGTGATTTGGGAGGGAGAGAGGGTGGCAGTGAGTAAGAACCTTGTGGAGGAGCAAGAGGATGAAGATGGTGATTAAAATTTAGGGATGATGTTTACGTTGCGTGGATACCCCATTATGTAATGTTAGACTGTTGGAGGCCAACTCACTTGTGGAGTCTATGGATAGGTTGTCAATTCACTTGGCCTGACATAGTGGAGTTATTAGGTCTACCTCTGCGTCCTATGATTCAGACACTGGGATCGTATTGTGGGAGTTGCAGAGTTAGGTGTAATACCTAGTAGGATGTATCATGGCTTGACGTAAGTGGTAGGTATTATACCTGTTTTTGAGGTATCAACTGTTTGGGTCAATGCAACACAATCTCTCTCTCTCTCAGATCTATCAATGAGGGGCTGCTCCCTATGGGGAACGAGCCAAGCAACCTTGACAAACCCCTGGACCTAGATGCCATAATCCTCTAGCGATCTCTAGCAGTGGATATTTAGGTTCTTGTTCTAGCCATAGATGCCAAAGTTTTGGTGATGGAGATGATAATAGTATTAGAAGTCCTATCTAAGGGGTGCAGGGCATAGAGGAGACATGGCCATTAGTGGAATACCAAAACCTTGATGTTTCTATGGAACCGCACAGAAACACACCATAATGTTATGAAACATACCCAAATAACAAATTGTTTCGACACCTATAGGAATATCCAACTATGGTCATTTCCATTTGCTTGTTAATTTTTTTTTTTTTTTTTTTTTTTTTAAGAAAAAAAAATTTGAGAACAAAGAAAATTCTTATATTTATTAGAAAATATGAGAAACTAGAGAGAGAGAGAGAGAGAGAGAGAGAGAGAGAGAGGATAAAACAAGCATGATTGAGTCACTCATTCTATTTCTTTATTACCATAAAGTACTTTTTTTAAAAAAGATTGTCACCTCTATTTTATTTATTTATAATACTGCTAGAATTTTAATTTTGTTTTATTTTGTATTTATGTTTTTCTTTTTATAAAGGAAAGCCCCTTTTGACAACTAGGCCTTTAAACTTTTTTGTCTTATGAACTTCTAATATTCATAGATATCTTTCTGGATTATTAGAGCAAGAAGCGTAACTAAATCAACATGTTGGATTTTGTAATTATTATGCATTTTGTACATAAGTTTAAGTTTCTATTTCCAAATAATTTCATACGCTTCCAAAGTTTTTGTAATTTCCCTTATGTTTTGAAATGTTTCCTTTTCCAAGCTAACTGACACAACATATTGTAGGGTGTTGTGCATGGAATTGTTGAGTGAGCATGGGATGGGCAAGGGTGGCTTGGCTTCGTCAAGCAGTCCCTTGGTCATGCCTCGGGGCTTCCCATTCTTTGACTTATTCACTTGGTGCTTTGGCCTGCAGCTAGGGCGCTGTGTGCCCTAGTAGTCCAAGGTAGTATATGTTGGTGATTGATATACCCTCGTGTAGGCTAGGCACATAACCCTAGTGAATTGCATAAGAGATTTTGTGCAACCCTTGCTGGCTTGCCATGTGGAGGGTGAAGACCCTGAAATGGCGATGATGTGGCATCCATAGGGCCTCGTCACATAGAAAAAATTATCCATGTACCCATAGTTAACCAACCAACCAAACCAAAACCAAACCAAGCCTTAAGTCTCATCAAATGGGGTCGACTATATGAATCCTTCTTCTCCACGCAGCTTTGTCAAAGGCCATTTTGTTAGTTAAATTAAGTATATCCATATCTCTATTTACAACACTAGCCAACATTAATCTAGGCCTACCTGGTCCCCTAACACTTCCATCTATCTTCACTACATCGCATCTCTTCACTACTTCCTCTGTTGGTCTCCGTTGAATATGACCAAACCATCTCAATTGATTATCTCTCAACTTTTCTTCTATCGGTGCTACTCTTACCCATTTCCTAATACACTTATTCCTAATTTTGTCTTGTCTTGTCTAGTCTTGTCACACATCTACCTTAGCATCCTCACCTCAGCCACACTCATCTTATTCACATGTTGTTTCTTGGTTACCCAACACTCCATCCCATACAACATCGCTGGTCTAATAGTCGTTCTATAGAACTTACCTCTTAGTCTAGTGGGTATTCATTTATCGCACAGTACCCCAGATGCATTTCTCCACTTACACCATCTCGCCTTAATCCTATGGGCCACATCTGCATCAATCTCCTCCACCGTTGTAATAATCGACCCTAAATAACGAAATTGTTCACTCTTAGGCAGTTTTTAGTTCTCAATCTTCACTTTTCCTCTGCTTTCATTGTTACTGTTACTAAATTTACGCTTCATGTACTTTGTTTTAGTTCTCCTTATCTGGAATCCTTTAAATTCAAGTGCTTTTCTCCAAATCTCCAACTTTATGTTAACTCCTTCACTAGTCTCATCCACTAGCACGATATCGTCCGCAAAAAGTATATATCATGGCACGTCATCCTGAATATTTCTCGTCAACTCATCCATAATTAAAGTAAAAAGATAAGGACTCAAGGTAGATCCTTAGTGTAACCCTATAGTGATAGGAAATTCAGTTGTCTCTCCAGCAGGCGATCTAATAGTGGTCACCACGCTTTCATACATGTCCCTAATCATATCAATGTAACCTTTTGTCACTCATTTTTTCTCTAACACCCATCATATTATATCCCGAGGCACTTTATCATATGCTTTCTCAAGGTCGATTAACACAATATGAATGCCTCTTTTCTTTTCTCTATACTTTTCTATTACTCTCCTCAAAAGATAGATCGCTTCCATTGTTGACCTACCAGGCATAAAACCAAATCGATTCTCTGACACCTCTGTTATATCTCGCAATCGGCGTTCCATCACCCTCTCTCACACTTTCATTATATGACACATTAGCTTGATTCC
>NW_021026856.1:1144141-1205298 GCF_004153795.1 Camellia sinensis
TTTTTTTTATTTTTATGTATTTTCTTGTTTTGTTACTCTCTCCAAACTCAAGTTGGTTAGTTTCTATTCTCCTTGAGTTTGCGGGGGGCTGTTAAAATTTACTATCACCTACCACCAATTTACCATCACCTACCACCACCTACTCCTCACCTACTCCTCCCCTACTACACTCACCCTCTCCTATATAATGAGCCACCCACCATTTGTAATATACACAACAACATATATCAATCAATAATACATACAATTTATCTCTATCAATATATTTTTACAATATCCATATCTCTATTTACAATACTAGCCAACATTAATCTAGGCCTACCTGGTCCCCTAACACTTCCATCTATCTTCACTACATCGCATCTCTGCACTACTTCCTCTGTTGGTCTCCATTGAATATGACCAAACCATCTCAATTGATTATCTCTCAACTTTTCTTCTATCGGTGCTACTCTTACCCATTTCCTAATATACTTATTCCTAATTTTGTCTTGTCTAGTCTTGTCACACATCTACCTTAGCATCCTCATCTCAGCCACACTCATCTTATTCACATGTTGTTTCTTGGTTACCCAACACTCCATCCCATACAACATCGCTGGTCTAATAGTCGTTCTATAGAACTTACCTCTTAGTCTAGTGGGTATTCATTTATCGCACAGTACCCCAGATGCATTTCTCCACTTACACCATCTCGCCTTAATCCTATGGGCCACATCTGCATCAATCTCCTCCACCGTTGTAATAATCGACCCTAAATAACGAAATTGTTCACTCTTAGGCAGTTTTTAGTTCTCAATCTTCACTTTTCCTCTGCTTTCATTGTTACTGTTACTAAATTTACGCTTCATGTACTTTGTTTTAGTTCTCCTTATCTGGAATCCTTTAAATTCAAGTGCTTTTCTCCAAATCTCCAACTTTATGTTAACTCCTTCACTAGTCTCATCCACTAGCACGATATCGTCCGCAAAAAGTATATATCATGGCACGTCATCCTGAATATTTCTCGTCAACTCATCCATAATTAAAGTAAAAAGATAAGGACTCAAGGTAGATCCTTAGTGTAACCCTATAGTGATAGGAAATTCAGTTGTCTCTCCAGCAGGCGATCTAATAGTAGTCACCACGCTTTCATACATGTCCTTAATCATATCAATGTAACCTTTTGTCACTCATTTTTTCTCTAACACCCATCATATTATATCCCGAGGCACTTTATCATATGCTTTCTCAAGGTCGATTAACACAATATGAATGCCTCTTTTCTTTTCTCTATACTTTTCTATTACTCTCCTCAAAAGATAGATCGCTTCCATTGTTGACCTGCCAGGCATAAAACCAAATCGATTCTCTGACATCTATGTTGTATCTCACAATCGCGGCATTCCATCACCCTCTCCCACACTTTCATTATATGACACATTAGCTTGATTTCTCTATAGTTATTGCAATTATGGACATTTCTTTTATTCTTATAGATTGGCACTAAAATACTCTTCCTCCACTCATCTGGCATATCCCTAGTCAACAAAATTTTGCTAAACAACCTAGTCAACCAAGCAATCCCCTTTTTATCCAAATACTTTCAAGCTTCAATAGGAATATCATCGGGTCCTAAAGCTTTATTTGATTTCATCTTCTTAAATGCAATCTCTACTACAAAATTCCTAATCCTACGATAGAATCTATAGTCTTGGTTTATTGTACTATTGGCTATTTTTTCCCCTATTGACTGTAACAACCCTCACCTTACTCTTGTCATACTTGCATACATTCCTGCATGAACCTGCCTTGTTATTTTGTTTTGAAGGTTTTGCCTTGTCTTGTTTTGCTTAAAGTTGCTAGCATGATTTTGATCTTTGCTTGATGTGTGTGCGTAGCCGAGGTCATCTTGAGCTTAGTTCGCCTTTGAACCTTGTGCTTAGAACTATTTTGAGATCTTGTTCAACCCCATCTTCACCTCGGGCATTCATTGCCGAGATGCTTCGCACTTAGTGAACCTTGTCCTTGGGCAGGTATGGCCTAGGCCGAGATGTGGCGCACCCCGGCCAAGGTGTGGCACAGCTTAGTCAAGTGTCGTCCTCCCTAGCCGATGTTTTCTATCCTGTTGCTGAATCCTTGATTTGAGCCGATGTCATCTTGTTGCCGATGTGTCTTACCCGAGCTTGCTGTATACGCTTTGTCAGAGACTTGTCTTGTCTATCAATCACCTTTTTGGAGCTGAACCAATCTGATAACGCCACGTGTCCGAGCTGATTGTTAAGGCAGCCGGCAGACCCTGAAACAAATCATTTCTTGTCTCGATCTTTGTTTTAGAGAGAGAGGCTCTAGAGAAGAGGAAAAAGAGTTCTTGAGTGAGAGTAGTCTTCCAAGCTTGATCTTCGTGGCTTGAACCGTAGATTCGAGCTTTGGGGTAAGATTCTTGATCTGCTATGAATGTTGTTATGGATTATCTAGCTGCATTGCATGATCGGATTTGTGTTGCATATCATGCATCGTTTTGAAGTTGGTTTTGGAAAGAGAAAATGGTTTTTCCATGTGTTCTTGAAGAAAGTCTCATTTTGATCGAAAAGTTTGGAACGAAAACCATGTTTTGTGTTTATTCTTGCATGACTTTCTTTAATGGGTACCCAGGTCCATATATTTTGAACTCTTGGCATAAAAACTCAGATTTTTGTAACAAGTTGTGAGCTTGCGTCCATCTTTCAAATGATCATGTTCTTCGTACTCTTCAAAGGAAAACCCAGGTTTTTCCTGACTTTGTTTAACGGGACCTCGGCTTAGTCCTGGACGGTACCCAATGTGCTTTCGAGAAACGGGAGCAGTGATTAAGCTCCCAGCTTGTTTTGCTTTGTCTTTGACTTGGATCTGGCAAGAGTGCCGAGATCATTTGCATGTATTTAGAGCTTGCTTTGAGAATGTGACTTGCCATGTGATTGTAGGTCCTTGATATTTGCTTGAGTCTACACCTGAAGAACTAGGTGAGTGGTATTATTGATAAAGCTATGTTACACTTGCTTTTGATAAATCTTGTTTTGTTTGTTTTTGACGTGGGTATTTGCAGCCATGAATAAAAGCCTTGTGATGTATCTCGGAAAGGCCCTTGTGCTGGAGGGATCTAAACTGCAGTACTAAGTTGTTAAAAGGAATACGGTCCTTGTTAAATCGGGCTCGGCCTAGTAACCACAAGTTCCCTTGTGCTGGAGGACTCAAACCTTTTGAGTACAAGTTTATAAAAGGATACAGGTCCTTGGTTAAATCGGGCTACGGGCCCTAAGTAACACAAGTCCTTTATGGAGGACTTTAAACTTTCGCAATACTTTTTGGACCAACGATTTTACCTTTACGGATTCGGTTACAGTTCCTTTGTTATTGAATGATGATACGGTTCATTCCCTTTGCTTTGCCATGTATTGTGATACTGAATGCCTCTTGGAATACTGGATTCATTTCCTTTGCTTCGGATGTTATGATACTTGAATGATGAATACGGTTTCATCCCTTGCTTCGCGATGTTATGATACTGAATTGATGATTTACGGTTCATTCCCTTGCTCGCCGATGTTATGATACTTGAATGGATTACGGTCATCCCTTGTTTTTGGCCTATTCAGTAAACTATCTTTGGATAACTTGTAATATTTTGATTGATGAATACGGTTCAATCCCTCGTCTTGCTAAAGTTTTGATGTGTTTCGTTGAAGGACCTCGGCTTAATTTCATGCAAAACCTTTATTATTAGTACCATTCACTGAGTATTTGCTCACCCCTCTATATATATGTAGGTGATGAGCAGGACGGCGGCGACGCCTAGATCGTTTTGGATGCTTGTTTTGGATTTGTACTTATGTCGGCTTTACTTTTGTATTTACGTCGGCGGTGCCCTGTTTTGCATGTCGGCAAATCTTGAAAATCATGCTTCTTGACTTGTAATAGCTGTACTTTTGTTTATGTCGGCTCGAGAAGCCTTTTGATCAAGATGTAACATGTATTTTTACGCTGTTGTATTCAAGTTGTAAAATTATCTGGAATGTTTGGCATTGTTTTGATCTACGCACAGCTCTTATGGACCACTTGTATTTGATTTAATTGCTTCCGCATTGTGAGCCCCCTATATCCATACTCTGATTGTGTTAAGTTTTTGGAAAAGTTGGCCTTCGGTAATTACGGATTACTGGCCATCACGGCATCAAACTACTAGGGGCGGTTTGGGGTCGTGACATTGACGTACCTTTATGTTCCTCATTTAATAATATCTCAAAATAGTTCTTCCATCTTTCCTTAATCTCTTCATTATTCACTAATACCTTAGAATTCTCACTCTTGATGCACTTAACTTGATTAAAATCTCTTGTTTTCCTCTCCCGTATTTTAGCAAGTTTGTATACCTCCTTCTCTCCCTCCTTACTATCTAGTTTAGTGTATAGGTCATCATAAGCTCTCAACCTAGCCTCTCACTACTTTCTTAACCTCCTTATTAGCCAATCTTTAGCTCTTGAGGTTTTCCTCAGCTCTATCATTCTGCCACTTTTTAAAGCACTCTTTTTTTGCCTTAACTACCGCTTGAACCTCTTTTCTCTACCACCAAGTTTTCCTTGAGCTGGGTCTCGTTCCTTTCGACTCTCTAAGCCCTTGCCTTGAGATTCTCCTTATACAATTGGCCATCGAGTTCCATATAGTGTTAGCATCATCTTCCAAGTCTCAAGTACCTTCCTTATTCATTCTATTCTTAAGTATTATTAGTTTATCCCCTTTTAGGTCTCACCATCTCGTCCTAGGATGCCCACCATCCTTCCTAACTTGGTATTGTCCTTTAAAACACAAATCTAGTACCAAAATCCTATATTGAGAGGCCAGACTTTCTCCAGGAATCGATTTACAATCATTGCATTTTAGGCGGTCCACTTTTCTCATTAAGTAATCTATTTGACTCTTAATTGACCCACTCTTAAAAGTTATCAAATGCTCCTCCCTCTTCTTATACATAGTATTGGCCACCACTAGGTTAGAAGCTAATGCAAAATCTAAGATACTCTCTCCAACCTCATTTCTGTCACCAAAACTATATCCATCATACACAATTTCATAGCCTAATTTATCTATGCCTACATGGCCATTAAAATCTCCACCTATAATCAGGTTCTCTCCTACGGGTATCTACTGTAAGATTTCATTCATTTGCTCCAAAAAATCCCTCTTAATCTGATCATCTAATCCTACTTGAGGGGTGTATGCACTAATAATGTTCACTTTATTCACTCAAATAACTAGTTTAACTAACATAATCTTATCTCCTTTCCTAATGATAGTCATTACACTCTCCACAAGACCCTTGGAAATTATAATTCCTACTCCATTCCTGCGTCTATCCTTGCCACTATAATACAGTTTAAAATCGGTATCCTTAATTTCCTTACCTTTCTCATCCGTTCACTTAGTTTCTTGTACGCAAGCTATACTAACTCTCCTCCTAATTATAACATCTACCAATTTCATCGTCTTACCAATTAAGGTTCCTATATTCTAAGTGGCTACCCTAAACCTATAGTTTTGGATTAGCTTCTTTACTCGTGCTCGTCCAGGAAAACGCTAGAATCTTTGCCCATTTTTCACCGCACCCCGGCGTTGATGCGGCACCCCTTGCTCACTTTCGAAACACCCGGAGGCGGGCGCAATTCGTCACTTGAGGGGAACGATCTAGCATTTAAACGATTCAAAGTAGGATTTATTGTCATAAGGGATCCGAGTGGTTTTTTTACGTGTTGGTTGTTGGCTACCTAACACAACCCACCTCCTTTTTCTGGGCTTAGGACCGGCAGAGTTGTACACATCCCTGGCGGAGTTATCCATGTACCCACGGTTATCAATGAAATTATTCCAGTGATAATTAAATAATATTTCTATAGTTTGATGAGATTAATTCCTGTTAAATATACCTTTGTTTTTGCGTTTGATTATTAATGTCTAAGTGCGTGTAATGAAGCTTTATCTGGCTTCATGTGTGTGAGGTGAGTCTCAAGGCTTAATTCTCCTTTGAAAACTATGTTTATAGACAATAAATGAAATTCAGTATAAAAAGAAAGTAGACTGCAAGTACAGGAGAACAGATCAGCAACTGAGTATAAAACGATATATGTAATGAAACATGAAAAGGAGCACAAAAAAGGAAAGATATGAATGTGAAAACAACCAATATCCCTAAAGAGTAGTGAAGGGCCACAAGAAATTAGCAAGATGAGTGTGTCTCTCGTTTAGGTGGTTCAGCCTCTTATGTTGGTGCCTTCAGGATCAATTGGACCATCATGTTAGATGCCAGGTTCTGCACTTCTCTGCGTATGTGATAGCTCACCAAGGCCTTTGTGAGGAATTGACTCCTGTTTAGCTCCTTTTTTTTAATTTTTTTAATTTTTTTTTAATTTTTAAAAGTATGTGGTATTATCCTCAGATCTCTACAATTTCATCCCCTAACAATTTTCTTCTCATGTCTTAGAGAGTACTGATTGAAGTTGAACTTCAAGTGCTTTGAATCTGGACACATCCATGTATCAACAAAAGTTGAGGAAAATTTGTGTTATGGCATTAACTGCCAGTAACTAATCATATGCAGTAGTTCTGTCCTTTTCAATTCTTGATGCTCAAAAGTTAACATTGGAGTGTGGAATTTAGTTACTTTCTGCAAAGAATCAGACTTCCTTCCACTTCTTATTTTCCTAGTCCTTCAAACAGACATCACAGTTACTTCTGTGAAACATATTCAAATTGTATGTTCAAGATCAGATATGATCTTTTGTAGGAGAAAACTGTGATTTTTTATTGATTGCCAAACATGTTTTAGCTATAAGAGCTTTTGCTGTAGCACATACAAGTTTCATCTTTGCATATTCAATATATGATCTTGTGTTATATTGTTTTCAAGTGCTTGACCTGTCAATCTTGTTACAAGTGCTTTGCGGAGTGCAAGAGACACGGTACATAGAAAAGAACAACAGACTTGTTAACTTGGTTTCTCTCTGATATATGCCACTGTTAATATTTTCTTGAAGCAGAATTACATGATGAATACTCGATTTAAAATTTGATTAGGTTTTTAAATGCTGTGAGCCACAATTTGCAGATGTAAATCACCAGCTAGGTTTTAATTTTTCTGTGCTGTGATCCAGTCATTGTACTATTGGGATCCCTCATTTCATTAATACTCTATTACATGGTTGTGTAGAATGTAGAGTAACCAAGGTTCTTAGGTGCTTGCTAATACAGATGTTGGTAATGTGTAAGGCCACAATTTCATAAACTTAATTCTTCCTGAGCAAATGCAACCAGCTGGCGGAAAAGAGTAGGCAATTTGAACTTAGTAATCATATATATCTACTAATATATATTGACAAAATGATGAATTTCAATTACTATACTTTCTTTGCTAGTTTCTCTTTAATTTTAACAATTACAGATTTATAGAAGAGATACTGATCCAAAAATAAAGGCTTATGGTTATGGATTTTGTATTTTAAGATGAATTGAAGAGGGGAAAATTTGTCCAAGAGCTAGGTGGTGAAACTTTAAGGAGAAAAACAACACAATGGTAAGTAGAGAAAAGTGAAATTCAAAATGAATGATCACTGTTAAGTACCATATGAGAGTCTGAAGTGAATCATTCTTCTAAAGTTAAAATAACTATCAGACCAAACTGAGCATATTATCGAGCCTGGCCAAGATGAAGGTAGGGCGGGGTAGGTGGGAGGGGGCATAAAGCAGTAAGTTGAATGTACGTGGTGATTTGATCATAAGTTTGGTGCTGGGGAGATAAAACACATTACAAACTTTAGTTTGGAAGACAATAGAGATGGATCATTAGAGTTCTGTGCATCCCTCTCATATGATATTTGATCTTCTATTCAGTAATTTACTTTTAGGTTCTTGGCTCGTTATTTTTGCCACATGAGTATTCAAAGTGATCAGATTATGAAAATACTGTACAAACTTATTTATATCCAAAAAAAAAAAATGCTGTGCAAACTTCTTAAAAGAAGTGTAATATAACCTTAGTGAAGTTGAATAATGCAAATGCCAATACCTCAAGGGAGGTACATGATATTTGTTTCTGCTTTGTGCATGTGTCTATTTGTGTCCACTAATGTGGTTTTGCTGCAGATGGATTCGGTGATTTCTCAAGCACAAGAGACCCTCGGTACACTCGTCTTTCAAAGATCAACATTTGGAGGCATCAATTCAAAGCTTAGCAATGTCAGCAGCCGACTTCCAACGGTATGGGAAATAAGTTGCCACTTGGTTTTGCATTCTTATAAATGCTGGTTTCTTGTTAATGATTGATTGGGTGTTTAGAAAAAATATGGGGGAGGGAGAAAAGTGGTTATACCATTTTGGTTTCCATAGCATTTGACTGTATGCGGTGCCTTAAAGAAGTCACCAGAACAAAACAAATTTTACTGTAAACTTGGACATGGAGCATTTTGAATTGCTCTGAAGCCAAGAATCATTGAAAATGCTATGGACACAAAATGGAATGAGTTGTGTGAGTGCCAAATATGGTTCTGCGCCAAGGGATTACTTCAGTGAAATTTATTGTTAGCTGGGTAAATTCGTATTTTGCAGGTGAATCATATTCTCTCATCAATAAAGAGGAAAAAGTCCATGGACACTATCATCCTTTCCTTGGTTGCTTCTGTCTGCACATTTCTCATTTTGATTTATTGGATGACCAAATAGGTAATGTTGCGAGCCTCGCTACTGGTCCTCCTTCCATTATATTGTTTGTAAATACCCTGTTGGTTTGTCAATAATTTTTGTTATATTCTTTATATGTATCATGGTATATTATTTGTGACATGGCATTAGATAATCAGTGTCATTAAAACTTCATACCTTTGAACTTTACTCATGCTCCAATTGTCTGGCAGAAATTGCATTAGTGATGATGATTTTTTTAAACCACTCTTATGTCATTTCTGATTACTTCAGTGGCCAATTTAATATGAAATTACTGCATTGAGTTGTGGTCTTGTGTTAGAGATATATTGTGTACGAAGGAGTCAAAAAGTTACTGGATTTGTTACTTTGTAGGAACTGAAAGGTTGATTATTATTGATGTTGATGGAAAAACTACATCAACATGCTCTACAAGAACAAAGTGATTACATGGTGCTCATCGAGAATTCTTTTAGACTGCATTTGGTAGTGTGGAATTTGTGCTTTGGAATTGGAATTGCAATTGCGGTTTCTATTAACTGAAATCCAAACTTTGAGCTAAAATTACTTGTAATCTCAATTTCACTCATACCAATCTCTTCACCCGATGTCACCATTATCTACCTTATGTTTAACATTTTATTCTAGTAATGGTAAGATCAGAGAAATCTTTCTTAAAAGTTTCACTGTGTTTGGATCTAGGATTTAGGGAGGGATTTGTGAAGAGGAAGAGAAGGCGAAAGCAACAAAAAGGTAATATTAGTGATAAATTGCTATATCTTGATATCAAGGTAGCTATTACTATTTCCTCATAACTAGAATGCAGAGAGAAAACCAACTGGAAAGGAAGAGAAGAATGCAGGGAAATAAAAAGGGTGGGGTGAATATAATAGCAGAAAAAGCAATGACTGCAGGGAGAAAAATGAACTGTCAAAGGAAAGAAAACAGTTGGAAATTAGGCTCAGGATAGTATCTGAACCAAATAGCAGTTGCAAGTTTGTTTTTCTAATTTTTAATTATTATTATTATTTTTTTTTTTAAAAAGAAAAAACAAAAAACATAGGCTCTAGGATGACAAACTAAAAAGTAGGAGTACTTACGTATAGCTCTTAAAAAGTGGATTTATTATTTAATAGGTCTTATGAGAAAAATTTATCATAAAAAAAGTCACTAATTATAAATTTTAACAACAATTTATAAAAATCATGACAAAAAAAGTTACTAATTGTCAATTTTTAGCGATATATATAAAAAATTGTCGCAAAAAAATTATTTTTAACAACAAAATTATCAAGATTTATTTTTAATAGGACTTGATGGGAATTAAGTCCAACTATTAAGATCTACCAGTAGTTTATCCTAAAAAATATCGCCAACCAAGTCATACCTATTGGAGTGGTGGGGCTCGTGAACAAGCAACACTACTTAGCTCATTTAGGTTGGGAGAAATTTTAGAGTTCACACACATTTATTAGCATAGTCTGATTTAGAACTCATACGACTTAAGGTCATGTTTGTTTGGGCGGACTGGATTAGCATTTCCATGACTAATAGTCCTAAGATTACGAATCCGTTGGATTATGTATCCTATCTTAACTAATAGTCAAGTTTAAAATAATTTGTCCGTACTTCAATTGTTTAACCAAACATCGGATTAATAATTTTATTGGATTATTAGTCCAATCCCAAGTTCATGTCCACCCAAACAAACATTTAAGTTATGAGGTCTATCTAATATGTGTGTGTTTAGAAAGGTGGCTATTTTATTAGATTATTTTAGTTTTTAACTATTTTAGTAGGTTAAAATTTTTGTGTTTGAAAAGATAATTGGATTTTTTTTTAATTGGATGTGATGTTTGTGAAAGAAAAAATAAAATGATTATAGGTTTGATGTGACATTTTATCTTATTAGTTATTTTAATTTATTTTTTCTTTTTGTGAATTTTAGCTCAAAAAGAAAAAAAAAAAATTTTTAGCAACAAAATTATCAAGATTTATTTTCAATAGGACTTGATGAGAATTAAGTTCAACTATTAAGAACTATTAGTAGTTTACCCTAAAAAGTATTGCCAACCAAGTCATACCTATTGGAGTGGTGGGTCTCGTGAACAAGCAACACTACTTAGCTCATTTAGGTTGGGAGAAATTTTAGAGTTCACACACATTTATTAGCATAGTCTGATTTAGAACTCATACGACTTAAGGTCATGTTTGTTTGGGCGGACTGGATTAGCATTTCCATGACTAATAGTCCTAAGATTACGAATCCGTTGGATTATGTATCCTATCTTAACTAATAGTCAAGTTTAAAATAATTTGTCCGTACTTCAATTGTTTAACCAAACATCGGATTAATAATTTTATTGGATTATTAGTCCAATCCCAAGTTCATGTCCACCCAAACAAACATTTAAGTTATGAGGTCTATCTAATATATGTGTGTGTTTAGAAATGTGGCTATTTTAGTAGATTATTTTAATTTTTGACTATTTTAGTAGGTTAAAATTTTTGTATTTGAAAAGATAATTGGATTTTTTTTTAATTGGATGTGATGTTTATGAAAGAAAAAATAAAATGATTATAGGTTTGATGTGACATTTTATCTTATTAGTTATTTTAATTTATTTTTTCTTTTTGTGAATTTTAGCTCGAAAAGAAAAAAAAAATAGTCTTTGCCAAACAGGGCCATCAAGACATTATTTATTTATTTAATTATTTTTTTTTGTCTGATGTGAGACTATAACAGGTTAGAGGTTGGGATTGATTACGAAGTCAAGACATGTGTATTCAAGTGAAATCAAGAAAATTATAGATTTGAGTTAATAATAATAAGTTATATTATGAATGTATTATTGAAAGGTGAGTTGTCCTCTTTTTGAGTAGTTAACCATTTTTCCAATATTTTATGGGTGCCAAGTGTTGGAAGACTGTTTCCTTTGTTTTTTTTTCTTCTACTTTTTCAAACATGGTTTGTTTTGCAACAATACATCCCACTAATTTGGGAGCACTAATGGACCACTAATGAGGTGGAAATTCAAAAAAAAAAAAAAAACTTAAGGTCAAAACATCACATCAGTTAATGGAACTCACTCTCTAGAACTCCTTTAGTGCTCCCAATTTAGAGTTTTCAGACATTTTTCGTTTGTTTTGAGAGAAAGATATATCTAAGTAAAGAGATATTGATCCAATATGATTAGACAAGAGCAAATGGAACATGGAATCATATGGAGTGTCTCCATTTTACACAAGCCAATGAAAATGTAATGTTAAACTACACTCAACCATTTCTTTTTATTTATTTTTTTTAATGTGGGTGGGGTTTCATTAGGAGAAACAAGTTTGGTTAAAATGAAAGTAGGAGCTACTTTGCCAAAATTATTAGATTAATAATAAATAAAGCTAAGATTATACCTATCTCATGGGTTTACTTTGTAGATTTTATGATGTTAAAATAATCCCCCCAATACTTTTCGGTCATTTGTTGCTATGCTATGCTATGCTATTCTTTTGACTGCAACGTATACGATGCTTTATTTTTAAATTTATTTTGTTATTAGTAAATATCTTTTTATTATTTTTGAATAAAAGTATCTTTTTAAAATCTGTTTAGACAACACCATCCTAAAAAAAATTATTTTGTATTTTTTTTCTTTTTTTATTAAGTGTCATGTCATTAGTGATCTTTTTAGAGCTCCAAAATTAGTGGTCTCTATCATTGTTGAGAGATTAAATACAACAGCAATGCTACATCCCACTAAAAGTGGTGCTCTAAAGCACCACTAATGAGTTGGCACCCACTTTTTAAAAAAAAAAAAAACAAAAAAAACAAGGCACAAAAACATTGTGGTAGCACTAATTAGTGCTCCCACTCATTTTCCTAATATTAATAACTTATAAGTTGCTGCCAAATAGGGGTGCTCGTGGTTCAGTTGCTGTCGAGGAATCTTCAATCCATCATCCGATCGCCGGATTGGCGGATTGAAAAAAATCAATCCGCATCCATCTGCTGGATTGATAGATGCGGATTGAGCAGATTGGCGGATGGATGCGAATCCGTTTGGCAGTTTAGACTTTTACAAATTTTAAACATAATATAATTTGTCAACATTTTTTTTTTGATAACAATCCAACTCAATATAACTAAAAGATTATCAAATAAATTGTCAAATACTAATAATAAATATATATATAAAAAGACCATGCGTTATCAAAACTATTTCATTAAATTTTTTTTAATTAAAAAAATTATTTAATTTGATTTTTTTTAAAAAAATAACAAAATTAAACCTTATATTTTTCACACAAAAAATACCTAATATTAACACTTACCATTTGATAAAAAAAATTTCAAATTGAAAACAAATTGAAAATAACAACATAATATCTAAACTCTTTTTCAATTGAAAACACAAACAGAATAGCTAAACAAATTAAAAATACAAAGTCTTACAAATTACTAGGGGTGCTCGCGGTTTAACGGTTTGGTTTGCAATCAAAGTAATTTCAAATTCGCCATCCGTCCAAAACTAGGCGGATTGAAAAAAAATCTATCTACAACCGTCTGCTCATCATCATATATCCATTCAAAATATAGCAGATTAGTTTAGTTCAATCAATTTAGACGAATCAAAATATTCCCTGAACACACTTATTGCCAAAGGTTGGCGACTAAAATTACATTGCTTATCTACACAATTACTTGTACTTGCCAAAAAAAAAATTAATTAAGTAATTAATTAATAGTATATTTGGATGATTATAGTAATAAAATAAAAGATAAAGCTGTGGAAATTTTTATGTAACAAATCTTGAACTATCTAGAACATTACTCATGTAATTGGGAAAACTTGAGAGAGATGCCTGATTGACTGATTGATCGAAACTTTAGTCGTGTAAGTTTGTGACGCAATCCACGTTTGTTTCACTTTAACATAAAAATTTCGTTCCAGATAGTGAGATGTTGCTTGAGAGCAATTCATCATTCATGTGTGAAAGTGAAAGTGATGTTAACTATCGTAATTTATTTTTTATTTTTACTTGGTAATTAAGGCAAATTACAAATATATCTTCGGATTTGTATAAAATATAAAATTTTCGCTCAAATTTTGAAAAAATATATTTCACTTATTGAGGTTTCAAATCCCGTGACAAATACCTATTTTTATTTTTTTATTTTTTAACTGATTTTACTAACGTCCGTAATTTTATTTATCAAAATTAGTGACAAAGCTAGAAATTTAATGTGGAGATGGCACACATCAAGCACAACATCACTTTGCTTGGTTCTTCTTTTCCAAAAACACTTTTCAAAAAATTCTACTTTCTTGTTTTTTATGTTTTTTTTTGTTTTTATTGAATTTTTTTAATATTTTCATTTTTTTTTAGACATACCTAACATAAATATACCTAAAAAGTAAAAAAATTGTAAAAAAAAATCTTTTAAAAATTCACTAAATACCAAAAATATATATAAAAAAATACAAGAATTCAGTATATTTTTTGTATTTTTAAGTATTTATTAATTTTTTAAAATATTTTTTCATAAATTTTTTTACTTTTTAGATACATCTAAGTAAGGTGCATCTAAATTTTTTTAAAAAATATGTTTAAAATTTTAAAAATATTCACTAAAAACAAAAAAACAAGAAAACCAAAAATCTCAATTTTCAAAAAACTTAATTCAAAAAACTCAAACCAAACACACTGATTAATTTTTTTTTCTTTTCATAACAAGTAACAACGAGATATTATTAAACTTGATACATTTTTATTTTTATTATAATTATCCTGAGATTTACATCCATCCGATTTATAAATTCACAAGCAATAACTAAATTCTATTAACCAAACAGTATGAACAAACAAACAAACAAATAACTAAATCTACAATAATAAGTTCAATCCTATCTACTCAACAAAAGAGCCCCACAATGAAGAGAAATGAATTATTAATTGATTCAATTCTTGCCTTGACATGTCGATTAAAAGTGTACAAGAATAACCAAAAGAATAGAATAGAACATTTTTAAAATTTTAAAAATACAATGAGGTTTACCCGATTTAAAGACGGCCATTATTATGATTTTATAAGGGATAAATAATACATAATTTTTATATATATGGATAATAGTATAAATATCGAAAGTTCAGGGAGAGACACAGGACCTCCTAGGTCTTAGATGGCCCTGTGCTGATTAAAGCACTTATTTAACCATCAATACTCTTTTAAAAAAATAAAAAATAAAAGGGAGATGCAGTGAAATAACAATGGAATGGAGAGGTAAGGAGGCAACGGTAGAGGGTTGGGTAACGATTTGGGGAGCTGATAAAGGTGATGGTGTTGGAAATGGTTGGAAAAATTTTGGGTAAATTAAATTTTTTTTTAAATTTTGGTCTAATTTTTAGGTGGGATCCGAGCGTCGATTTTCGCAGGTCTAAGTGGTAACACGTTCAATGCCGCGTTGTGATTCACGTGGTATATTTGGTTGCTCAAAACCATTATCGAGTGACTGGAAAATTGAAGCTAAAGTGTGCTCCATAGAAATGAAGTTTTGGTGAAAATTCCTTAAGGTTTGTATAAATGGCTTGTCCCACATTGATTTAGTGAGAAGTTTTAAATGAGTTTATATAGCTTGGACTTATAACTTGGGGAGGGTCCAAAGGTGCACCCCAAGTTTGTAGAAGGGAGAAGTTATGGACAAAATGGGCTAGACCCATTGGATCCAAAAATCACCACATGCATGCGCGTCGTTGTCCGGCCCAATACTAATCTTTTTGGGTCAAAAATATTTGAATTCAATTTATTTTTGATAGAATAAATTCTGTCCAATTTAAATTTTAATTTTTTGAATTCAAATTTTTATTTGCACCTCTTCAGAAATTCTGTACAAGTTCGGATTTGTCCAAAACCGATTCTGTTCGGTTCAAATTTAAATCCACCTGAACAGATTTGAAATTCAAACAAATTCGATTATCTGTTCAAATTCAAACCCAGCAGGTACAGTACCTGTTCAAACAGGTATGCTACCTGTTCAATTCAAAATTAAAGGGTGCCATTACTTCTATAAATAGACCAGCCCTCATTTGATCAGATTCACTCCAATTTTCGTCCATAAAATTATGCATTCATACTCTTCATTTTGTTGCATTATTTTCTTGTGAGAGAGAGTATAAAACACTTAGTGTGTTCGTTGTACAAATATATTGTAGTGCTGCATATATTTGTTATTGATCATTTCATCCTGAGAGATAGACGTCCATATTCTGAAAATACCGAGGAGAGGACGAATCTGTCTTAAGGACACAGTGTTAAACACTAGACTTGATCAGATTATTATTCGAAGAAATTAACCAAGTAAGTTGTTTAATTTATTATTCTGTTTTAGTTATTTATTAAATCAGATTTTAATTTTGTTTTTGTAACAAAATAAAATCTGTTTTTATATATTTAATTTTATTTCTAGTTTGATTTTTGTAATCAACATTTTCTCTCATTTCCTTTATTTCTTGTATATTCTGTTTGTTGTTAAGTACATAAACAGAATTAATTAATTACAGTGAAGATTGTCCAACAGATGATTGTCTCGGTAGAAAAGTGGGAGATGAGAGGAGTAGCCACTGTGTTGGTTAAAAAAAATAAAAAATAAAAGTGAGGATCAAAAGATAAAGATAGTAGTCATTTTCTTTAGGTATTGTAGACTAATCAAGTATTTTAATGTTGACATTATTAAAAATAAATAGTTACTCTTGAAATTGTATCTGTCCTCCATATTTTTAAAAATAAATATGATTCAAACATATAATTAATGATATCCGATTATCTTAAATTTTTGAATGAATATTTTACTCAATAAATCGTAAAAAGTGAACAGTTCGGATTAGTAAGGTTGGCCTCAAAATAGACTTACCAACCCCAAATGCTCTCTTAAGTTTAGATGATCAACTTAGAATAATATAATTCCTTTGTCAAACTAGAAGGAAAATCGGTATTTTAAATAAACCCCTCAAGAAATGTAATGTAATTTGTCCTAACAATTAATAGGATAAATTGCAAATGCACTCCCTAGTATTTGCCTAAAATATAGATTATCTCATGTAGTTATAGAAATTATAAATATCTCTTTGTCAAAAAATTTTATTCAATAAAATTGCTGCAAAATTGAAATTCCTAACTATCCTCTTCTACGGCAATGAAATTATTAGAACCGTTAATTGAATTATATTATTAATATCATTAAAAACTATTAATTGACTTAATAATTAATTAATGAAAGTATTACTATTTGTTATGTGACTAAAAATTTTAAGAGGTGGAATATAATTTCTATATTCATATAGGAAAATTTATATTTTAAGTAAACTTTGAGGGATATATTTGCAATTTACCATAATTAATAACTTAGGCCTCGTTTGGGAACAGGCTAATTTAGTAACTTTTTGGCTATTTGGCTAAAAAAGTAAGTAAAAAAAACTTATATGTTTGGGATGACTTTTTGGCTAATTACGAAAAGATGTGTAAAAAGTAGAGAGAAAAGAGAATTTTTGACTTTTTGGTATGAGTTGTTAGCTTTTTGACTAGAAAGGTAACTTTTTAACTTTTTGGCTAAAAAGATAAGTCCCCAAACGAGGCCTTAGTGCAGGCTTGGTGTACTCCGAACCTGAAGAGGCAACACACGTGCATTCCTCAGCCAATGAAATAGTGCAGACTCAGGAATTTATATTAGATGTAGTGATAGAGAGAGATCATTAGTCATGTTAAATTCTTAAGCTATTAATCACTCATGATGGTTGAGTTTTTCTTTACTTGAAAATAACATTGTTTTGAGTGGAAAATATTTGGAGAATAACATATAAGTGGGCGTTTCAAAAATAATTTATAAATTAGTAAATAACTTTATCAATAATAATCAAAATCTAAAACTTTTTCCATATATTTGTAATATTTTTTTAAAATCACCCCTAGATGTTAATTCCCTCAAAAATATTTTGTATCACATGTATATGTAAGACTTGATGTGATTACTCTTTCGGTTAAAAGTAGCATCAGAGCTTAATGTGGTCGAACACTCAACATCTCAAGTCAACATTAAATGACGTCTCAATTCTACATTTACTACATAAAACATAATAAGTGAAATGGCAGAAAACACGACAGTTCAGCCAAATAACATACTCGTTACATAAAATACTTTCTCTTTATATTGTTTTATTTACATAAACTAAAATAATATACATAAACTAGGCATGATAACCATTATATTATTTTATTTACATAAATTAGGCATGAAGTGTGCACATTAAAATTTAATGGGAAAATTATTTGATTGACTAATTTACTTACCATCTCTTAATAACAGCTTACTCATTATCTTGTGGTTGCGTTTGAATTAGAAATTTATAGAAATAAAAGAGATATGAAGTAAAGATTATAACTGTTTGCGAAACTAGTTTTGAAAATTATTTTCTAAAAATACTCCACCTTCTAGGAAAGACACGCAAAAATAAAGACTATTTTTTTGAACTTCTCATTGTTTATGTTTCGAGAACATAAAAATATAAACAAAAACAAAAAAAATAAAAACGAAATTAAACATGTTCTTATTATCTTAAAATACTTGGGCGTGTGTGGCATCTAATGTTACTGTCATTGATTAAGTCATTTAGTTGATTGTTGGAATGCTATAGTTGTTGAACTATGACGGTAAATCTTTATACAATCAGCTCTTAGGAACCATGACCAGTAGATTAGTTATACAGTTATATAGCATTGTTTAGTTTCAATCAATTGAATTGAAACCAAGTACTCTCTCTCTCTCTCTCTCTCTCATCTTTACAAATTTCATATACTCCCCAATGGAACCACAAAGAGAGAAACCATGTCCTTCCAAGTCCTCAAGCACCACCTCTACACCAGAGGCTCCTCCATGTCCAGACACTTCAATGGAGAACACACAAGAAGAAAGAAAAGTAGTAGTAGTAGTAGTAGAAGAAGAAGAAGAAGAAGATGGACAACTAGAGAAGATGATTGATCTCAAGCTCTCTTGTAAGGACTCCAATGATATGTTCAAACCAGAACTCAATCTTATTGATTGTTTGAACATGGATTCAACTCGAACTTCATCAGCAAATCCCCAAAAACCGGAGGCCGAGCCAAGGGTTTTCTCATGCACCTATTGCAGAAGAAAGTTCTTTAGTTCACAAGCACTTGGAGGACACCAAAATGCACACAAAAGAGAGAGGACTTTAGCTAAAAGAGGACTTAAAATATGGTCACCTGTACCACCTCATGGGCACTCTTATTGGCACCATGATCAGCATGACCATTATTCTAGCTTGGCTTCTCTTCCCCTTCATGGTGCTTATAATTATAATTCTAGGGCTCTTGGAATACAGGCTCATTCGATGATCCATAAGGCTTCTAACATGCCAAGTTCTTCAGGATTTAGGAGTTTGTATGGACATGGTGGATGGTCAAGGCTTCCTATTGATCAACAACCAGCTGTTGGGAAGCTAGCCACACAGAATCACCATGCAAATCCATCATCATCAACTGGACTTTCTTCATCTCGAGGTGGCGTTGGAAGATTCGACGCGGTGAGGATGATGATGACCGGTTCTCCCGCCAATGAGGTAATTGGTGGTTATTGGTGGGCAGGTGGTGGCAACAGCCGGTTGAAGACCAATCAAGATGAGATGCAAAAGCTTGACTTGTCCCTCAAGCTCTAAGTACCCCTTTTTTTTTTTTTAAAACAATCTCATTTTAAAGCTTTGATCTTTCCCTTGGTTGAGTTGAGGATTAGCTATAGTTTTTTTCTTTGAAAGTAATTTTGTTGTTTATTTATCATAGGGAAGTCTAGAAATTTGGTTTCTTTGTTCTAGACTTGGAACTGTTTAGTTCATACATGTATATATGTTCAATTTTTTGGTATTATTTTGTACTCATATTAGATGATTGCTTAAGATGGTTTAGTCCTCCGTGCCTCTAAATGTATAAAGGTGATACTAAATGTTGTAGCTGTACTTCTGTCTCTGAATTTAAAGGTAGAGTCGAAAACATTGTAAGGAATATTGGCTCCGGATCCTCAATCCCCAAAATCAATCCATGTCCCCTGATTCTAATGCACTTTCGTCTGCATGTTTACATTTCGAGATTTTCATCACATCGTGCGATTGAGAATGCATTGGAGACATAAATTTTGATACCCCTAGATGTTGCAAATGTAGAAAAAATTTCTCCCAATAGCTTTCTTGCTTATTTGTCAGTCCTTATCAACAACATAGTTGGTAAAGCTTTTTATGAATTTTTCATATCACAACACAGATTCAATTCTTCTGTCTTACCAAACTAAACACCTAACAAAAGGGAGTACTAATACTTCAAGACTACAAACATATGTGTTAACCTAATAGGAAATAGACCTAATATATATTAAGCTATCCAATACCATTCTTCACGTGTAACCCTGTTTTGCACATGGAGATGCAAATGTCCATATATTATAGAGAGAAGAAATAACGCAAACGAGAGAGAAATAATGCAAATGGGAACTAAATACAAATAGAGAGACTTGAACCCAAGATCTCTTCCAACTTGAGTTATGATACCACGTTAATCAATTAGAGAGAAAAACTAAAATTGTATCATTATTACATAATCAGATGTATAATACAAGAGAGTCTAACCCCAACAATAATAAGATAAAATGACTAAACAAACCTCAAAAGAAAATATACAAAATACATACCTCCAACAATGTGGATCAAATCCACACAAATTGATTGATATAGTGGCATCTACTAAGACATGAGTTCTAGGACATCTATTAATGATTGATGAAGTGGCATTGGGTCCACGTGCAACACCTTGGAAAAACCATTCCACTACCATGTGCGACGACATGTCGTACATGGCATCCACACCTTTCATTGATGTGGGCCCACACAATATTAAAAGATTTAAAAACGGCATCCACATCGTTCATTGGTTGGGCCCACACAGTATTAAAAAAATTCTAAAAATACTGTTAACAATGAGATTACATGGAAAACAAAATAATATACAATGTTCACAATTGTTAATGTACAATGTTCTATATTTCTTGATTAACTAATGGATGATATATTTGTTTTCTTTCATGGTTAGACGCAATTACTAAATCTTAACACAATCACTATATTTGTCTTATTAGTTAATTAAATGCTATCACTAAATCTAGGAAGATTTTGCTGTAATGTTCAAATCTAATCTAGAAGTACCTTATTCTCCATCACAACATATTTTTCTTAATTTCTTATTGAATATTTTTTTAGGGTGCCCTGAATGATTATCATTTTGTCAGTGGACTCTGAATTGCCATGTATTGAGTTGTTTTTCTTTAACTATAGTGTGCACATAGACTCCACACAATATAGAAGTAGAATTCTTCCATACCTAAACCAGGTGATGCAACAAAGCTTTAAAAGCCTGACTAGATTTAGGAGCCTGAAAGAAGAGTACTTCCGAGAACTTAAACAGGAAGTCGACTCAAACTAATACTAACGCGAAGCACAGGAAGTCAAAGTGGAGTGTGAATGACTGCTGTGAAGTTCCCTGAGGCTGTCCTTTGTTCTCATAATAACATGTTCTCTGGTGGCATTGGCAATGCGTTTGTTGGCATTGCCAGCAAATATTGGCAGAGAACCCTGCTGACTAGTAGTTCAATGAACTATTAGTTCCAAATATTCTGAGAAAATTCTAATAAAGGGAATGAAACTTGATCCTAACAACAGCTGTAACAAATCATTTACTTCTGGTTTTTAATGGGGTGGGTGTTTCTCATCAAAGTCTTGAGTGTAAGTGGATATCATGGTCTAGGCCTTTTTCTTAGCACAAGTTAATTTGGAGTTTATGAATGATTTAAACACAAGTAATCTAGTAAACTTTACCAACCTTTCTTTTTAACTCACACGTGACAATTGGGTTGTCCTCGTCACATTATTCTAGTAGACCCAGTTTCAAATATCAAAATTTCACTATTCCAAGTCATATCTATCAATAAGAAAAATTTGTAAAATTTTTAGGAGCTCCTACCCTCTGGGAGTTGGACAGGATTATAATAGTATGATTCGCTGCCATCCGACCCCTTATAATCTCATCCACCTGTGCTGCACCTCCAAATTCCAATCAGGTTAGATTCAACTACATCGATTTTGTTCTTTGTAAATAATCACCATCCCTGAACTGAACAAATTCAAATTGTTTTTCCTTGTAACCAAGAAGTATTAGAATTCAAAATATCCTATGACATTCAAAAGAAGCATAAAAATGAAGCAATTGAGTTGAATTTCATGGGCCATAACAGTTCTTTCCTGCTCTTAGTTACTCTTCTTTTTAAGAGTCAAATATTCATTAGTTTTAGTAGAAGGGAATGGACTTTTTGGCCTCTGATTTCCACATAAAAAACACAACAACAAAGTTTTTATTATTTTTTTTTTATTTTTAAGAATAGTGAACAACAAAGTATTTTTAATATGTATATTAAGAAGAAAATTCTAAGATCTTATCCTATAGAATTCCCAAATAAAAAAACAGGATCTGCCATCTGACAAGGGGAAGTTCATCCAACTTGCGCTGTGTTGATGCTACCTACTCTCACACGTTTGCTGCAAAATATAAAATCAAACACTAGACCAAGAAATTTTCAAATTCCAGAAAATTTCTTAAATGGTTCCGTAGTCTCAATCTGTTCCAAGTGCTTAGATTTTGGTTAAAAAAGTAGACTAACAACAGGACAACAGGCGTACCTAGTTTGGATCCATGGTTTCAAATCCGCAATAACCTATTTAATTATTCAGTAGTCAACCAATCATAGGTATTAAAAATTGTTGGTGATGGTATGCATAAGATTTAAGTATTCATAATTTCCTATAAGAACTTACTAAGAAGAAATAATATCCATGAAAAATTAGAGGCATACTGACCGTGGACTAGGAGCACAGCCCACCATTGTTGACCCGAGGAGGGAACCAATTTGAGTCTTCCATTTCTTCATTTTTGTGATCTTCATGTCTTCTCTCATCCCTCCACTCTTATCTACCCTCATCATCTCATCATAACAGTTGATTGCCATTCCAAATCCTTTGTGCAAGCAACCACGTAGAACATCGACAGTTGTGTAGGGCTCCAAAGCTAAGAAATATGTCAGCTTTTCACAGTGGAAATAAAATTACAAACGCTGTGTATCAATCTGACAAATTGTGCCGTTGGTTTTCACTTGTTGAGATTCAATTGGCGACCAACAACTTCGATGATGCTTTGGTCATTGGGAAAGGCGGATTCGGTAAGGTGTATAAAGGGTTCATCGACGGTGGAGCTACCACTGTTGCCATTAAGCGATCGAATGCAGAGTCCAAACAAGGGGCAGCTGAGTTTTGGACTGAGATCAAGACGCTTTCCAAGCTCCGACACACACATCTTGTGACTCTGATTGGCTACTCTGATGATTGCGAGGAGATGATACTTGTTTATGAATACATGGCCAATGGGACACTCGCCGATCATCTCTACAAAAGTAGTAGGAAAGGAAACGGGAATGATATTTATCATCTTACTTGGGAGGAGAGACTCAAAATTTGTATAGGAGCTGCCCATGGATTGGACTACCTTCATACGGATACTGAGCAAGGTGTCATACACAGGGACGTGAAGACCACAAACATTCTGTTGGATGAGAATTGGGTAGCTAAGATTTCAGATTTTGGGTTGTCCAAAATGGTAAACACAAGCCATACACGAACCCATGTTAGTACAGATGTTAAAGGCACTTTTGGTTATTTAGATCCAGCCTATTTCTTGACTCGTAGACTGACCAAGAAATCAGATGTGTATGCCTTTGGTGTGGTTCTATTTGAAGTGTTATGTGCAAGGCCACCGGTGGATACAAGTGTTGAGGAGGACCAAATGGGTCTAGCTCGATGGGCAAAAAGATGCATGAAAAAAGGAACCCTTGACCAGATCATTGATCCCTCTATAAGAGGACAAATATCACCAAATTGTCTAAAGGTGTTTGCAGAAGTTGCTAACAAATGTTTACTTAATTATCCAAAAGGAAGACCTACAATGAGTGAAGTTGTGGGGAGCCTCAAGCATGGATTGGCATCACAGGGCAATATTCGTATATCTCGACAAAAGGGAATAATAAGCAATCTGTTTTTAAGTACTGCACATGTAGTGGCTAAAGGTATTGATCTTGGGTGGAGGAAGTGGAAGAACAACGGTCCTAAGAATGGCATGTCAAGGCAGTTGTGGAAGGATCCAATTGCAGATGTCATCCAATCATACCGTCGTTTCTCTTTTGCAGAGATTCGAGCAGCCACAAATAATTTTCATGAGATTCTGGGGATTGGGCTCCGTGGTGATATCGAAGTGTATAGAGGCCATATCAGCCGCGAGAATCTTGATGTGGCAATTAAAAGGTGGAAAGAAGGAACATCAAGAGAGAGGAACTTGGACCAATTTAGGGCTGAGATCCAGGTGCACTCCTATATCCGTCACCTCCACGTTGTTTCTTTAATTGGATACTGCATCGATAAGCATGAGGTGATCCTTGTGTACGAGTATATGGCCCATGGGTCACTCTACTATCACCTCAATGAAACCAACAAGTATTCACTTAACTGGGAAAAGCGACTTGAGATTTGCATTGGTGTTGCACGAGGACTGCAATACCTCCACGCAGGTACCAGGCAAACAATCATTCATCGCAACCTGAATCCGACCAATATTTTGTTGGACGAGAATTGGAATGCCAAAGTGGTGCCCAAAACTGAACCGTGGACAAGCATCGTGGGATATATGGATCCAGAATACCTTGGCAATGCAAAATTTACTATAAAATCTGATGTGTACTCATTCGGCGTCATCTTACTTGAACTATTATGTGGTAGGAAGCCAATGATCTACTCAAGCGACGAGGATCAAGTGAATTTAGTTCGTTGGTTCAAAACTAATATCAAAATGGGTACAATAGATCAGATCATTGATCCGTATCTTACTGACAAAATAGCGCCCGAATGCTTGAAAGAATATGTAAAAAATGCAGAAAATTGCGTGTGTGATGAGGGGATTGAGCGTCCATCGATGGATGACGTGTTGGGTAACCTCCGGTATGCACTGCAACTGCAGGAGACTTGGCGGAATATTAATGAACAGTTCGGCACAGATACGTCCCCTGAGGCCGTTCCACTTCAGGATGGCATTGTGTTTGTTGAATTAGCCAGTGGAAGAGCTATTGATGAGATGAGTTTTACGAGCATAGGGGATTCAGATTGTTTTTCGGGTAATCTGGCACGGTAGCACAACTCTGTGGCCTTTACAATGGCCTTTCCAAATGAAACAGCATAATGCTGGCCCTGTTAGTGGATTGCTTTCCTATGTATGAAGTCTGAAGCTATCCACTTGCTATGTTAAAATAAACTTTGTAACATAATGTAATCCACATATTTTATAGACTTTTGTGTATTGTACAATATGGTGTTCCAACTCTTGAATCAGTTATACATTCTACCACCAACTCAACATCTTATTTCATTGACATGAAAAAACTATTTAGACCCACCAAATGATTTAGCTCTTGCCTCGAGGGAATTCATTTCAAGTCAAAATTCTCAGAAATACTGACTTCTTTTCCAATTACCTCATTTTCTGAGCAAATAGGTACATAAGAATCAACATTAATACGCGTATTTAGAAACTCAAAAATTGAAAAAAAAAAAAAAAAAAAATTGAATTAAATTAAATTAAATTTTAAAAAATGAAACATTAGATCCTCAAGAACATAATGGAGGGAGATTACCTGGTAGGAAGTGGCGTATTGGAACTGGTACTAGATCTAGTAGAGGAGAGTCCTTAGATCCAGTGTATACATCAAAAAGGGAACCCTTGACCAGATCATCCTCACCTACTCCACTAAACCTAACCCACTACACCACTACCCCCTCACCTACTCCACTAAACCTAACCCACTACACCACTACCCCCTCACCTACTCCACTAAACCTAACCCACTACACCACTACCCCCTCACCTACTCCACTAAACCTAACCCACTACACCACTACCCCCTCACCTACTCCACTAAACCTAACCCACTACACCACTACCCCCTCACCTACTCCACTAAACCTAACCCACTACACCACTACCCCCTCACCTACTCCACTAAACCTAACCCACTACACCACTACCCCCTCACCTACTCCACTAAACCTAACCCACTACACCACTACCCCCTCACCTACTCCACTAAACCTAACCCACTACACCACTACCCCCTCACCTACTCCACTAAACCTAACCCACTACACCACTACCCCCTCACCTACTCCACTAAACCTAACCCACTACACCACTACCCCCTCACCTACTCCACTAAACCTAACCCACTACACCACTACCCCCTCACCTACTCCACTAAACCTAACCCACTACACCACTACCCCCTCACCTACTCCACTAAACCTAACCCACTACACCACTACCCCCTCACCTACTCCACTAAACCTAACCCACTACACCACTACCCCCTCACCTACTCCACTAAACCTAACCCACTACACCACTACCCCCTCACCTACTCCACTAAACCTAACCCACTACACCACTACCCCCTCACCTACTCCACTAAACCTAACCCACTACACCACTACCCCCTCACCTACTCCACTAAACCTAACCCACTACACCACTACCCCCTCACCTACTCCACTAAACCTAACCCACTACACCACTACCCCCTCACCTACTCCACTAAACCTAACCCACTACACCACTACCCCCTCACCTACTCCACTAAACCTAACCCACTACACTTACATCTATATACCCACTACACCTACATCTATATAAGGAACCATTTGTAATAGACAGTATATACAACAGAAATCAATCAATAATACATCAATTTTTTACATTCCCTAAGGCCGTTCCTCATTCAAATGGCATTGTGTTAGTTGAATTAGCCAATAGAGGAGATATTGATAAGATGAGTTTTATGAAAGGGGATTCAGATTATTTTTCGGGTAATCTAGCATGGTAGTACAACTCTGTAGTCTTTACGATGTGCAAACATAAGGCCTTTCCAACTGATGCTTCTGTAAAAGTTGATAGTTACATGAAACAGCATAATGCTGCCCCTGTTAATGGATTGCTATCCATTTGCTGTGTTACAAAACTTTCTAACATAATGCAATCCACAGATTTTATACATTTATGTGCCTTGTACAATATGTTGTTCCTCCTCTTGAATCAGTTATACCTAGCAAATTCTACTTACCAACTCAGCATCTTATTTCATTGACTAGAAAAAAAGATTTTGACCCACCAGATGATCTAGCTCTAGGCTCTATGGAATTCAATTCATGTCAATAGCAATGCCAAAAGACATTGTTTACTCTCATGAGTAAATGTTTTTATTTTGACTCAACCATGTGGATGTGGAATTTGGAGAGAGATTATTAATTCATGGAACTGAGGTGAGGAGTTCATGGCTCCAGACTTTGGCACAGCTACACAATTCACTAATATGAGTCATCATGTACTGGAGGGGCTCCAAAAACTATTCTAAGAGTTTATTTGGGTCTTCATTCCCATGTGTATAAATGTTTTTTTAGTATTTATAACTCAAACATACTAAACTAGAAGCATGCATGAGCAGAGAGCACAACACAAATTCTAGAGCAAAACTTTTTGTAATTGATGCAAAAGTTAGAAATACAGCACCAAGTATAGTAGAAGGAAGAAGTTTTCGAATTTTCCAAAATTATTTATGCCTCAAGAAAGAGTACCATGTGAAAATAATGAGTTTTTTTTATATCCCCTTTTTTTTTGGGTTTAAAATTATTTTTGCCCCCAAAAACAGATAAAATCAAAACTAGCTTCGAAATTTTTCAGAAAACAATGCCATCAAATGTATATGAACCATTGAATAATCTCAATTCTATCATTGTTCATCATAAATTCATGCAAGAAAACAGAGAGTTCATCATTTACCCTCCTAGCCTTCAAGAACTCAAAAAGTGCATTTTGAAGCTTATTATCCAAATCCCTGAAAGCAACCAAATAAAAAACCAAACACGGTTATGAACAAATCACAAGATTGTAGACCAACACACATTTATGCTTGGTTAGGAAGAAATCAAGAGAAAACGAAGTAAACAAGGACTCTCTCTTATGAAAATGGCCCAATCAGTAAACCAGAAAAAGATCAAAAGCATTCATACGATGACCTAAAATCTATAAATTTTAGTATTCAGAGACTAGCTTCCTCATTGCCCTCAATCAGCCCCAAATTGGTTTCTCAAATTAATTTGAAGTAGAATTGGGTTGGAAAGAAAAACATACATGCATATTTATTGAAAGCTTTATATTGAGAAGAACAAGAAGAAAATTCAATGAGATGCTGAAATATTTTAACAAGAAATAAATAATCAATTCAGCTACTCATCAGCCAAAAACTCTATAATTCAAACTAAAAGATCCAAAGAAAAAGAGAGAAAGATTAGCCTACGTTTGGCAAGATGGGTTTGGAGCTTTTTTGGCTAAAATAGCCACAAAAAACAAAATAGGCTTTTCAGCCCAATAAGACAAAACATCACATGAGGTCCCACGTAAAGCCTCAATTTTTATAGTTTTGTTTGCTCCAAATTTGCCTCTTAATGTAATCAACTGTTTGCAAGGTCGATCTTCCTCATTGAATGCATTGAATTCCATAGTGGGCTAGAGAATTTTAAAACAGAATGTGATACATTAATACACAAAGAATTAGATTTTAATTGACGGGATTGATTAGGGATTTCAAGGACTAAAGAATAATTGATAATGTTCTGTTGGTTGCTGAGAAAATGAGACAGACAGAACAAAAAAAGAAGTAAACAATTGATATCCCCCTTCCAAGGCGTTAAAATGTAGGAATAGATAAGGGAATCAAAATTGAGAACAAAAGAAGCTCTGTTTGGCTTCTAGGAAAATGTCAGAAAAGAAAAGACATAAGAATGTGGAACCAATATTTGTCATTTACCTATGACCCAAGAAAACTATAACCTCCAGTTAATTGAGCCTAGTGAAAATTCAAGAAGACTAAAACTCCAAGTAATTGAACCTAGCAAAGACTATTTGGGTAGATGGAGATTAGTTTTTCGTTTAATTAGTACATAAAGATGTTCGAATTTCATTTTTTCTTCAATTTCTCCTTAGGTGTGGTTTTTTTTTTTTTTAGTTAATTGGGTTGGCTAATTCTTATTTCAATACATCGAAATTCTCAGCAAATAGCGTACATAAGAATCGACGTTAATACGTGTATTTAGATACTCAAAAACTGGAAATAATTAATAAATAAATACAGATCCTCAAGAACATAATGGAGGGAGATTACCAGGTGGGAAGTGGCCTATTGGAACTGGTACTGGATCTTGGGTTTGGAAGGGAAAATTGGGTATGGGTCTATTTGGAATTCAGTCATTCGGGTTTGCAACTTGCAAGGACAGACAAGTAATTCTAATTAGGCTTTGAGCCTTTTTAATTCTGTTAATTATTTTATGTAATATATAAGAAAAATAATAAATAATAAATATGTAATTAATAGAATTATAATGACATATCACGTAATCTTTTGTGCGGATCTATTGGAATAATTTTTTTCAAAATACCCACACCTGGTTATCCCTTCAAAAGATAAAAAAAGTTTGGGTAATTCTATTTCCACACACTAATTCTACTCAGTTCACACAATGAAAATTTTCATTAATACAATTTTGTTCTAGAATAAAAATACCATAATACCCTCGTGTTCTTCTACTCAAACCCTATTTCTAAAATGCCACAACCATCCTCTATCGCAAGCGCCACCTCTCTCATCCGTCATCCCCTCCCGTTGCCTCTTTTCTTATCCGCCTGCGATCATTTTCCGCCATGAACCATACACTCCCACAAGTCTCTCACCACGAATCACTCGTTGTTGACTGTGGAGGTCTAGGATGGAGGGGGATGAGCCAGAAGTGGCGATGGTGGTGGCGATAGAGGGTTGAAAGTGGCAGCAACGATAGTAAAAGATGAAATGATTATGGTGTCTAGATCCTTTAATCTTTTACTTGGTTTAATTTTTCGTTTATACCCTAAATTTTATTTTATTTTTATTCTTAAACAGTTAATTTTATCTAATTGGTCCCTAAATTTTATATTTTACTTCATGTGATCCAATTAGAAATAATTATTCAAATCATTAAACATTAAAACTTAATTTAATTGCTCCAAAAGTCATTTCAAAATTTAAATAACACTATGTTTGTCAGGGCGAAAAATAATTTCTAATGAAAATTATTTTTTACAAATTTTTTTTCCCCAAAAAATGTTTCCTAGAGGTAGTGGAACAAAGGTGGAAGTGGAGGTAGAAGTAGTGGCATGGTGGTGGGGGGGTAGCTGCTGTGATAGCAACGATAATGGTGGCAATGGTGATGATAGTGTGGTGGTGGAGGTGAGAGTGGCAGTGGTGTCGTGGTGACATTGGTAAAACTTTAGTCTGAAAAACGTTTTCCACATTTTAAAAGTGGAAAACATTTTCTACCCATATAAGCTTGTTTTCTATTGACCACGAAAAATGTTTTCCATTTGACTTTCATTTTCCATTATACCAAACACCAGAAAATACGAAAATTATTTTTCAAAAAATATTTTCAGCCTAGACAAACGGAGCGTAATTTAAGCCATACAGTCAAATACTTATTTTTTTATGAGCTAATTACATCAATGATCCTCCTAGTTTCCTCTAAGTTTCAGTTTGGTCCTTATACTTTCTCTCTTTTTCCACTTTGGTTATTTTTGCTTTATAATCTTGACTCTAAGGTTTTAGTTATTATATTCTTGCCTCTTTAAGTTTTGTTATATTATAATGTAAAAACTTAATGTATTATTGATTGATGTATGTTATTTATTACAAATGGTGAGGGGCTCCTTATATAGGAGATGTAGTGGAGTAGGTGGTAGTAGGTGTTTGTTTGTATTACCCTGCTTCTTGTTTAGAAAACTTAGTGGTTCCACAAAATTGATGTAATAATTGATGTTTAGGGAGAGAGAGAGATAATCAATATGTAAAAAATTAATGTATTATTGATTGATGTATGTTATTTATTACAAATGGTGAGGGGCTCCTTATATAGGAGATGTAGTGGAGTAGGTCGTAGTAGGTGGTAGTGGTAGGTGTGTAGTAGGTGGTGGTAGGTGTAGTAGGTGGAGTAGGTGATGGTAGGTTTTAACATATAAAAATACATTTTTATTTTATCACACTATTTTTTCATTTTTATACTTTGCAGAGTTTTCCCTGCAATGAGAAAGATAATTATTTGTCGTGTTTTTTTACTTATTTGCTACAATAAGTAATTGCTTACCTTTATCTAATAGTAAATGTCCAATTTCATTATAATTTGTAGTTGATTTTTCTTAAGATTTTCGTTGAGTTCTTTTAATAACATTATTATTATTTTATTCAATTATTATTTGTAGTGCGGTACTATTATTTGAATTATTTGATTCGACTTCTTCATTATATCTAATGCTCATATATTTATATTGGCAAGCCTAATAAATTAGATTCTAACACCAATTCTAAACACATGCAATTTTACAATGGTTTCATAAGTATACAAATAGGAAAATACGGCCCTATAGTAATTAATAGAACTTTTGGGTTTATACTTTGTTTCCATGTTTTTTTTAGGGACTAAATTGATTTGGAATTGAATCTTGAGGGATTTAATTGGCACAATTAGAATTACAAAGACTAAAATGAAACAGATGTCAAACTTGAGAGATTATGACTATAATTCATCCTTCTTTTATCCATATGAGTAACGAATATAAAATGTCCTATAATTCTAACATAATTACACTGATCTCTATTTTAGTAAGGCTATAAGGACTATAAATAATGCAATTGGTTACACTGGCTTTTTGAAAACTGGATTTTTTGTTTTCTAAGTTTTTTTTTTTAATAGATAATTTTTGTAATATTTTAAGCAAATTTTTTATTTTTTAGATACAATACACTTAAAAAATATAATATTTGTGAAAAAAAACTTTAAAAAATTTACAAAAAAAATAATAATAAATTCAGTACATTTTCGTATTTTATTGTATTCAGTGAATTTTTAAAATATTTTTGCACAAATTTTATATTTGTTATATTTGGTAAGTATATCAAGATTAAGTGGATCTGGAAAAAAAAAAATGATTAAAATATTTTTAAAATTTACTAAAAATAAAAAAATATATATAAATTAGAAACTCAAAAAACTGCTTTTGAAAACTCCAAACCAAATAGGGTCATTGTTTTTTATCCATATGAATAATGGACTATTGATTAGAAGTGAAGGGGGTGCTTGATAATTAGATCCAACACTTAAAACTGAATGTATTAAGTGATAATCCAATTTTGTGTATAATTTCTAGTTGATTTTTCTTAAGATTTTTGTTAAGTTCTTTTAATAACATTATTATTTTGTTCAATTATTATTTGTAGTGCAGTATTGTTATTTAAATTATTTAATTCGACTTCTTCATTTTATCTAATGCTTATATATTTATATTGGCAAGACTAATAAATTAGACTCTAATACCAATTCTAAACACATACAATTTTACAATGGTTTCATAATTATACTAATAGAAAAATACGGCCCTGTTGTAATTAATAGAACTTTTGGGTTTATACTTTGTTTCCATGTTTTTTTTAGGGACTAAATTGATTTGGAATTGAATCTAAAGGGATTTAGTTGGCACAACACAATTAGAATTACAGGGACTAAAATGAAATAAGTGTCAAACTTGAGGGATTATGACTATAATTCACCTTTTTTTTAGAGTGCTACTATTAGCACCTACTTAATTTCTTTGGATCCTCCAATTCTCACATTTTCTTTTATTACAATGATACCCTAAAGTAAAATTATATTAAAGGATAACTTTTAATAGAACACCCACCCACCAAATAAAAACAATTAGACTGATACTCTACAATATTGTACACCCACCTCCATCCCCATCTATACATATTCCTTACTAAACCCTAATCGTATTCTTCTTCATCACCATCCTAAACCCACGTATTCATCTTCAATGAAAAACATTTGAAACCACCTAATTAGTTAACATTTTGTTCGGTGGTTTCAAATGTGTTTGGTATTCCAAATCAGTTAACGTTGCAAACAACCTTATTACAGATTTCAAGTTTCTACATTTGTGGTCGTTTTCACCATTCGTTGATACATATAGAGCAATGAAAGAGGATGACAACAACTTTGATGAGGTTAATGTTGCATTGATAAGTTTATCTATCTTGCATTAACAATTGTGGGTTGTTTTCAGTTTGGTATTGATTTGCCGATTGTTAAGGTTCTGTTCAGTAATACAATGCTAAACATAAAGATTTTGTTCAGCACTAGAATGCTGAACGGTTCCATTTCGTACCCTATTTTTGTTTTGTTTTTTTTTTTTAGGATTTTTCCTTATAGAACCCCTTGTATTGAGGGTTTTATCCCAAAATAAACGAAAAAATAATATATGATGGGGAGTTGGAGATTGCTTGAGAGAAGAAGAAAGAGACCGTCGAAGAGATTTCCGACGAGATTTCTGACTGAGATACCATCGTTCACGGTGACAAGGAAAAAGAGACCATCATTTATGAGGGGAGAAGAGAGGGAAAATCGATTTGTCTCTCAATCATTTGTTGTTCTCAATCATCTCTCAATCGTTCATTGTTTACTAAGAGAAGAAGAAGAGATGGTATGCAAAATTAGGTGAGTGTACACTTGGGTGTGATACGGGTAAAACTGGTATTAAGTGCAGTATTTAAAGAAATCTTATTAAAATTTAAGGTTTAAAGAAATGGGGGGTCCAAAAAAATTAGGTAAGTGCTGATAGCAGCCCTCTTTTTTTATCCATATGACTAACGAATATATAATAAGTCCTATAGTTCTGACATAATTACACTGATCTCTATTTCAGTAAGGCTATAAGGACTATAAATAATGCAATTGGTTACACTGTTTTTTTGAAAATTGGGGTTTTTTTTATTTTTATTTTATTTTTATTTTTAATAGATAATTATTGTAATATTTTATGCAAATTTTTTATTTTTATTTTTTAGATACACCTAATTTAGATACACTTAAAAAATATAATATTTGTGAAAAAAAAAACTTTAAAAAATTCACTAAATACAAAATTTACAAAAAAATAAATAAAAATAAATTCAGTACATTTTCGTATTTTATTGTATTAAGTGAATTTGTAGTGTATTTTTGCATAAATTTTATATTTGGTAAGTATATCAGGATTAAGTGAATCTAAAAAGTAAAAAAAAAAAAAAAATAATTAAAATATTTTTAAAAATCACTAAAAATTAAAAACTTAAAAACCTATTTTTGAAAACTCCAAACCGAATAGGGTCATTGTTTTTTTTTATCCATATGAATAATGGATTATTGATTAGAAGTGAAGGGTTGTTTGATAACTAGATTCAGCACTTAAAACTAAATGTATTAAGTGATAATCCATTAAACCCATTTGATAATCATAATTGATATCACTTAAAAATTGAAGTGTCTCTTAAAATGTAGGATAATTTTAAAAAAAAAAAAAAAAGTCATATGAAACTTATTTAATTCTAACTGAATTTATTAATATTAAACATAAGCATCAATATATACTATTACAAAACGTTTAAAAATATACACTATAACAAACTCACCACCACCACCACCAACGCCACCGCCACCGCCACCGCCACCATTGCTATCATTATCATTACCACCATCACCATGCCACTGTCATCATTACCACTATCACCGCCACCACTACCACCACTACTACCACCACCTTTTTCACCATTGTTAATAACCACCATCATTTTACTACCACTATCATCGCTACTACTACCACTACCATCGCTACCACTACCACTACCATGCCACCTCCACCACTATTAATGCTACCACTACCACCACCACTATGCCACTACCACAACTACCACCACCTTCATTACAATTTGTTATGATTGCTAGAAACACTAGCATTATTTTACTATTGATATTGGTACCACCACCACCACCATTACTATCACTATCACAATATAAAAATTAAAATATATAATTTAAAAATAATAAATTTCAAATTTGATTGTATACGTATCAAACAATTTATTTTTAGTTCAGCATTTAAATTTTTATCAAATAGCTTTTCAACTTAAAAAATTTAGCATTCAGTTTTCAATACTTAATTTTCCGTCTTCAATTTTCAGTTTTCAGCTTTATCAAATACCACCTAAGTGTTAAGTGAATTAAAAAAATTAAAAGAACCCAACATAATATGTCTGTATCCGTGTCCATGTCCATGCTTCATAGTTTATAATTGATTATGGGTTGTAAAAGCATGTCTACGATATGGGGTTGGTAGGGTTTGGTATCTCCTTCGTAAATTTCGAGAGTTGTATTTCATAGGCCATAACAATTCTTTCCTGCTCTTAGTTACTCTTCTTTTTACGAGTCAAATATTCATTAGTTTTAGTAGACGGGAAAGGACTTTTTGGCCTCTAACTTCCACATAAAAAACACAACAACAAAGTATTATATTTTTTTAGAATAGTGAACAACAAAGTATTTTTAATATGTATATTAAGAAGAAAATTCTATGATCTTATCCTATAGAATTCCCAAATAAAAAAACAAGATCTACCATTTGACTAGGGGAAGTTCATCCAACTTGCCCTGTGTTGATGCTACATACTCTTACACGTTTGCTGCAAAATATAAAATCAAACACTAGACCAAGAAAATTTTCAAATGCCAAAAAATTTCTTAAATGGTTCCACAGTCTCAATCTGTTCCAAGTGCTTAAATTATAGTTAAAAAAGGTAGACTAACAATAGGAAAACAGGCATACCTAGTTGGATCCATGGTTTCAAATCCGCAATAACCTATTTAATTATTCAGTAGTCAACCAATCATAGGTATTAAAAATTGTTAGTGATGGTATGCATAAGACTTAAGTATTCATAATTTCCAATAAGAACTCACTAAGATGAAATAACATCCATTAAAAATTAGAGGTATATTATTTATCCCAAAAAAAAAAATAGAGGTATATTGACCGTGGGCTAGGAGCACAGCCCACCATTGTTGATCTGAGGACGGAACCAATTTGAGTCTTCCATTTCTTCATTTTTGTGATCTTCATGTCTTCTCTCATCCCTCCACTCTTGTCTTCCCCCATCATCTCATTACAACGGTTGATGGACATTCCAAATCCCGTGTGCTAACCACATATTCCATCAAGTAGGGATCCAAATCTGAGAAATATGTCAGCTTTTGACAGAGGGAATACAACTACAAACGGTGTGTATCAATCCAAGGAATTGTGCCGTTGGTTTTCATTTATTGAGGTTCAATCGGCGACCAACAACTTCGATGATGCTTTGCTCATTGGAAAAGGTGGATTCGGTAAGGTGTATAAAGGGTTCATCAATGGTGGAGCTACCATTGTCGCCATTAAGCGATCGAATTCAAAGTCCAAACAAGAGGCAGCAGAGTTTTGGACTCAGATCAAGACGCTTTCCAAGGTCAGGCACACACATCTTGTGACTCTGATTGGCTACTCTGATGATTGCGAGGAGATGATACTTGTTTAAGAATACATGGCCAATGGGACGCATGCCGAACATCTCTACAAAAATAGTAGGCAAGGAAATGGGAATGATATTTATCATCTTACTTCGGAGGAGAGGCTCAAGATTTGTATTGGTGCTGCCCATGGATTGGACTACCTTCATATGGACACTGAGAAAGGTATCATACACAGGGACGTGAAGACCACGAACATTTTGTTAGACGAGAATTGGGTAGCTAAGATTTCAGATTTTGGGTTGTCCAAAATGGTAAACACAAGCCATACACGAACCCATATTAGCACAGATGTTAAAAGGCACATTTGGTTATTTAGATCCAGCGTATTTCTTGACTCGTAGACTGACCAAGAAATTAGATGTGTATGCCTTTGGTGTGGTTCTATTTGAAGTGTTATGTGCAAGGCCACCGGTGGATACAAGTGTTGAGGAGGACCAAATGGGTCTAGCCCTATGGGCTAAAAAATGCATCAAAAAGGGAACCATTGACCAGATCATTGATCCCTCTATAAGAGGACAAATATCACCAAATTGTCTAAAGGTGTTTGCAGAAGTTGCTAACAAATGTTTACATAATTATCCAAAAGGAAGGCCTACAATGAGTGAAGTTGTGGGAAGCCTCAAGTATGGATTGGCATCACAGGCAATATTCGTATATCTCGACAAAAGGAAATAATAAGCAATCTGTTTTTGAGTACTGCACATGTAGCGGCTAAAGGTATTGATCTTGGGTGGAGGAAGTGGAAGAACAATGGTCCTAAGAATGGCGTGTCATGGCGGTTGCGGAAGGATCCAATTGCAGATGTTATCATCCAATCATACCGTCGTTTCTCTCTTGCAGAGATTCAAGCAGCCACAAATAATTTTCATGAGATTCAGGGGATTGGGCTCCGTGGTAATATCGAAGCGTATAGAGGCCACATCAGCCGCGGGAATTTTGATGTGGCAATTAAAAGGTGGAAAGAAGGAACATCAAGAAAGAGGAACTTGGACCAATTTAGGGCTGAGATCCAGGTGCACTTGTACCTCCGTCACCTCCACATTGTTTCTTTAATTGGATACTGCATTGATAAGCATGAGGTGATCCTTGTGTACGAGTATATGGTCCATGGGTCTCTTTACAATCACCTCAATGAAACCAACACGTATTCACTTAACTGGGAAAAGCGACTTGAGATTTGCATTGGTGTTGCATGAGGACTGCAGTACCTCCATGCAGGTAAGAGGCAAACAATCATTCATCACAACCTGAATCCAACCAATATTTTGCTGGAAGAGAATTGGAATGCCAAAGTGGTGCCCAAAACTGAACCAAGTACAGGCACCGTGGGATATATGGATCCAGAATACCTTGGCAATGCAAAATTTACTATAAAATCCGATGTGTACTCATTCGGTGTCATCTTACTCGAACTATTATGTGGTAGGAAGCCAATGATCTATTCAAGGGACGAGGATCAAGTGAATTTAGTTCGTTGGTTCAAAACTAATATCGAAATGGGCACCATAGATCAAATCATTGATCCGTATCTTACTGACAAAATAGCACCAGAATGCATGAAAGAATATGTCAAGAATGCAGAAAATTGCATGTGTGATGAGGGGATTGAGCATCCATCGATGGATGATGTGTTGGGTAACCTCCGGTATGCACTGCAACTGCAGGAGACTTGGCAGAATAGTAATGAACAGTTCGGTACAGTTAAGTCCCCTGAGGCCGTTGCTCGTTAGGATGGCATTGTGTTTGTTGAATCAGCCAGTGGACGAGATATTCATGAGATGAGTTTTACGAGCATAGGGGATTCAGATTGTTTTTCGGGTAATCTGGCATGGTAGCACAACTCTGTGGTCTTTACAATGAGCAAACATAAGGCCTTTCCAACTGAAACAGCATAATGCTGGCCCTGTTAGTGGATTGCTTTCCATGTATGATGTCTGAAGCTATCCACTTGCTATGTTAAAATAAACTTTGTAACATAATGAAATCCACATATTTTATAGACTTTTGTGTATTGTACAATATGGTGTTCCAACTCTTGAATCAGTTATACATTCTACCACCAACTCAACATCTTATTTCATTGACAGGAAAAAGAGATTTAGACCCACCAGATGATTTAGCTCTAGCCTCTAGGGAATTCATTTCGAGTCAAAATTCTCAGAAATACTGACTTCTTTTCCAATTCTCTCATTTTCTGAGCAAATAGGGTACATAAGAATCGACATTAATACGTGTATTTAGTAACTCAAAAATTGAAAAAAAAAATTGAATTAAATTAAATTTTAAAAAATGAAACATTAGATCCTCCAGAACATAATGGAGGGAGATTACCTGGTGGGAAGTGGCGTATTGGAACTGGTACTAGATCTAGTTGTTGAGAGTCCTTACATCCAGCGTATTTCTTGACTCGCAGACTAACCAAGAAATCAGATGTGCATGCCTTTGGTGTGGTTTTATTTGAAGTGTCATGTGCGAGGCCACTGGTGGATACAAGTGTTGAGGAGGACCAAATGGGTCTATGGGCTCACTCAGAAAATATGAGGAAGAAGAACTCCGAAAATATGAGGAAGAAGGAATATATTTCTGTTATATTCAAAACTTCTTATCTTACAAGACCAAATGACATTCCTTATATAGGAGATATTACAAACATCATTATAACCCATTATATGCCACTTACATGTTATATATTACCACTATCTACCACTATCATATTATATACATGCCACTATCTTATTATTAACACAAATTTTCAGCACTCCCCCTCAAGCTGGTTTGAAGATATCTTCCATAGCCAGCTTGCTAGTCAGCTTATCAAATTGCTTCTTGTGTAGTCCCTTCGTTAGCACATCAGCTAATTGTTCACCTGTTGGAAGGTAGGTCATACAGATTATGCCAGCATTGATTTTCTCCTTGATGAAATGTTTATCCACTTCTATATGTTTTGTGCGATCATGTAGAACTGGATTATGAGCTATAGATATAGCTGCTTTGTTGTCACAATAGACCTTCATAGATGTCGGGTGAGAAAGCTTTAATTCTTCAAGAATTCTTTTAATCCACATTACTTCACAGATTCCATGGGCAACAGCTCTGAACTCTGCTTCTGCACTACTTCTAGCTACCACATTCTGTTTTTTACTCCGCCATGTAACTAGGTTCCCACCCCACTACCATCTCACCTACTCCACTAAACCTAACCCACTACACCACTACCATCTCACCTACTCCACTAAACCTAACCCACTACACCACTACCATCTCACCTACTCCACTAAACCTAACCCACTACACCACTACCATCTCACCTACTCCACTAAACCTAACCCACTACACCACTACCATCTCACCTACTCCACTAAACCTAACCCACTACACCACTACCATCTCACCTACTCCACTAAACCTAACCCACTACACCACTACCATCTCACCTACTCCACTAAACCTAACCCACTACACCACTACCATCTCACCTACTCCACTAAACCTAACCCACTACACCACTACCATCTCACCTACTCCACTAAACCTAACCCACTACACCACTACCATCTCACCTACTCCACTAAACCTAACCCACTACACCACTACCATCTCACCTACTCCACTAAACCTAACCCACTACACCACTACCATCTCACCTACTCCACTAAACCTAACCCACTACACCACTACCATCTCACCTACTCCACTAAACCTAACCCACTACACCACTACCATCTCACCTACTCCACTAAACCTAACCCACTACACCACTACCATCTCACCTACTCCACTAAACCTAACCCACTACACCACTACCATCTCACCTACTCCACTAAACCTAACCCACTACACCACTACCATCTCACCTACTCCACTAAACCTAACCCACTACACCACTACCATCTCACCTACTCCACTAAACCTAACCCACTACACCACTACCATCTCACCTACTCCACTAAACCTAACCCACTACACCACTACCATCTCACCTACTCCACTAAACCTAACCCACTACACCACTACCATCTCACCTACTCCACTAAACCTAACCCACTACACCACTACCATCTCACCTACTCCACTAAACCTAACCCACTACACCACTACCATCTCACCTACTCCACTAAACCTAACCCACTACACCACTACCATCTCACCTACTCCACTAAACCTAACCCACTACACCACTACCATCTCACCTACTCCACTAAACCTAACCCACTACACCACTACCATCTCACCTACTCCACTAAACCTAACCCACTACACCACTACCATCTCACCTACTCCACTAAACCTAACCCACTACACCACTACCATCTCACCTACTCCACTAAACCTAACCCACTACACCACTACCATCTCACCTACTCCACTAAACCTAACCCACTACACCACTACCATCTCACCTACTCCACTAAACCTAACCCACTACACCACTACCATCTCACCTACTCCACTAAACCTAACCCACTACACCACTACCATCTCACCTACTCCACTAAACCTAACCCACTACACCACTACCATCTCACCTACTCCACTAAACCTAACCCACTACACCACTACCATCTCACCTACTCCACTAAACCTAACCCACTACACCACTACCATCTCACCTACTCCACTAAACCTAACCCACTACACCACTACCATCTCACCTACTCCACTAAACCTAACCCACTACACCACTACCATCTCACCTACTCCACTAAACCTAACCCACTACACCACTACCATCTCACCTACTCCACTAAACCTAACCCACTACACCACTACCATCTCACCTACTCCACTAAACCTAACCCACTACACCACTACCATCTCACCTACTCCACTAAACCTAACCCACTACACCACTACCATCTCACCTACTCCACTAAACCTAACCCACTACACCACTACCATCTCACCTACTCCACTAAACCTAACCCACTACACCACTACCATCTCACCTACTCCACTAAACCTAACCCACTACACCACTACCATCTCACCTACTCCACTAAACCTAACCCACTACACCACTACCATCTCACCTACTCCACTAAACCTAACCCACTACACCACTACCATCTCACCTACTCCACTAAACCTAACCCACTACACCACTACCATCTCACCTACTCCACTAAACCTAACCCACTACACCACTACCATCTCACCTACTCCACTAAACCTAACCCACTACACCACTACCATCTCACCTACTCCACTAAACCTAACCCACTACACCACTACCATCTCACCTACTCCACTAAACCTAACCCACTACACCACTACCATCTCACCTACTCCACTAAACCTAACCCACTACACCACTACCATCTCACCTACTCCACTAAACCTAACCCACTACACCACTACCATCTCACCTACTCCACTAAACCTAACCCACTACACCACTACCATCTCACCTACTCCACTAAACCTAACCCACTACACCACTACCATCTCACCTACTCCACTAAACCTAACCCACTACACCACTACCATCTCACCTACTCCACTAAACCTAACCCACTACACCACTACCATCTCACCTACTCCACTAAACCTAACCCACTACACCACTACCATCTCACCTACTCCACTAAACCTAACCCACTACACCACTACCATCTCACCTACTCCACTAAACCTAACCCACTACACCACTACCATCTCACCTACTCCACTAAACCTAACCCACTACACCACTACCATCTCACCTACTCCACTAAACCTAACCCACTACACCACTACCATCTCACCTACTCCACTAAACCTAACCCACTACACCACTACCATCTCACCTACTCCACTAAACCTAACCCACTACACCACTACCATCTCACCTACTCCACTAAACCTAACCCACTACACCACTACCATCTCACCTACTCCACTAAACCTAACCCACTACACCACTACCATCTCACCTACTCCACTAAACCTAACCCACTACACCACTACCATCTCACCTACTCCACTAAACCTAACCCACTACACCACTACCATCTCACCTACTCCACTAAACCTAACCCACTACACCACTACCATCTCACCTACTCCACTAAACCTAACCCACTACACCACTACCATCTCACCTACTCCACTAAACCTAACCCACTACACCACTACCATCTCACCTACTCCACTAAACCTAACCCACTACACCACTACCATCTCACCTACTCCACTAAACCTAACCCACTACACCACTACCATCTCACCTACTCCACTAAACCTAACCCACTACACCACTACCATCTCACCTACTCCACTAAACCTAACCCACTACACCACTACCATCTCACCTACTCCACTAAACCTAACCCACTACACCACTACCATCTCACCTACTCCACTAAACCTAACCCACTACACCACTACCATCTCACCTACTCCACTAAACCTAACCCACTACACCACTACCATCTCACCTACTCCACTAAACCTAACCCACTACACCACTACCATCTCACCTACTCCACTAAACCTAACCCACTACACCACTACCATCTCACCTACTCCACTAAACCTAACCCACTACACCACTACCATCTCACCTACTCCACTAAACCTAACCCACTACACCACTACCATCTCACCTACTCCACTAAACCTAACCCACTACACCACTACCATCTCACCTACTCCACTAAACCTAACCCACTACACCACTACCATCTCACCTACTCCACTAAACCTAACCCACTACACCACTACCATCTCACCTACTCCACTAAACCTAACCCACTACACCACTACCATCTCACCTACTCCACTAAACCTAACCCACTACACCACTACCATCTCACCTACTCCACTAAACCTAACCCACTACACCACTACCATCTCACCTACTCCACTAAACCTAACCCACTACACCACTACCATCTCACCTACTCCACTAAACCTAACCCACTACACCACTACCATCTCACCTACTCCACTAAACCTAACCCACTACACCACTACCATCTCACCTACTCCACTAAACCTAACCCACTACACCACTACCATCTCACCTACTCCACTAAACCTAACCCACTACACCACTACCATCTCACCTACTCCACTAAACCTAACCCACTACACCACTACCATCTCACCTACTCCACTAAACCTAACCCACTACACCACTACCATCTCACCTACTCCACTAAACCTAACCCACTACACCACTACCATCTCACCTACTCCACTAAACCTAACCCACTACACCACTACCATCTCACCTACTCCACTAAACCTAACCCACTACACCACTACCATCTCACCTACTCCACTAAACCTAACCCACTACACCACTACCATCTCACCTACTCCACTAAACCTAACCCACTACACCACTACCATCTCACCTACTCCACTAAACCTAACCCACTACACCACTACCATCTCACCTACTCCACTAAACCTAACCCACTACACCACTACCATCTCACCTACTCCACTAAACCTAACCCACTACACCACTACCATCTCACCTACTCCACTAAACCTAACCCACTACACCACTACCATCTCACCTACTCCACTAAACCTAACCCACTACACCACTACCATCTCACCTACTCCACTAAACCTAACCCACTACACCACTACCATCTCACCTACTCCACTAAACCTAACCCACTACACCACTACCATCTCACCTACTCCACTAAACCTAACCCACTACACCACTACCATCTCACCTACTCCACTAAACCTAACCCACTACACCACTACCATCTCACCTACTCCACTAAACCTAACCCACTACACCACTACCATCTCACCTACTCCACTAAACCTAACCCACTACACCACTACCATCTCACCTACTCCACTAAACCTAACCCACTACACCACTACCATCTCACCTACTCCACTAAACCTAACCCACTACACCACTACCATCTCACCTACTCCACTAAACCTAACCCACTACACCACTACCATCTCACCTACTCCACTAAACCTAACCCACTACACCACTACCATCTCACCTACTCCACTAAACCTAACCCACTACACCACTACCATCTCACCTACTCCACTAAACCTAACCCACTACACCACTACCATCTCACCTACTCCACTAAACCTAACCCACTACACCACTACCATCTCACCTACTCCACTAAACCTAACCCACTACACCACTACCATCTCACCTACTCCACTAAACCTAACCCACTACACCACTACCATCTCACCTACTCCACTAAACCTAACCCACTACACCACTACCATCTCACCTACTCCACTAAACCTAACCCACTACACCACTACCATCTCACCTACTCCACTAAACCTAACCCACTACACCACTACCATCTCACCTACTCCACTAAACCTAACCCACTACACCACTACCATCTCACCTACTCCACTAAACCTAACCCACTACACCACTACCATCTCACCTACTCCACTAAACCTAACCCACTACACCACTACCATCTCACCTACTCCACTAAACCTAACCCACTACACCACTACCATCTCACCTACTCCACTAAACCTAACCCACTACACCACTACCATCTCACCTACTCCACTAAACCTAACCCACTACACCACTACCATCTCACCTACTCCACTAAACCTAACCCACTACACCACTACCATCTCACCTACTCCACTAAACCTAACCCACTACACCACTACCATCTCACCTACTCCACTAAACCTAACCCACTACACCACTACCATCTCACCTACTCCACTAAACCTAACCCACTACACCACTACCATCTCACCTACTCCACTAAACCTAACCCACTACACCACTACCATCTCACCTACTCCACTAAACCTAACCCACTACACCACTACCATCTCACCTACTCCACTAAACCTAACCCACTACACCACTACCATCTCACCTACTCCACTAAACCTAACCCACTACACCACTACCATCTCACCTACTCCACTAAACCTAACCCACTACACCACTACCATCTCACCTACTCCACTAAACCTAACCCACTACACCACTACCATCTCACCTACTCCACTAAACCTAACCCACTACACCACTACCATCTCACCTACTCCACTAAACCTAACCCACTACACCACTACCATCTCACCTACTCCACTAAACCTAACCCACTACACCACTACCATCTCACCTACTCCACTAAACCTAACCCACTACACCACTACCATCTCACCTACTCCACTAAACCTAACCCACTACACCACTACCATCTCACCTACTCCACTAAACCTAACCCACTACACCACTACCATCTCACCTACTCCACTAAACCTAACCCACTACACCACTACCATCTCACCTACTCCACTAAACCTAACCCACTACACCACTACCATCTCACCTACTCCACTAAACCTAACCCACTACACCACTACCATCTCACCTACTCCACTAAACCTAACCCACTACACCACTACCATCTCACCTACTCCACTAAACCTAACCCACTACACCACTACCATCTCACCTACTCCACTAAACCTAACCCACTACACCACTACCATCTCACCTACTCCACTAAACCTAACCCACTACACCACTACCATCTCACCTACTCCACTAAACCTAACCCACTACACCACTACCATCTCACCTACTCCACTAAACCTAACCCACTACACCACTACCATCTCACCTACTCCACTAAACCTAACCCACTACACCACTACCATCTCACCTACTCCACTAAACCTAACCCACTACACCACTACCATCTCACCTACTCCACTAAACCTAACCCACTACACCACTACCATCTCACCTACTCCACTAAACCTAACCCACTACACCACTACCATCTCACCTACTCCACTAAACCTAACCCACTACACCACTACCATCTCACCTACTCCACTAAACCTAACCCACTACACCACTACCATCTCACCTACTCCACTAAACCTAACCCACTACACCACTACCATCTCACCTACTCCACTAAACCTAACCCACTACACCACTACCATCTCACCTACTCCACTAAACCTAACCCACTACACCACTACCATCTCACCTACTCCACTAAACCTAACCCACTACACCACTACCATCTCACCTACTCCACTAAACCTAACCCACTACACCACTACCATCTCACCTACTCCACTAAACCTAACCCACTACACCACTACCATCTCACCTACTCCACTAAACCTAACCCACTACACCACTACCATCTCACCTACTCCACTAAACCTAACCCACTACACCACTACCATCTCACCTACTCCACTAAACCTAACCCACTACACCACTACCATCTCACCTACTCCACTAAACCTAACCCACTACACCACTACCATCTCACCTACTCCACTAAACCTAACCCACTACACCACTACCATCTCACCTACTCCACTAAACCTAACCCACTACACCACTACCATCTCACCTACTCCACTAAACCTAACCCACTACACCACTACCACCTCCACTTCACCTACTCCTTACCTACTACACACTCACCCTCTTCAATATATAGGAATCATGAATCATTGTAATAGATATCAATATATCAATCAATAATAATACATACAATTTATTCTCTCTCTTTCTCTATACATTATTTCTTACACTATCATATTCTATACATGCCACTATCCTTCACCAACACCACTATCATATTATATACATTAACACAAATTTCCAGCAGGCTCAAAAATACATCAAAAAGTGAACCCTTTGTCGCGTCACCCGGGGGGTACCAGAGCGCGCTAAATAGTTCGAACACTTAATTTCTTTGATCTAGTTTCACAAGTGCAATGTGAAACATAGATGAGAACCCAATCCGGCAATTTTTATAAAAAATCCATTTTATCGCAAAACCTTTGCCAAAAATGGACTACATCACCGGATCTTAGAGTTGTCACCTAATATTTTGAGAAAATTAAGAACCCCATGACTCATGCCAAGGCTACCGTTCGTCGTAACCGAAGCTGTCTTGGTTCGGAACTTTAGTTATGAGAGGGGAAGATCATTAATTGAGCAGTCCTGCTCACCCGATCAAAAGATCGGCCTCTACTAGACTATGGTACGAGTTTTATTGACTTTATATGTTCATATTTCGATTATTAATAATGCTAAAATTTACAATGTAAAGCAATACAGGTACAGACTAAGGCATTTATTTTGGAACATTTGATTTCATGTTTTTCAAAGAGTTTTGAATAATGTGTAACTCAACCAAAATTGAGTTTACAAACATAAAAAATATTATTCCAAATTAAGCGACACAACTTCCATCCACCGACATTCATAGAGTTATATCAAATAAGCAAATAGTCTCATGGTAGAATATTAAACATAATAAAAAACAAAATATGTACAGGCAGGATACTAAGGCTATAAATATGCAAGATACTATACAAAATACAGATGCAACAATAAAAAAAAGGGCAAATTATAGCGGTAGTCCTTGTAGTTTACCCGTTTTATCATTTTGGTCCCTGTTGATTCAATTTGATCAATTTTTCCCCTGAATTTTACGGATTGTGTCATATTAGTCCAATAAATAACGGCAGTTAACTTTGATGGACGGAAAATCAAATGGTGTGTCAATTTGGTCCTGTAGTTTACAGGATGTGTCAATTTTTTGACTTTCCTATAAACTACAGGGACCAAATTGACACATCCTGTAAATTACAGGGACCAAATTGGCACATCATTTGATTTTCCGTCTATCAAACTTAATCGCTATTATTTATTAGACTAATATGACACAATCCGTAAAATTCAGGGGCAAAATTGATCAAATTGAAACAACAGGGACCAAAATGATAAAATGAGTAAATTACAGGGACCATTTGCATAATTTGCCCTTAAAAAAAATATTCAAAATTTCATAATTCTAACTTCACGGTTGCGTCCGGACCAGTCCGTTTAGCTAGGACCAACCTTCGTCGCACTTCCGGAGGCCTCACTGAAAAATTCTCCCGAAATCTGGGCTACAACTACAACACATTTGTTTGAAAATTCTGGGCTAAATTGCAATTTTCAGAACTCAGTGAATACTTTGTTGACACCATGGAATATTCCGTCCACTACAATTGACGCCGTCTGCCTAAGTCAGCAATGACACCATCACTGCATCACACTAACGTCATCCTCCACCAAAATAAAAAAACCAAGAGATGTTGCTGAGAGGGTTTGAACCCAGGATCTGAGCCCCAACACACAACATCTTAACCACTGAGCCAAGCCTTGCCTTATGTTATTTTCCCTCAGATAATATTTAAACACTAAAACCAGAGAGCGAATTACCCAAGGCTGGAAATCGGGGCAGACGCCTGGGTGGTTGTCCAGCGGACGACTGCTAGTCACTCTTTGCCCAGGTTTGCCCAATTTCGGTCAATTTTGCTGAGATCGATAGATATGAATGAGAATTGTTTTCAAAAATTCACCTTTAAAAGAAAGGATTTTGATCAACAAACTCTTTTCCTAACACCCTAAGGGTTATGGAGTACACTTAGAAATCTCAGCAATATAATCAAGTTTAAGCTTCATTGCAGCTTTTCGGTTTAGGTGAAATATAGAAAGATAGGTTGAAAAACACTCTCTTTTTTAAAACACTCTCATCAGAACTGGCCAGAAAAAGAGAAGAAATTTTTAGTGTTGAGCCTCCTCTCTGTCCCCCTTGAAAAGCAATTTTTCTCCTCTCTCAAACTTTTTTCCTTTTCCCTTTTTTGAAAGCAATCTTCCTCCTCTCTCTGACTTTTTCCTCTCAATTCCCTTCCCCCTTTTATAAAACCCATGCTTTTCCTCGCTCGCCACACCCAATAATTCCTCACAAACCACATGACAACCCACGAGGTTTCTCACAAGCCATGTGGTCATCCCACGACGGAATGAGGCTTATTTTCCGAACATGCTCTGTTTTTCAAATTTTGTCCACAATTTTTTTTTTAACAGGTCTAAAATAATTTGGCCAAAACGAGTGTAAGGTTGGGATTACAGCTTAAACTTGATTTTTCTGCTGAGAAATTCATAAAATAGCATTTTTCAATTTTTATCATTGGGTATTTGGCAGAAAGCGATCAAGTCTTAAAACTGGTCAAAATGGGGTGTACACACCCTTGACCAGATCATTGATCCTTCTATAAGAGTACAAATATCACCAAATTGTCTAAAGGTGTTTGCAGAAGTTGCTAACAAATGTTTACATAATTATCCAAGAGGAAGGCCTACAATGAGTGAAGTTGTGGGGAGCTTCAAGCATGGATTGGCATCACAGGACAATATTCGTATATCTTGACAAAAGGGAATAATAAGCTATCTGTTTTTGAGTACTACACATGTAGTGGCTAAAGGTATTGATCTTGGGCGGAGGAAGTGGAAGAAGAACAGTCCTAAGAATGGTGTGTCATGGCAATTGCGGAAGGATCCAATTGCAGATGATGTCATCCAATTATACCGTCATTTCTCTCTTCCAGAGATTCAAGCAGCCACAAATAATTTTCATGATCCTCTGGCAATCAAGTTTGGTGGCGACATCAAAGTGTATAGAGGCCATATCAGCCACGGGAATCTTGATGTGGCAATTAAAAGGTGGAAAAAGGAACATCAAGACAAAGGCACTTGGACCAATTTAGGGCTGAGATTGTTGGCACATAAATTTCAACTAAATTTATGACGTGTATAGAGCCTATGATAGGAAGGTTGTAGGTAATCACTCCCTAAAAAAAAATCAATATGATCCGTTGAAGTACATAAATAAAACGACGTTGTATCTCAACAACGTTATTCAAGATACTCAAATGACACGTGGAGCCTACGAAAGATAACACCTATAGAGCCTACAGCAAGGACACCACACAGGATGAAACCCCAAAGATCAATCCGCTTAATCAGATATACGATTAATCCGATAGCGCTATTATTCAAAATTTAAATGGCGCTATCTTTCAATTTGAAATTCAAATTGAAGATGAAGCATTCCTATCACCTGATGGCCCTCCATAAATATGAGGACCATCACACAAGACGAGGGATCAGAAGAAAAATCAGAAGTGAAAAGATCAGAGAGAGAGAGAGAAAGAAATTGAGAGCTAAAGAAATCGTTACAAGAAAGAAGAAGAGAAGCCTAAAAAACTCAAGCGCCTACGCTAATGGCGATGAATAGGTAAAGGGTTCCAAACCCAAGAATTGTATTTTGTATTCGAGGGTTCAAAACCCATAACAAATTCAATAAAATATTTATTCTTCTTAAATTGTCTTTTGTTGTTTATTTTGTTTTTCATTAATCGGAGGTTTCATTTGTCTAAAATGTGTAATTAACGATCTGAAATACAGATCGGAAATAAGAACATGCTATTCAAACAATCAACACTGTTTAGTCCAAAAACTAAACAGTAGACATTTGTAACATAAAATTTTGAAATGTGTTGAAATACTTCATGTTTCAAAATTTGTGTCTACAAATTCTGGCACGCCCAGTGGGACTTATTTCTCCTCCCATCTTTCGAAGAACAAAAAAAAATATATATGTATATAGTTGAAACTTACTGACGTATTCTTTTGTTAGAGGAATTCTGAAGCAACTGTCAAGAGACAAACCTACACTCCAGTGGTTCCGAAATCACCAAGGGTGGAGATGGCACCCATCACCCAAGGGGCTCCGGAGCGAATGCTCTTGGCTATCCCAAAGGTAGAACCGGCGAAATCCTGGAAAGATGCACTTCTTTCCCCTATCACCCAAGGGGCTCCGGAGCGAAAGCTCTTGGCTGTCCCGAAAGTAACTGGTGTGACGAAGAAAGTCACACTTCTCCAGAAAGCTGAAAGTTTGAGAAAGATTACTAAAGATTATGTGAAAGCGTCGAAGCAGTACGCAGCTGTAAGGGCCACAGCCCGAACGAAGAGCTTTCTAATTCAGGCAAAGGAGGCTAATCAGTTTGCAACTACAACTTTTGTTGCAGCTTCAACGGGGGCAACAAAAAATGTTGTGGCCCAACTACTCAAAAGGGTAGAAGACTCCATTAAAATGGTGGAGTTTGCCCAGAAGAAAGCCTCTGCTGAAAACATAGCCATCATTAAGGCCATTGGGAAGAGGGTAATGACCCAAACTCCTATTGATGAAAAAAAGGCCCCTGTTGTTGAAAAAACAGTTGCGGCTTACAAACCGATAGTTCTGTTCAGAGCACAAAATCGGTCAAACCAAATCTCAGTCAACTCTCAAGAGCCAAAGGAACACTCGTTGGCTCGACAGGGTTCGAATAAGGAACACCTGTTGGCCCGACAGAATAAAGAACACCCGTTGGCCCGACAAGGTTCGAATAAGGAACACCTGTTGGCCCAACGGGATTTGAATCAACATCAATTGGTCCGCTCAAAAAATGTAGGGAGTGTTTTGAAAATTCATGAGGAGTTTGCAAAAAAAGCAAACGGTTCCTTCTATGCCCCTAGGGGCTCAACTTGATATGTCATCCGGTCCAGTTTCGAAAAGACAAAGGCGAAGAAGAAATAAGGCCTTAAAGAAACTGGAACTAAGAACAGTGGCAACAAATGTTATAGGAGCTATTGAAAGGGCTCTCTCGAAAGATGAGCCCCAAAAACAAATCGAAAGTCCTGTCTTTATTGGAAAATCCAAGGTGGAGGAGGGTAAGCAACCCTTGGGAAATATTTCTACTTTGGTTGAACTATCTATGGAGGGAATAAGAAAAGGGCCTGTAACAAGGTCCATAACCCATCAGGCTCAAAACAAAACATCGCAGTCAGATTCTTCAAATATGAGTAATGTTGTGGGGGTTGATAATCCTTTATACGAACAAGATGATTCTATCTCGTTTGTTTCAACGAATATTGGAAATAATGAATTGAAAGATATCAACAAAGTTGCAGTTATGATGACTGAGGTTGAGAAAGAAGGTGAAAATTCGCAAGTCCAACAAGACCAAGGTCTCAAGGAAAAAGTGGTGGCCCTACAAGAACAACTCGAGAGAAGAGAACGGGAAATGGCTGCTATGTTGGAGCAAATGCAACAGTTGCAAGCCCAAATGACAGGACCAGGAAGTACACCCAAACAAATGACACAACCTGTTGTGGGGACATCTGTAGGCATACAAAGTACACTAGCCCCAGGGGGCAATGGTCCTTGTTACTCTGATCTAACTAGTGGTGGTATGAATCCAATGCTCATGGCCATGATTGATGATATGGTGAGGAGACAAGTAAAGAAAGTCAAAGAAAAAGGTGATGAGAACTTTCAAATAATTACAAAATCTTACCCAGCATGGGTAGATGCTGTTCCATTCCCTTCTGGTTTTTCCCAACCAGATTTCAAAATGTTTGATGGAACAGGAGATCCAAGACAACATGTGGCTCATTTTCTTTCAAGGTGCGGGCCAATAGCCCATAATGAGGCCCTATGTCTGCAGCTATTCGTTCAGTCACTTGAAAGTTCTGCATTTACTTGGTATGCTAACCTTCCTGAGGGATCAATCCTAAATTGGGATTCCATGGTGAAGGAGTTCCTTAAACAGTTCTGCAACACACAAAGGCGAGTTGGAATACCAGAACTGATTGAGACCAAGCAACGTGACAATGAGTCTGTTACAGATTTCATTGCAAGATGGCGAGCTTTGACATTTGCTTGTCCTCAAAAGTTTACGCAATTAGAGTTAATTCGGATGTGCCTTAACAACTTCCGACATGAGCTCTCTACGGCTCTTATGGCTCAAACTTTTGAAGGATTCAATGATCTATGCACTAAAGCTCATGATATGGAGCTGCATCTAGCTAAACGAAGGAGGCCTAAGGCCGTTGAAAGGGTTGAGTCCTCAACTGCAGCTACAATCGAAACCAGAAAGAAGGGTCCCGTTGTAGTAGGGGCTAAAAAGCCCAAAGAATTTAAAAAGGTGACTATGAAAGAGAGGTTGGAGAAGAAATATTCTTTCAAGGATGATCTGGTCGAAGACCTATTTGAAGATCTGTTGGAGCAAAAGTTGATTGCTCTCCCTGAGGTGAAAAGACCACATGAGGTAGGAAAGACCAACAATCCAAAGTATTGCCCCTACCATCCAGTGTTTTAAAAAGCCCTAGGCGCATCGAGGCGCCAAGGTCACCTGGAGCCTAAGCCCCGAGGCACGAGGCGAGGCGCGCATCTCACCAAAGCGAGGCGCATGTTATAAAAGTTAAGCAAAATATTAATAAAGCACAATTTTCTATATAAACAAATATTTAATATGTATATTATTAATTTTTTTAATAAGAAGAAAAAAAACAATTAATTTTTTAATATATATATTATTTTATTTATTTATTATATTTTTTAAATAATGTGTTTTAATTAATTTTTTTATTTTATTTTATATATATGTGTTTATTTTTAAATAATTAATGTATTTTATTTTACATATTATCTATAAGTATATTAGATATTATATAATAGGTATTGTATTACATTATATATATAAATCAATTATATTTTATATATTATAAGTATGTTGTATATTATATAATAGGTATTATATATATATAAATCAATTATATTTTATATATTATAAGTATATTGTATATTATATAATAGATATTATATTATATATATATATATATATATATGAATAGAAGATAAAGGGAGAGACAGAAGAAAGAGAGAGAGATAGATCGTCAGCGCGAGAGAGAACACGAGAGAGAGATCGCGATCGCGAACGAGACAGGAGAGAGAGAGAGAGATCGCGATCGCGAGAGGGAAGGCGACAGAGAGAGAGCGAGACAGAAGCGAGAAGAAAACAACGAAAGGAAGAAGAGGAGAAGAATCGAACCAGAGGAGAAGAGAAGAATCGAACCAAAAAAAAAAAAAAGGTTATAACAGAACCAAAAGAGAGAAGAGAAAAAGAAGAGAAGAGAAGAATAGTCAAAGCAGAAGAGAAGAGAACCAGAGAAGAGAGAAGAGGAGAAGAGAACCTGTGTTTTTGCTTTGTTGACCCACGTTTGTATCATTTTATGATGTAAATGAGATGTTATCCCATGTGGGTATCCACACAGTAAACAAATGGGGGCTGCTGGAGTGAAAAACATTTGAAGCGCATGAAGCGCACGCCTCAGGCTTTATAATAAAGCGCGTGCTTCGTTGCCCAAGCTGCGCCTCGCCCATGTCGCCTCGCCTCGCCATGCTTGAGGCGCAAGGCTGCGCTTCATCTCGCCTTGGGCTTAGGCGCGCGCCTAAGCGCGCTTTTTAAAACACTGCTACCATCGTTTGATTAGCCATCCGATAAAAGAGTGCTTTGTTCTGAAAGATAAAATTCAGGAACTTTTGGACTCTAAGATTATCGAGCTCCCTCCTCAAGAGAAAGCATCTGCTAACCCAATCACTATCGACAATGATAATGAAGGTGAATGGGTTGTTTATCAGTCAAAAAGTATGAAGAAAAGACAAAATGTCACAGTGAAAGCTAGAAGTGTGGTTGATTCAACAACACAAGGGCCAAAAGTTTCCAAAAAGCAAAAACCAAAAGTTTCCAAAAAACTGAAGAAAGCCAAAGTAAGTAAGAAAGAAAAAAGGAAAGAAGAACCCAAAGAAGGAAAAGGGGGAGAAATTGGTCCCTGATGAGTAGTTAGAGCAATGTCCCCTTGTCCCAGTCACATTGGAGGAATTTCTACCTTCAAAATTTCAACCTGTGGAGTCGCAGACATACTTTGATAAAAGGAGGGAGGAAAAGCTTACTTTGGCCCCTTGCCTAACCATCATTGTTTTGAGTGATGACGAGGAAGATGAGGGTGAAGTTGGTTCAAAAGTTAGGGAAGGAGATTGCATTACATCTCCTATCTGCATACCTGACTCACCAGAATATACACCAACTTCTCCTGAATACACACCAGCCTCACTAGAATATATACCAACTTCTCCTGAATACACACCAGCCTCACCAGAGTATACACCAGCTTCTCCGAAGTACACACCAGAATCCTTTTCTCCAGAATATTTGCCAGTACCACCAATGTACTATCAAAGCACTCCAGAATATGTAAGGGGAGCAGAACAAGGAGACACCAGGTGTAGGTCCGACTCTGAGCTTGTGAAAAAGGCGAAAAAACAACTACACTTCAAGGATGATGAGGTGAATGGCAGGTGTATGTTGGATGATGAAGTATAGAAGCATTCAAGTAAACAAGCAAAGTCATCTCAAGTTGAGGATCCTAATGAAGATTGGGAACTTGACTTTTCTCCTCATGGTTCACCATACACATCCCCAGTTAGGACATACGATGGAGAAAGTGTATCAAGTGACCACTTTGACTTTCCTTGTAATGTCATCACTGTGGATGTAAATTTTGAAGAGCGAGAAATACATTTCATTCGCAATCCAGGTGATGATGAGAAAGCAAAAATTGAAGCTAGAAGGGAAGCGGAACATCAGGCAAAAGTAACAGTCTCTTTGAAAGATGAGGGTTTTGAAGCCCATCAAAATTTGATTATTAAAAGAAATCAAATTTCTGGACACCCTTTCCCTAATTGGGTCAAATGGGTTCAGTTCCCATGAGGATATGCAGTACCTCGTTTTCCTTTACATAATGGGACAGGTTGTCCAAGGCGCCATTTGGTTCGTTTCCTTGCACAATGTGGAAACACAGCAAAAAGTCAGGCGTTACTTCTACGGCAATTCGTTCTTTCTTTGGAAGGATGGGCAGCAAATTGGTACTTTAGCCTGCCACCTAATTCAATCCCAGATTGGGACACCATGGCTAATCGATTCTATAGGACATTTTATAAACCATGGCCAATAGAAATTGAGATGTCAGAACATTTGGATGACGAAGGTACATCTTCTCAAACATATGATTTCATAGAAGGCACAATTGAGGAGAAGATTAAAACTGCTCTTGATCTTCGAGAGATGGGCACTTATCGCCCAAGGGATTTGTTCCCTTTATGGGTAGAGCAAACACCATTTCCTGAAGGATACGAACTTCCAAATTTTGTCCTATATGAAGGGTATGGAGATCCTCAAAAACATATTAGGCGTTTTTTGAAACAGTGTGGGGAAACAGCTCAAAATCAAGCACTTTGCCTAAAATAATTCCCCTTTTCTTTGGAGGGGATCGCCTTTGACTGGTATTGCTCCCTCAATGGAGTCGTGGTGCCTAGTTGGGAGGCCATGAAGAATGGTTTTGAAGAATCTCAATGCTTTTATAGGCGTGACTCCCGGTACCTAAGAAATGGGAGAAGAATGCAGCTCCAGGAAGATGGAGAAGTGACTGATGATGATGATCACCCTGCAGTTGGACCAGTTAACATGGTCCAAATAAGTGAGGGAATAAAGGAAGTTGAGGTCAACAAAAAGGCGGTTGCTGAAGTATGCCAGACTTACTTGACCTGCCGGAGGAAGTTACGAAATCCTCAAGACCCTCAAACATCAGAAGTTCCACAGGTTTTACTGGAGGAAGAGCAAGTGAAATATGATGTACTAGCTCATCTAAAGAAAATTCCAACATTGTTGAGCGTATATGATGCACTGAAGATGTCTCTAGAGCATCGAAAATCTTTAATATATGCCCTGTCCAAGCCAGAGGATTTCCACAAAGAAATTGAGGGTAGAAATCAAGAGAAGACAACTACATGCATGGCTATGGTAACCTTTGATGACAATGACGTGTGCTGAAATGGCAGACCATAATCGGCCTTTGTTTATAACTGGGCTTATCCATGATGTGAAAATTTCTCGAATTTTGGTTGATGAAGGATCTGCAGTAAACCTCCTGCCTCGAAGGGCCTTAAACCTGTTAGGGATTCGAATTTCACAACTACGCCCAAATCGTCTGGTCATTCAAGGATTTAATCAGAATGAACAACGCCCAATGGGAAAGATTGAATTGCGAACCAAGTTTGGAGATATTGAAGAAAGCACTGAGTTCTTGGTCATTGATGTAGACACCTCCTACAATGCTTTGCTTGGGAGACCATGGATGCATAATCATCATGCAGTGCCATCAACTTATCACCAATGTATCAAGTACCCGTTGCCTTCACCCAAAAAAGAGGGGACAATTGTGGCTGACAATGATCCATTTGGAGAAGTAGAGGCTTATTATGCTGATGCTCGCTTCTATACAAAGACTTCACAAAGAAAGGGAAAAGATGTGAAAAAGTCTGAAAATACTCCGAATGTCAAAGACACTCTAGAGTCTACTCCAGTTTCAACAAAAAAAACTTTTCGATATGTGCCAAAGCCGAAAGGAAACTAGGGGCAAAGGCTCTAGCCCCAATAAATCCAATTTTGGATCTCAAGGGTGAGTTCACGTTGCCATTAAGGAGGACAAAATGCACCTATGTGGAGAAATATAATAAGATTGTGGTCCCTTCTAAAGGAAAAGGGTTGAAACCCATCATATTTCACTCACTTGGAGATGTTGAACAGAAAGTGAAAGTTGAACAAGTGCCAGAAGAAAACATCTCGAGTTTTGAGAAGCCTACCTTCAGTGCAAAAATTACACAGATGTTGGTAAAAGTTGGTTTAGATCCTAAAAAAATACCAAGAACAATGACACCCTTTGACTTTGCATTAACACCTTCACAGAGGCAGGCTATCTAGCAAGGCGGTATTATCACCGCTAGGACAGAAGGGTTAGGCTATCGGGGGGATGAGGAAAAATTTCCAGTAAACATGACTATCACTCAAGATGTGTTGGAAGATGTTAACCAAGGTGAAGCTCAACCTGCACCAATAGAATTTGAAGCAGGAGGCCAAGCCACCGTGGATGACCTTCGTGAAATAAATCTGGGTGATGAAGGAGAAAACAAACCAACCTTCATTAGTGCAAATTTAAAGGAAGAAGAAGCTCGGCAATATATTTCCTTCTTAAGGGAGTATCGTGACATATTTGCATGGAACTACAGTGACATGCCTGGTCTTAATCCAGAGATTGCAGTCCATAAGCTTGCAATTCACCTTGAGAAACGGCCAGTTAAACAGCCTCAGAGGCGAACTCGACCAGAGCTTACAACCCAAATTGAAGCCAAAGTCAACAAGCTTATCAATGCAGGATTCATCAAGGAAGTCCAATATCCAACCTGGCTAGCAAACATAGTGCCAGTCAAGAAAAAGAATGGTCAAATCAGGGTCTGCATCGATTTCCGTGATCTTAATGAGGCTTGTCCTAAAGATGACTTTCCCTTGCCCATCACTGAGCTTCTTGTAGATGCAACTACTGGGTATGAAACCTTGTCTTTTATGGACAGATACTCAAGATACAATCAAATCCGAATGGCACCTAAAGATGAAGAAATGACTGCATTCAGTACTCCGAGAAGAGTCTTTTGCTATAAGGTAATGCCTTTTGGCCTGAAAAATGCTGGGGCCACGTATCAAAGGGCGATGACTGTAATTTTCAGTGATATGCTCCATGACACCATTGAATGCTATGTTGATGATCTTGTTGTCAAGACGAAGGAGAAGGAAAACCATGTGGAAGATTTGAGAAGAATCTTCGAACGTTTGAGGAGATACAAACTCAAGATGAACCCACTAAAATGTGCATTTGGAGTTTCCTCAGGAAAGTTTCTAGGGTTTGTGGTTCGAAACAAAGGGATTGAAATTGACCCTACTAAGATTAAAGCCATTGCTGAAATGCCTCCTCCGCGAAATTTAAGGGAATTGAAGGGGCTACAAGGGAGGTTGGCTTATATCAGAAGATTTATTTCGAACTTGGCTGGTCGATGCCTAGCATTCTCAAGATTGATGAAAAAGGGTGTTCCATTTGAATGGGATCAGCAGTGCCAAAATGCTTTTAATAGTATTAAGGAGTATCTTTTGAAGCCTCCAGTACTCATGAGCCCAATAAAAGGGAAACCACTCTTGTTGTACATAACAACCCTGGATGATTCATTAGGGGCACTGTTGGCACAACACAATGAGCATGGGAAAGAAAATGCCTTCTATTACTTGAGTCGTACTTTGGTTGGACAGAAGTCAATTACTCTCCTATCGAAAAGACATGTCTCGCCTTGGTGTTCGCCTTGCAAAAACTAAAGCACTATGTCTTGGAACACGACGTCAAGTTGATATCAAGAGCAGACCCCTTGCAATATATACTTTCACGGCCCATACTTTCAGGGAAAATTGCAAAGTGGGCTGTAATTCTCCAACAATTCGCAATTGAATATGTTCCCCAAAGAGCTGTAAAGGGGTAGGCTCTAACAGATTTTTTGGCAGCACATCCTATACCTGATGACTCACCTCTAGTAACTGATTTACCAGATGAAGAAGTTATGCAAGTAGAAATTCAGAAAGGATGGGAGATGTATTTTGATGGAGCTTCAAGGAGTCTAGATGGCAAGAAGCAAAAAAATTCTAAAAACAATAAAGCTGGAATTGGAATTGTGTTTGTGACTCCAGACAATGCTATAATCACCCATTCTTTCGCCTTAAGTGAAGGATGCTCCAATAATGAGGCAGAATATGAAGCTGTAATTGCTGGATTAGAATTGGCATTACAAATTCCTATTGAAGAACTCTCAATTTATGGAGATTCGGAACTGGTGGTAAAGCAACTCCGTGGAGAATACATTGTTAAGAAAACAAGTCTCATCCCGTATCATGAAAGGGCTGATCAATTGCTTTCGCAATTCAGGAAAACATATATTTTCCACTTGAAGAGAAGAACAAATGCTCGAGCTGATTCACTTGCAAGTTTGGCTACATCACTCACCCTACTAGATAGCAAAACAATTACTATCACGGTAGGTGAAAGAAGGGTGTTACAACCTTTAAAAGAAGTTTTTGACTTGGTTCCAATCTTGGTCGTCACCACGAAAGGAGAAAACGAGGAGGATTGGCGGGAACCATTCATTGCTTACCTCCAACATGGTAGGCTACCTGAAGATAAAGTAAAAAGAATTGAAGCGAGACGCAGGGCTACCAAATTCGTCCTGTGGAAAAATGGAACGTTATACAAAAGGTCTTTGGATGGAATGTACATGCGGTGTATAGCCAAGGAGCGTATTCAAGAGGTAATGGTAGAAATACATGCAGGTGTTGTTAGCATATTATATTAGCCGAAAGTTTCACTAAGGTCTGTCTGTAATCATTTTGTGCCCTCAGGGATTATCTTGTAATTGACTTTCTTGTAAACCCTAATCTTCATTTATAAATAGGGGGTGATATTCTATCATACCCTAAGCTGGTTACTCAAGCTTCATGGTATCAGAGCAGCACCTCTAGGGTTTCGGCTCACCCTCGTTGGTAGACCTTTCCACCAACGACACTCTAGGGTTCGAAGCTTACCTGGGTGGATCATCACTCAGCCGTCAGCTCGTCTTCCTCACCTCGTCGATCTCCTCAGCTCGCCTTCCTCGCCTTCCTCTGTCGTCTCCCTCACCTCGTCGATCTCCTCGCCTTCCTCTGTCGATCGTCACTCAGCCGTCAGCTCCTCAGCTCGTCAATCTCCTCCAGTCATTCGTCGCTCGTCGTCATCATCCTCAGCCTCTGTCTCACTGTGGTATGATCTCAGCCTTGGTATATATAAATATATATATATATATATCCTGATATATATATAAATATAGCCTGTTATATATATTTATATATAAATACATGTATACATAAATAAATCAATATATATATAAAAAAAAAAACAAAAAAAAAACAAAAACAAATTACGATGGTGGTCCCTATATTTTACTTCTTGTGTCATTTTGGTCTCTACACTTTCAATTAACTCAATTTTAATTCCTAATTTTAGATTTTATTTTAATTTGTCCAATTAATAATATTGTTAGTTTTTTTAAGGAAAATTATCACTAAATTGATTGAGGTTAACTAACTGAGTTGAATAAGTTTATAATTTT
>NW_021026856.1:1214064-1274032 GCF_004153795.1 Camellia sinensis
TTCCCAACATCATCCTCTCTATAGCAATTCCACTTGTCACTAATTACCATTGCTTGAAGACCACGTTTTATAAGCTTTAACCTCTTGAGCATAACAATTGTGGAGGCAAATCGTGTTTCGGCAACCGAAAGCAACTTCAATGACACAAATTCATTGTACATAGCCAATCGCATTGAGTGATTAGAGATAAAATTCTTAATCATCAAACCATCTCCGGCAATATCAGTAATCCAACTACATTCTTCATATGTGACTTCATTCCTCTCAATATTCTTTGCGGCACAAATATTTTTCAAAGCTAGATTTAATGTGTGCACCACACAAGGAGTCCATAGAATATGAGGGAATTGAGCTTCAATGAGTTGTCCGGCTGCCTTACAATTAGGAGCATTATCCGTGATGACTTGAACCACATTACTTGGCCCAACCTCATTAATCACTTCTTTCATCAAATTTGCAATGAAATATTTGTCTTTAGTTTCTCCAGAACAATCAACTGCTTTAATGAACATAGGCCCACTTTCACTCACTGCCATAAAATTAATCAAAGGCCTCCTTTGAGAATCACTCCAACCATCACTAACAATGCTCACCCCTTTTTCCTTCCATGTGCCCCTAATTGGTTGCAACAATCTATCAATATTTGCCCTCTCCTTTTGAAGTAATGTGGTTCGTAACAAATTATAACCGGGAGGCAAATATCCAGGAATATTATGGTTTGCAGCAAATGTGTAAGAGCTAACATAGTAAGGATTTCTTGCAAGATTAAATGGTACCCCCCCTGAGTAGAACATCCTAGCAATTTCAAAATGTAATTGCTCTCTATCCTTCATGTTGAATGCTTTCTCAATAGCACTCCCACTCCCAGGCGCACTTCCACTCCCACTCTCACTTCCACTCCCACTTGCACATGTCCTCCTTTTCTTTGATTCATAAGCATAACTACTACCAATTGATACACTAGAAGGGGGTAGTGGTACATTTTTGGGATGAGCATTTTTAATTCTCAGTTCAACAGCATCATTCTCATTTTGCAATTGTGAAAGTTTTTGACTTGTAATTTTCTTACAAGCACCAATTCCCTTTCCTGAGAGTTTTAATAGGCGTGCCCTTGCTCTTGTATATGAACCTTTGAAAGTATTATTACAAAAATTACGTTGTAATTGGCAATTTCGTCCTCCTTCCCCAGGTTTTGCTAATTTAGTTATATACTTCCACAATGGTTTGTTCTCATCAAAATCATCATCAGGTATATCATTAGAACTACCACCCGTAGTAGCCATTGTTTCAGAATTACAAATTTGTTCCTATAATAAAATTAATAAACACACATTATTATTAAAATTAACAAAACTAATAAAATATATATATATATATATTAGCAAAACTAATAAAATATATATATATATATTAACAAAACTAATAAAATATATATATATATATTACATATTAACAAAACTAATTAATAAATATATATATATATATATATATTCTGAAATAATATAGGGAAAAAAATATAAAAAGAAAATAGAAAAAAAAAAAAAAAAGAGAGACCGAAGTCGAAGATGGACGAAGACCAGACAGAGAGAGAGAGAGAGAGAGAGGAGACCTCGACTGACACAGAGAGAGAGAGACATCGACTGGCGAAGACCAGAAGAAGAAGGAAGAAGACCGAAGCTGAGGAAGGAAGAAGATGTACCTTACGAGCGAGGAGCGACGGCCGAGGAGCGACGACGAGCGACGAGCAGCGACGAGCGATGACGAGCGACGGACGAGCCCAGGTTCAGGTTCTCTTTCTCTTTCTCCTCTGTTTCTTCGCCTTCTCTCTTTGTCTTTTTGTTCTGTACTAAGCTCTTACATCGATTAGGGCTTTTGATCGATTTAGGGCAAACAGAATTTTTTTTGCTTTTTTACAGATTGACCCCAAAAATATTTTGTAAATTCTGAAATTGACCCAAAAAATGTTTTGTAAATTCTGAAATTGGCCCCGTGCGTGTCCGAAAGTGTCCATAACGTGTCCTGGACGTGTCCGGCTTCAGAAAAAATAAAAAAAAAATTGGACACTCTCTAGTGCGTGTCCGACACGTGTCCACCGCGTGTCCGACGCGTGTCCGTGTCCGACACGTGTCCGACACTGGTACGGAGCCCTCGGAGAGGTGTCCGTGCTTCATAGACTAGAAGCAACAAGGAAAAAATGGGGCAGCAGCTAAAAAAAGGGGCCGCAGTTAAAAAAAAGGGCTGCAGTTTTTTGTTTTAGGTTTGTTGTCTAGCAAAAATGGGCTCTCTTTATTTCTAGGCCATATTTGCTAATGGCAACAGGTTATACACAAGGTTCATATGGGTTATAAAAAGGTTCATGGAAATTTTCATGGGTTATAAAAAAGGTTCATGGAGAAGAAAATTTCTGCTAGAAGGTAAAAAAAAAAAAGAGAGCAAATTAAACTGTGAAAAAAAAAAGGTCTTTGGGCTAGGAAAAAAAATCTGCTGGAAAGGCAGCAGGTTTTTTTGTTCAAGTAAAAATAAAAATAGTAAAATAATAAAAAGAAAAGAAGCTACAGCTTTTGTTATGAAATAAGGCAGTAGCTTATTCATCCTTTCAAGAAGGGTCTTTGTCGGGACTACTTGGACTTAGGGTCTAGTAAAAATTTTTGGGAAGGGCTGTCACATGGTGATATACATGCTGAAAGAAAATATTTTATGGAGAAGAAAGCATACCTAATTTAAAGGAGTTTGAAGAGATTCTTTTGTGTCTTCTTTAAAGTATAAGAAGAACAACTTTTGTTGGAAAAAGAAGAAAGATAATGGCTGGAAAGTTGTTGGAAAGATACTAAAATAATGAAGACCTAATATGCAGAGAAAAAAAGAGAGGCTGCTGGAAACAATCTGCTGGGAGAAAAAAAAAGCTACAGGGAAAATATACGGGCTGTATCTTTTGTATACTCAAAGAACAATTGCTGCTGGAAAGATACCAAAATAATGAAGACCTAATATGCACCACAAAATCTGCAGAGAAAAAAAAAGAGGCTGCTGGAAAGAATCTGCTGGGAGGAAAAAAAAGTTACAGGGAAAATATGTGGGCTATATGCATGGATAGGTGTCATATAAGCAAAAATTCTTGCTTAAAAAAGGAGGTAGTGTTCACCTAAAATACTTAAAACAAGCAAGAGTTTAGGTAGGATTTGAAATACTAAGTAAGAGTTTGTGTAGGATTAGAAATCCTGCCAATGCCAATCCATCCTATTCCATTTAGACAAACTCCTAAAATATATATATATATGTTGTAAAAAAATCCTAAAAATAATAAGTGGCAAGTTGGAGGCCCACAAAAGAAAAGGCCCAATTAAAAAATGATGGCCTAGAAAAAAAATCTGCTGTAAAAAATGGTGGCAAGTTGGAGGCCCACAAAAGAAAAGGCCCAATTAAAAATGGTGGCCTAGAAAAGGAAAGGTCTATAATGGCCTAGAAAAAATCTACTGTAAAAAATGGTGGAAAGTTGGAGGCCCACAAAAGAAAAGGCCTAATTAAAAAATAGTGGCCTAGAAAAGGAAAGGCCCATGTTGGTCTAGAAAAATCCATGATGGCCTACAAAAAAATCTATTGTAAAAAAAATGGTGGCAAGTTGGAGGTCCACAAAAGAAAAGGCCCAATTAAAAAAATTGTGGCCTAGAAAAAGAAAGATCCATGATGGTCTAGAAAAATCCATGATGGCCTAGAAAAAAAATCTACCATAAAAAAAATGGTGGCAAGTTGGAGGCCCACAAAAGGAAATGCCCAATTAAATCTTGGACCTTACACATGACCCTTCAAAAAAAAAAATTAAGTCCATAAAAAGGACCCATGCAACAAAAGTAAATGGCCCATGGACTATAAAGGGCAATTAACCCTTTATTTTAAAAAAAAAAAGATCAAATCCACAAAAAGGACCCATGCAACAAAAGTAAAAGGGCCCACGAAAAAAGAGCCGTCAACCCCCCCCTCAAAAAAAAAAAAAAACAAAAAAAAAGGCCAGGGACCAAAGCAAAGAAATAATCCCATCAAAGACCTAAAGATCATCCAGATAAAAGTGCCAAAATTGTCATGACTCGCACAGTTAAGAAAATTCACTTGTGCAAGTCGCGAGCTATGTTACATGGACTCTTCAAAATAAATCAAATACCCGTGTCGGACACTCGACACTCGGACAAGGGTATGGGATATGTGTCGGATACTTTTCAACGAATATTTCTTATATAATTTGTATATAACACTATTATTATATGTACATATTGTTGTGTAATTGCTATAAATGTCATTTTGACACTATAAGTTAAATATAATACCATTTTATCTCACATATTAGATTAAAAATATAAAAATATGACATTTTTTTGCCAAGTCCGCGTATCCTTAAATTTATGATTTGATGAGTCCGACCTCTAGATACATACCCGCACCCGACATCCGTACCCGAGTCCATGTAACATAGGTCGCGAGGAGCATTTGTTGGCATATAAATTTCAACTAAATTTATGACATGTATAGAGCCTATGATAGGAAGGTTGTAGGTAATCACTTCCTAAAAAAAAATCAATATGATCCATTGAAGTACATAAATAAAACGACGTTGTATCTCAACAACGTTATTCAAGACACTCAAATGACACGTGGAGCCTACGAAAGATAACACCTGTAGAGCCTACAGCAAGGACACCACACAGGATGAAACCCCAAAGATCAATCCGATTAATCAGATATACGATTAATCAAATAGCGTTATTATTCAAAATTCAAATGGCGCTATCATTCAATTTGAAGATGAAGCATTCCTATCACCTGATGGCCTCCATAAATATGAGGACCATCACACAAGACGAGGGATCAGAAAATCAGAAACGAAAAGAAAAAAGAGAGAGAGAAAGAAATTGAGAGCTAAAGAAATCGTTACAAGAAAGAAGAAGAGAAGCCTAGAAAACTCAAGAGCCTAATCTAATGGCGATGAACAGGTAAAGGGTTCCAAACCCAAGAATTGTATTTTGTATTCGAGGGTTCAAAACCCATAACAATTTCAATAAAATATTTATTCTTCTTAAATTGTCTTTTGTTGTTTATTTTGTTCTTCATTAATCGGAGGTTTCATTTGTCTAAAATGTGTAATTAAGGATCTGAAATACAGATCGGAAATAAGAACCTGCTATTCAAATAATCAACACTGTTTAGTCCAAAAACTAAACAGTAGACATTTGTAACATAAAATTTTGAAATGTGTTAAAATACTTCATGTTTCAAAATTTATGTCTACAGAGATCCATGTGCACTCCCATCTCCGTCACCTCCACATTGTTTCTTTAAATGGATACTGCAACGACAAGTAAGAGTTGATCCTTGTGTACGAGTATTTGGTCCATGGGTCTCTCCATCATCACCTATATGTAACCAACGATTATCCGCCTAACTGGGAAAAGTGACTTCAAATTTGTATTGGTATTGCACAAGGACTGCAATACCTCCATGCAGGTACAAGGCAAACAATCATTCATCACAACCAGAAGCTGACCAATATTATGTTGGACGAGTATTGGATATGTTGGACGAGTATTGGAAGGGCAAAGTGGTGCCCAACACTAAATCAAGTATAAGCACCGTGGGACATATGGGTCCAGAATACCTTGGCAATGCAAAATTTACTATAAAATCCGATGTGTACTCATTCGGCATTATCTTACTTGAACTATTATGTGGTAGGAAGCCAATGATCTATTCAAGGGACAAGGATCAACTGAGTTTAGTTTGTTGGTTCAAAACTAATATCGAAATGGGTACCGTAGATCAGATCATTGATCCATATCTAACTAACAAAACCAGAATGTTTGAAAGAATATGTCAAGAATGCAGAAAATTGCGTGTGTAATGAGGGGATTGAGCGTCCATCGATGGACGATGTGTTGGGTAACCTCTGGTATGCACTGCAACTGCAGGAGACTTGGCGGAATAGTAATGACTAGTTCAGTACAGCTAAGTTCCCTAAGGCCGTTCCTCGTTCAGATGACATTGTGTTAGTTGAATTAGCCAATAGAGGAGATATTGAGATTATTTTTCGGGTAATCTAGCATGGTAGTACAACTCTGTAGTCTTTACGATGTGCAAACATAAGGCCTTTCCAACTGATGCTTCTGTAAAAGTTGATAGTTACATGAAACAGGCATAATGCTGCCCCTGTTAATGGATTGCTATCCATTTGCTGTGTTACAAAACTTTCTAACATAATGCAATCCACAGATTTTATACATTTATGTGCCTGGTACAATATGTTGTTCCTCCTCTAGAATCAGTTATACCTAGCAAATTCTACTACCAACTCAGCATCTTATTTCATTGACTAGTAAAAAAGATTTTGTAGTGATCCCGATTTTGACCCGGTCAGCTTACGGGGGTTGAGCTGCTGGGTTAGCTCGCCGAAAAAAAAAAATGCAAAATGCATGTGTATGAACAAACCACAAGATTGCAGATAAAAAAAAAAAACACGGTCATGAACAAACCACAAGATTGCAGACTAACACACATTTATGCTTGGTTAGGAAGAAATCATAAGAAAACGAAGTAAACAAGGACTCTCTCTTAGGAAACTGGCCCAATCAATAAACCAGAAAAAGATCAAAAGTATTCATACGATGTCCTAAAATCTATAAATTTTAGTATTCAGAGACTAGCTTCTTCATTGCCCTCAATCAGCCTCAAATTGGTTTCTCAAATTAATTTGAAGTAGAATTGGGTTGGAAAGAAAAATATATACGCATATTTATTGAAAGCTTTGTACTGAGAAGAACAAGAAGAAAATTCAATGAGATGCTGAAATATTTTAACAAGAAATAAATAATCAATTCAGCTAGTCATCAGCCAAAAACTCTATAATTCAAACTAAAAGATCCACAGAAAAAGAGAGAAAGATATTAACAACTCATAGAAAAACTAAACATTTACATATGTTATTGTGATAATAATGCTAGATCATGTGAAATGAGGTCACATGGGGTCCCATGTAAAGCCTCGATTTTTATAGTTTTGTTTGCTCCAAATTTGCCTCTTAATGTAATCAATTGTTTGCAAGGTTGATCTTCCCCATTGAATTCCGTAGTGGGCTAGAGAATTTTAACACAGAATGTAATACATTAATACACAAATAATTAGATTTTAATTGAAGTGACTGATTAGGGATTTCAAGGACTAAAGAATAATTGATAACGTTCTGTTTGGTTGCTGAGAAAATGAGCCAGACAAGAACAAAAAAAGAAGTAAACAATTGATATCCCACTTCAGAGGCATTAAAATGTAGGAAAAGATAAGGGAATCAAAATTGAGAACAAAAGAAGCGCTGTTTGGCTTCTAGGAAAATGCCGGAAAAGAAAAGACATAAGAATGTGGAAGCAATATTTGTCATTTACGTATGAGCGAAGAAAACTATAACCTCCAGTTAATTGAGCCTAGTGAAAATTCAAGAAGACTAAAACCCCAAGTAATTGAACCTAGTGAAGACTATTTTGGGTAGATGGAGATGAGTTTTTCATTTTAATTAGTACATAAAAATGTTCAAATTTCCTTTTCGTTTCTTCAATTTCTCCTTAGATTTGGTTTTTTACTCAACTGGGTTGGCTAATTTTTATTTCAATAAATCAAAATTCTCAAAAACACTTCACTTCTTCTCCAATTCCCTCATTTTCTGAGCAAATAGGGTACATAAGAATCGACGTGTATTTAGAAACTCAAAAACTGAATAAATAAATAAAGATCCTCAAGAACATCATGGAGGAGGGAGATTACCTGGTGGGAAGTGATGTATTGGGAGAATCCTGAGGATATTTGATTGGGGATTCTCAGTGGATAGATCCGGGTTTGAGCGGGAAAATTGGGTATGGGTCTGTTTGGATGGCGAGAAAGTTGTCGTTACTGGAATGTCATTCATTTGGATTTGCTAGAGAGAGATGTGTTTGCCCAAAAAGCTTGCATAATCCGTTCCAAAAAAATAAATAATAATAATTGCTTGCATAACCCGAGCCATCATGAGGTGTTTAGCATTTGCTCATTTGTATTTTTTTTTTTTTTTTACTTTTTTCTTTTTACTGATTTTCGTCTATAATGAATTTTTTTAAAAAAAAGTTTTAAAAAAATAGTGGACAAATTTTTTTAAAAAAATTAAAAATTCCAAAAAAACAAAAAACAAAAAACAAAAACGAAAAGACAAAAAAATAAGTAAAAAATAATGGACTTTTTTACTTATTTTGATTTTTTGATTTTTGATTTTTGATTTTTTAAGCTTTTAATTTGTTTTACTTGTGATTCATCTACACAAAACGGAATAAAAATAAAAAAAAAAAGTTGACATAATTTTTTTTAAAAAAAAATCCACTAAAAGCAAAAACAAATCCAAAAAAGAAGTCATTATAAATAAGAGTGATAAACGAATCGAACGAGTCGAATAGTTAACTGTTCAAGTTTAGTTTGATAACTTTAACGAGTTTCAAAATTTGTTCAAATTTGATTCGTTAAACTTTTGATCAGATCTCAAACGAGCTTTTGTCAAGCCGTGTTTGAGTAATTTAATATTTTATATAATTTTAATCTTATTTAATCGAGTTGAACAAGCAATTGACAGTTCAAACTTGATTTGAAAATCTTAATGAGTTCTAAAATATGTTCAAGTTTGGTTTGTTTATTTAACAGATTGAGCTCAAACAAACTTTTAACAAGTTAAACATGAATCGAGTTTGAAACTATTTGGTTCATTTATCACCCCTAACTATAAGCTACCATTGCCGCACACCCACACAAATGTCATTCACTCTGTACTTGGTTTAATTTTTTGTTTATACGGTAAATTTTATTTTATTGTTATTCTTAAACTATTAATTTTTATTTAATTGGTTTCTATTTTTTTATTTTTTATATGTCAGTTCATTTGATATAATTAGAAATAATTAGACAAATCATTAACCAATAAAATTTAATTTAATGGCCAAAATGTCATTTTAAAATTTAAATAACTTACATGATACAATTAAATAGTCATTTTCAATTCAAATGCTAATGAATATATTGCAAGTCCTGTAGTTTTGGTATAACTACAAACTACATTGATCTTTCTTTTAGTATAACTAAAAGAATCCAAAATAATACAAATTGTGTGAAAATACAAGGATAAATGATGAATAATATGCATTTCATTATAAAATAAATGACAATATTATTTTCTATCTATATGCAATGGCAGAGGGAGCATGTGACCAGGGGGGTCACGTGCCCTCCCTGAATTTTGGATTTTTTTTTTTTTTTGGAAACATAAAAAAAAGTATTTTAAATAAAAAATTATAAAAATATTATTAGTGTGAAATGTCAATGACATTTTAAAAATTATGAAAATAATAATTGTTGTTTTGATTGAAAATGAAGAGACTATTATAAATAAATCATATTAGTTATGAAAATTTTTAAATGTAACAGTAATGTCATTATTAGTGATATGCAAGTATAAGTAATCTCACTATAAAGATATGAAATTTATTAGATTGTTAGTTACATTTGACATGTGAAGTTCACTCTTTATGCGTTTATTTATCATTAGTGGATGATATCACATACCAATGATGAAGTGGTATTACCATTATATTGAATTTTTAATCAAATTTTGTATCAACAAATAATTTATCATTATATAATTTATTTTAAGGCTTATATCCATATTTTTTTTTGTATTGTCCATGATACACTAATTACAAATAGCATTTGTTTCCAGTTTTCAGAAAATAGTTTTCAAAAAATTTACTTTTTTATTTTTCATATTTTAATGTTTTGAATGAATTTTTTTAATATTTTAAGAATTTTTTTTTTTAATTTTTAGACATACCTAACATAAATACACTTAAAAAGTATAATATTTATAAAAAAAATATTTAAAAAATACATTAAATAACAAAAAATACAAAAAAAAATACAAAAAACAAAAATTCAGTATATTTTTTGTATTTTTGTGTATTTATTATTTTTTTAAAATATTTTTTTACAAATATTTTACTATTTAGGTATATCTAAGTTAGGTGTATCTAAAAAAATAAAAAAAAATTACTTAAAATTTAAAAACAAAAAAACACGAAAAATAAAAAACTTAATTTTCAGAAAATTGAATTCAGAAAACTGAAACTAAACACATTATATAAGGATTTTTTTTACAAATATTATACTTTTTAAGTATATTTATGTTAGATGTATTTAAAAACTAAAAAAATTACTTAAAGTATTAAAAAAATTCAGTGAAAATAAAAAAATACAAAAAATACTGAAAAGTAGATTCAAAATTCTAAAACCAAACAAGGTTCTCCTTGTCGAGAATATGGATATTAAGCTCTCTTTTTCATTTCTTTCTTTTTTTTTTTCTTAATTACAAATACAAATTTTACTTAAAATATGAATTATCCTATATAATATATCCCACCCTTTTAAAAAATAATTTATCATTATATAATTTATTTTAAGGCTTATATCCATTTTTTTTTTGTATTGTCCATGATACACTAATTACAAATAGCATTTGTTTCCAGTTTTCAGAAAATAGTTTTCAAAAAATTTACTTTTTTATTTTTCATATTTTAATGTTTTGAATGAATTTTTTTAATATTTTAAGAAATTTTTTTTTAATTTTTAGACATACCTAGCATAAATACACTTAAAAAGTATAATATTTATAAAAAAAAATATTTAAAAAATACATTAAATAACAAAAAATACAAAAAAATACAAAAAACAAAAATTCAGTATATTTTTTGTATTTTTGTGTATTTATTATTTTTTTAAAATATTTTTTACAAATATTTTACTATTTAGGTACATCTAAGTTATGTGCATCTAAAAAAGTAAAAAAATTATTTAAAATTCAAAAACTATTCACTAAAAATAAAAATAAAAAAACTCAGTTTTTAAAAAACTGAATTCAGAAAGCTGAAACCAAACACACTAATTATTTTTTTTTTTTTATGTTTCTTGAAATCAATTGTAAAAACTTACGTGAAATATTTTTGTAAAAATTATTGTAATTAATAAATGCCCCCTCTAATTTAATTTTCTAATTCCACCACTGTCTATATGACTAATAGATAATTAATGAAAAGTGAGTTAAGTAGTAAATACTTGGCCCTAAATATCATTTTTTAATTCATTTACACGAATGTAGTACATTATAGTCCTGTGTCATTGAAATACATTTATAGATGATGTTTTATGGTTCTCAAATATTTTTTCATAGGCAAAATCAAAGTCACAAGTGTCAATTATACTTTATCCCTTCAAGTACCACCATTTTTTTTTCTTTTATTTATTGATAAATTATCAATTCCATCAGTCTAGTCCTTGAAGTTTTTGCATTTTATTTGATTTCATTTTGTGTTTTTTAATTGAAGACGGTTGTACAAATCAACAATTATTTAAACCTAATTTGATAGTAAAAAGGTCATTTTAAAATTTATATAATTTAACCATACAACCAAATATCCATCAAAATTAGTTTCAACTTACAAGATGTAATATGTTTAAAATAGTAAGAAAAATAATAAATTACATTAACCTTTCTTGAGATATAGAGAAAATATAACAAATCTTATAATTTTGGCATAATCATATTAGATTCTTGAGTGATGCTAGGTGTTGGCTCAACTTGACCCAAATGATGTGGCAGTGATGTAGAATTTACTATTATTTTTTTAATTTTTAATTTTTTATAATACTAACCCTAGTTGTTGTTGATAATATACAATTTCTTAAGATATTTTATCAACTCTTTTTTTTTGTGTGTGTAAATTCTATCTTTAGCAACACTAGCATTTAGCAGATTTTGTAAAAAATTACAACGTTAGTGACAGTTTGCGATTAATATTAGTGCTTGATTGTAATCTAGCAATAGATCTTGGATATAGAAATGGTGATATAAACTCATAAGAAGGAAAATTTTATTTATAATTTTAAGATGCTTATACTTCTAAAATAAGAACAGTATCTAAAGATTTTGATCGTTGTCGGCATAGGGCTCTAGCGTTGGCAAGCTTCCAGTTTACAGAAGTGGTTAACCTCAACCTTTCCTTCCTTAGATCAGGCTCAGCACAGATCTATTTCGTTTCCTATCTCAGATCGTGACTTCAGAAACTACTTCTTTTGTTATTCAAGAGACCTAAGATCAACAACTTCACATACAATAGTAACACATCCTTTTCTGGAAATGAAATTTTTTTTTATTTATTAAACAAAAATTTATAAGGAAAAGGGTGTCTGTAGACTACTGGATTGTTAGAGTATTGTTTGCTCTAATAAAGCCTGAGAACCAGACTTCTTTTTTGGTTTCAAGTATACTCTAAGTAATCTGTATCCCCTTTTGCTTTCCCTCAAAGCCTTTATATGGGCACCTTGGGGACTTCAACCTAATCTATAAACATAAAATATTTTACATATTATATTTTATTGTTATTAGAAGACAAACAAGCAAGTGGCCACATGCTAATTTATTTATGAACAAGAGACATTTGGTGGAGTAGTCACATGGAAGTGTATTCTTCAGCCCATAGTTTTGCTCAATTGTCCATAATTTTGTAAATCCATTGCATTGTCTAGATTTCATACCCCATCTATGATATCATTAAGATCATAGTTTTCGTCATATTCTTTAGACATCTCATCACATCCTTCTAGATCTTGTTCCATTAGATATTTTTCCAAAAATTTACATTCTCTTTCAAATAAATACGTCTCGGAATCTACCTATTCCAAATAATCATATACTGATTCACAAGGCAATCCTGAAACAATTATTTTTTCTACCAAGGATGGTGTTATTGCAAACGTAGTCCTTTCATAATGAAATAATTTAAACCCAACTCTTGCTAATTCTATAATTTCGTGAGATATTATGAAAAATCCTCTTACCGTTGCTTTTGTTGGATCTAATATAAAAGGCTTGTCTCAATCTTTGAACCAATCGCATTTTCTGGGAATCATGTCTTTCTTGTCTTTGACTTGTATTAGATAATGAGCTACATTTAGACGTTCATCCCTTACCTCTATTTGGGTAGTTGTAAATGTGATGGGTGCCATGCTTGGATAATCTTTATAGACTTCATAAATTCTCCTGAACATGAATTGTTGGAATTTGGTGAACTGACAGCACATAGTACTCTGTGGGTGAGGTGAAACGTCGAATGTATTGATTATTCCCAATTTTCATATTTGAACCAAAGATTCTTTTGGGCTAATGACCTTATTTGGATCGAATGAAACTTTCAACATTCTATAACTGTACAAGGTTGTCCGTCTATTGAAGTAGGACCATTGAGTTTCCAGATAGATGACACATTCTTCATACCTTCTCAGAAATAACTTAATAAACATACATCTTCTTCTTTTATCTTTGATGTCATAGGGGAGTTGAAGAAACAAATATAACACTTCTAATTGTAAAAAAGTTTTGGCTACTAAATGGGTTCTCCCAATGAGCTCGTTCATAGAACAACTCTTCCCTGCTGCCTGCATTTTTTTGATAATTTTAGCACTATCTTGTGTCACCAAGTCCAACATTTCTTGAGTCTCTGCCAAGAGTGTTTCCTTCTTTGGCGGTGTAAGTCTTGTGGATGTGGATGCCACTTGCAATATCTGCTAAATTATTTTTATTACCATTAATGTGTTCTATATCAAAGGTAAATTGTTTTAGCCAGAGTTGCTATCGTAAAAGCCTCATTTGCACCTGCATGTTAAATAAATTCTTATTTACGAAGCCTAATAGGCCTTTTGTAATCAGCTCTTATTAAAAACGATTTTGGTACCAAAAATATTAAAAACTGTTCTATTCCTTTTATTATGACTAATAATTCTCTTTCCATGGTGGGATAATTACATTCAACTTGATTAAAACTTCCATTACAATTACATAGTCGATTATTTTATTTTATTATTAACACTGCGCTCTAGTGATTGTTACTTGCATTGGTTTCTAGTACTAGCTCATCATTTTTGTTAGAAAGAGTTAGGGTAGGTAAATCTTTACATTTTTCTTTTAAGAATTTTACTAAAGTGGAGTCAGTTGAGTTCCAAATCCAACTTTCATCCTTTTTTAGTTCTTTTGCAAAGGTTTTCTCATTTTGGCTAAGTCTTTTACAAAATCTGAGGCATAAATTAAACATCCTAAAAAATTTTCTAATTGTTTCTATCCGTGATTTTATCAAGAAATTTATTTATTTATTTTTTTGAGAACATGACTTTGCATTTTTATTGATCCTATCTTGATTTCAAGTCCTAAAAATTCTACTTCCTTTTATGCATACACGCATTTCTTTTCACCTAACACTATTCCAGGTTCTTCACATTTTTCTGTTATTATTTTGATATCTATTCTATGTTGTTGTATGGATCTAGAAAAAAAATTAAAATATCATCTATAAATACAAGACAAATATTATTCAATTCTTTAAAGATATTATCCATTCTTCTTTGAAATATTTGAGGTGCATTTTTTAACCCAAATGGCATTACAAGCCATTCATAATGTCCTTGTGGTGCACTAAAGGCTGTTAGTATAATACTTTCTGTAATGAGTTGAATCAAATTTAATTTATACTTTAATCTCAGTTAAGAATTTATTTTAAATTATTAAACTCCATTCATTTGGACCCAATTGATTGAATTGTGACCTGTTAGTAACCATGTAATATAGTTATGGTTTTATTATTATTATTATTTAATTACCATAAAAGAGTTGTGAATATTTATGTTGTATACCATTAAACGAAATATATTTTGTGGTGAGAAAATATTATATTCACTTTTGTCATTAAAGATGTTGAAATGTATTTTTAAATTTATATACATATATATATATATAGGTGTGTGTATATATATATAGTTAGATATTTGTTTAGTTAGATATTTGTTTAGAAAATATCTATAAAAGTAACCAAAAGGATTTTTTTATTCAACTTTTGAGAGTTCTTGGAGTTCTTTCCGTGAGAAAGAAAAGAGAAAGGGTTCCAATGTAGGTTTTTCATGGGTTTGATCTAGTGTAAGTCATTTTTGACCCCTAGTGCTTTGGATCAAAACGTAGAGGGCGAAAAAGGCGCCGTTTGGCTTCCAAAAAAATTTAGGCCTGGTTTGTCATCCCTTAAAAAAGTCAAAAAGTCACTATTCTATTTAAGTCACATCATCTTATTTAAGTCACATCACCTCTCTACCACATCACTTCAAACCCAACCCATACCCAACCCATATTTCATAAAAAGTCAAAAAGTACACTTATTTAGAACATCCCAAGCAACCCCTTAATTTCTATTGCCGAAAAATTTGAAAGCTTCTTGGCTTGAGGTAGGGACTTTTCCTACAATTCTTTATGCACTTTTACTTGACTATATGGAGCTTAGAATTGTATATAATTTAATTAGAATTTTTGAAAAATTTGTGATTTATTTGCTTAAAAGAGAAATTTTGAGAAAAATAAAGAGTTGATGCCCAAATTGCAAAAGTGTAAACTTGGAATATGTTTGTAAGGTTATGAAAGAGCTATGTTTTAAATTCAAACAAAAATAGACTTCGATTCGATTGGTTTTGAAATTTTTACTATTTTGCGACCAAAAGAGCATTTTTAAAGAAAACAAAGGAATTACGTTTAACTTTTGGGGCTTTTGATCAAAATAGGATGTCATAGTTGAATAATACTTGGAGAATGAGTTTGGAAAGAAAATTGTGTTTTCTTGGGCATTAACGATATTATTTTGTTTAATGTATCTGTTGGAATAAAACCGACACGGTTAGAAATGGACCTTGAGAGGTTACCAGACGTGATTGTGATATAAAAACTAGTGTAGTTGTTCATATTTGATGAGATATGGAATAGATTATATTTATCGGAATTTTTGAAATTTAATTGTTTAAATATCTATTTAGAAATATCTGTTTTGAGCTATCGGTGAATGATAGCCATGATTGTTCTAGAAATGCATGAGACTTAGGCAAATTGAACCACATTTCTCATTTGTTGCATTGGACATTGCATTACGTTCATTTCATTGGATATGTATCTATTTTTGAGAAATGTTTGGAAATGTATCTATTTGCAAAAAAAATGAATACTTAGTGAATCTGGGTAGGGGGTGTGGAACCACGTGATTAGGTGTCGAGCCTTCCAGTTTACTAGTAAAAATGATAGTGGTAGTGCTTTAGGGCCTACTTGCAGGCACTCACCTAGAGATTCACAGAGCCTGTATTCATGTAACAAATATGGTTTAAAATGAAAATGGCTTTATATCTATTGTTGTATCTCAGCATTGCATGCTTTATAAAAAGATAGATAAAATGTTTTATCATGAGCATAATCCTTTTTAGTCTTGTCATGGTTCATATGTTGTGTAGTATATCTCTACTGGGCTGTGGCTCACCCTATAAGGGAAACCATTTCAGGTACAGGTGCTATATCTCTGCCAAGGCATTGACTTGGGAGGACTCAGAGCTGAGGCTTCATTTTTATTTTATTGTTATTTGTTGAATGTAAGCCCAATGAGGTATTTGCGTTGAGTTGAAACTCCATTTTGTGTAACCAAGAATGTTCTTGGATAAATTTGTAAGCCTGTAGGGCACTTATTATCTGTTTGGCTTCCATTTCATACTTGTTGTAAAATGCATGCTTGGGATTGGAACTGGGGCATTGAGGTGTGAACAGCATGTGTTTGGCATTTGGGATTTAATGAAAATGGATGTATGGAATAGTTAGCTATATATATGTGTTTGTCTATCAGGTGGGTTTTGCTGCATACATAGATATATCCTGCCCAATTTTCGGGGCGTTACACTTTCTTTATCCATTTTTATTTGCCAGTATCCACTTTTATAATCCATTTTGGAGAACTAGGAGGCACCCTATATTCTTTTAAAAAGGACTTGCTTATTTGGAATAAAATAGCCATCTCTTTTAGTATTATCATTTAATGTTTTTGTAATTTTTTACCATTCTAGCTTTTCCTCTTTTAATATCAGTATGATTTCTAACCACAAATGTCGGACTACTATGTGGATTTTTACTATCTCTAATTAATCTTTTTCATTTGAGATCTTCCATCTCTTTTCTGAATTCCTCTATATCATTATAAGTATATACCATTTGTTTTACTCTAATTATTTTATTAGGGTCGCTTAGGTCTAATTTAGCTATACTTTTATCTTTATGCCAAAATTTTAACGGATCTTCACTATATAAATTTTTTCATCTTTCTTGTTGCTCTTTTTGAATTTTCTTGAATACTAATTTATTTAATACTTAGTGCAGTTTCAAGATCGGTTGGAGAGATTACCTCATTACCATGCTTGCTGCATACAAAGTCAATGTTGTGATGTGTAACAAGTATTTTTAGTTTTAAGACTTCTACTGGTTTATTATTATTTGTAAAAATAAAGAGTGCAACGTTTGAGTACAAAAACTACATAATCTTTGAAAGTTATTTCCGATGATTACATCATGTGATGGTTGATTGGTTGCCTAAAGTTTGGGAATGATAAAGGCAACGGAATTTACTTCTATAACTAAGTTTTCTATAGCGTCATTATGGATCATTGTACTATTATTAGCTATTTGAACTATTAATGGTCAATTTTTCTTTTTCCACACATACTCAGGAAAGAGTTCATTTTTCCAAAATACACAAAGCATCCACTGTCCAAGTAAGCACATAATTCGTAAGTATTAAATCCTTCTATGTGTATTTTTATGGGTACATATATACTAGACATTTTATTTTCCTCACTCTTTTTGTTGTATCTTTTTATAAACGTGTTGTATTCTTTTTGCACCTCTTATTCATCGTCTTTTGTCAAAACCATAAGATTTTCCTCATCTTCATATACTAATACACTCGTAGTTCTATATCCTATTATTCTTTTACTAGTTGAACTTCAACTAGAATGTATACTAGAATTATCTACAGAATGTCTTCCCGATGATATACTTACATTATCCATTTCATCATTATTTTCTATTGTGCTAGGAGTTTCTATTTTAATATTTCCGGTATTATTGATTTTAATTATATTTTTTCTTTTTATAATATTTTTAGGGTTATTGAAACATGTTATCCATCGATTTTCTAACTTGATCTCGTTAGGATTTATTCTTTTAAGTGTAATTCTATCTATTAGTATTCCATTGGTAGGTTTAAATTTATCTGCTTCTATAATTTTATGTTGCATTTTAGGATCTATGGTATTATCTAACTTATATATTATTTGCAAAATATCCTTAATGGATAAGTGGTTTCATGCATATTGATTCCTACAGTTTTTATTTTGAGATTATTTCATTTTTACCCCTATACTTTGTCACGTTTTTCAAAGACCCCCCCCAAACTACTTTTATTTTCACGCATACCCCTATACTATGTGAATTCTTTTCAATTTTACCCCCGCCGTCTATTTCCGTCAAGGAAGTGGACGGAATGGGTGATGTGGCCCCCTATACTTTCACATGGAAGGAAAATTAAACGACCTGGCTAAGCATAATCAAGTTACATACATTAGGGTTGCTTAAAACTCCCCAAATCACATTTAGGGCTTTTAATTTGCTCACAAAATTCCAAAATCAAAGCTGAGAGTGAACAACGACTGTGAAATCACATTCAAATCAAAGGTTGATTGATGGATTGGGTGCGAAGAGAAAAGAATAACGGTGGAGGAAGACAAACACCTGTATATGGTATGTATGTTTTTTTTTTTTAAGTTATTTTTTGTTGTTGTTGGAAATCGCATGTGTTTGATGTTAATATTATTTTAGAAAGGTAAAATCTTTGTTTATTTCTATGTGACATGGATTTGTTAATGAAATTTTTTTATGTTTGTTTCGGTTTGAACAGTTTTACTTTAAGAAAATCTTTGTTTATGTTTGTTTGAAATTGATGAACCCATATGAAATCTTTGTTTTTTTGGTTGTTTGTATTTCACAGGGATAACTACTTGTTTATTATTTATCTATCTCTACTGTAATGTAATAGGATTTTATCATTGTGAGTTCCATTGAATAGTAGTATTAATGACACAGTTCCAATACAAAATGCAGAAGATGGATCTAGGTATTTTACAATCAAAATGCATTATGGAGGTGTGGTGAGGTATATTCCATAGAGGGTTTACAGTGGTGGTATGGTAAGTCATTTTGACTTTTGTCATTCAGATCAAATTTCCATTACAGAGTTGTGTTGCATGGCTAAGGAATTAGGACATAGGCCAAGTAATAACTACTACAGTAATGTTAGTGGTTATGGTGGGATAAAGTTACTAAAATCTGATGCTGATGTATTGATGTTGGACAAATATGTGGATGAAAACAGAGTAATAGATGTTTATATAGGACACAATTTGGATGATTATGTAAGTACACAAAGTAGTCAAGTAGGCTCAAGTGTAGAAACAAGTAAGGGTAAGGGGGTAATGCCTGATGTTGAATTGGAGGAAGATGAAGATAATGATGCCTATGATCCTGACCAGTCAGACTCATCCTCTGATGAGTCTGAAAAATATAATGACAGTGACTATGAGCAAGGTGATGATGATGTTTTATATGATAAACATGTTGACAAAGATGTGGAATTTGGTGGCTTAGGAAGTAGTACGGATGCTATGGGTGATATGGCTGACAATGATGACCTACAAAGCATGGACAACTCATCTGATGAGCTAAGAAGCCTTCATAGCTCCTCTGATGAAGATAGCGATTACATTAGGATTAAGTACCCTGGTTTTAGTGAGAGTGACATGCATAATCCTACATTCGAACTTAGTATGAAGTTTAAAACAAATGTGTTGTTTAGAGATGTTGTGAAGGAGTATGCTATTAAGTGGGGCAAACAAATCACATTTACTAAGAGTGACAAACAGAGGGTTAGGGTAGAGTGCCAACCTGGTTGTCCTTGGGTTTGCTATGCTTCTTTTGTGAAGGGTGAAGGGGTGTTTAGGTTCAAAACTTTTGTAGATGAACACACATGCAATAGAACATTTGATGTGCCATATGTGAGTAGTAGATGGATTGTCAATAGGTATTGGGAAAGGATTAGGTTAAACCTTACCTGGCCAATTAAGTCATTGGCAGACACCATTACAGCAGAGCACAATGTCAAAGTTGACCTGCAGAAAGTGAGAAGGGCAAAAATTAAGACTGTCACAATGATTGAGGGTAATGCATCTGAACAATTTGCAATGCTTTAGGGTTATGTAGAAGAGATTAGAAGTAGTAATCCAGGAACAACAATTTCTATGAATGTAAAAGCAGTTCCAAAAGTTCATGAAGAGGATGAGCAAATGTCTAAGTTTAAGATATTGTATTTTTGTTGGGGTCCATTGAAGAAGTTTCCAAAATGCTTGTAGACCAGTCATTGGAGTGGATGGTTGTCATTTGAAGGGGCCACATGGTGGAGTGTTGTTGACTGTAGTGGGGATAGATGCAAATAATTGTATATTCCCATTTGCCTATGCCATTGTTGAGAAGGAGAAGAAGAAAACATGGTTGTGTTTTTTGAATTTGTTGGGGCAAGACTTGAATATTGTGAATTCTCATTGTTACACTTTCATGAGTGACAAACAGAAGAGCCTAATTGATACAGTGGCTGAGCTTTTTCCAAATGCCTCACACAGGTTTTGTGTAAGGCATTTGTACAACATTTTCAAGGGTCAATTTAAGGGTAGGGTATTGAAGGATTTGTTATGGAAAACAGTCAGGGCAAGCACTGTTAGTGTATTCACTAAAGTTATGAAAGAAATGAAAGCAGTTAATGAAGAAGCATGCAATTGGTTGGCTGGAAGAGCACCAATCCATTGGAGTAGGAGTCACTTCCATAATTTCTCCAAGTGCAGGCTAGGGATCAACATGTGTTGTCCATGTTAGAGAAGATAAGAGTTTTGTTGATGGAAACAGTTCAAAAAAGAAATGAAGCAATGAAAAGGTACAACAAAAGTGATATATGTCCTAAGATTCAGAAGATTTTGGAAAAGGTCAAGATAAGTGTAGCTAGATGGATTCCTAGAGGGAATGAGGGTTCCCAATATGAAGTTGTTGGCCCATATGGTGAGCAATATAAGGTGGACTTGAAAGAATGGACTTGTGGATGTAGGAAATGGGATCTATCAGGCCTTCATTGTGTCCGTGTTGTGGCTGCTAGAAATTATAACGGTGAAGAACCAAAAAAGTGTGTGCATAATTATTATAAAGTCGAAACCTACCTGAGGATTTATGAGAACATGTTGACTCCAATCAATGGTAGACAAATGTGGCCAACAAGTCAATATGGTAAAGTGCTACCACCTGATGTGAAGAAGAGAGTTGGGAGGCCAAGACTGAATAAGAGGAAGGACACAGATGTCCCAATTGATGCAACTGATTCAAGTAAGCTTGGAAGGAGGGAAACTCAGATGACATACAAGAATTGTGGCAAGTTGGGACACAACAAAAGGACATGCAAAGTCAAAGGCCAATTCACCTACCTGAAAGATCCTATGAGTTCCAATCAAGTAATTCATATATATATATATATATATATTTTAATGGATTTTGTTAACTTACACATTGCTAACTTTTGTTTTTTAGTTTTTGCAGTGCCAGCATGAAGGGAGCCAAACTCAAAGTCAGGTAAAAGGAAGCCTGGTTAGAAGTCAGGTTACAAAACCAACTCAAGTTAGGAAGTAAAAGCTGGCTGTAAGTTTCGCAAAGGCCCTATTTGTTAATTTACAGATGTCTTCCTTGCATATGTCCTAACAATGATGATGGCCAGTGTAGGTAACAAGGAGAAAGGTTATGAGAACAAGTGACTCAACTCCATTACATGCAAGTCAGGATGTGCAGGGGTCTGTAATAACTTCCAACACTAACATTCCTGTGCAAGCTCGAATGAGATGGAGAGGAAGAGTGGTGTACAATGCTAGTGTTGTCAAATTTGTTGTGGGTCAAACCAAGAATGCAGCTGATACAAAGTAATGGATGTGAAGGATCACTTTTTTTATTTTATTTTAATGTTGGAGAAGGTTTTTGCTACTTTTGTTCATGGAATACAATGTAATGGATGTGAATGTTTTTGCTACTTTTGTTCATATTCCATAACCTTCATAGTGGTAGGGGCTTTTTGTACATTTGAAGCCTGGTTTTTGTAATGGCTGCCCCTTTCTTAGTATATGTTTTGCATAACATGAATGATAAGTGTGTAACTGATCAACGTTTGAATGATAATTTACTATTGATTTGTTGCTGTTTCCAAGTCATGATGTTCATTGGTTATGTTCACAATTGTTGATATTCATTGTTCATTGTTCATTGGTGATGTTCATTGTTCATTGAATTTGGAGTGACAATTATGGTCACAGATTGTGTACCTACTTCAGTATGTTTCCTTTGTCTATGTCAGAGTCACCAAACACAAAATAATGGAGACAACATTAATAAGTCACCAAGCACACAATTTTCATCTCAAATACATATTTTCTATTAAAAACACTTCACCTATTGCATATTATTCATAAACAGGATATAGACTCCATTCATTCTTGCACTACCATACAACTTCAAACTTTACATTACAAACCATATTCCTACAACCAACCATGACAAAACCAAGCAAATCCATAGTTTCCCCTCTCTTCGAGTCCTTCTCTTTAGTTGTGCTTTCATCTTATTCAACTTCTTCAATAGTCCAAGAATGATCTGCACTGCCCGATTGCACATGGATGGGTCTATCCAGGTAAAGTGACAACAACCACTGTTAGGGCAACTAAGAAATCTCCTTCCAGGATTTGTGTCGGTCCATGCTGTGTGTTCAGCCTTCTTCTTCCACAAACACTGCAAAACATCTCGTCTATACCATTTGCATTCCATCTACCTTGATTTCTTGAGCTTCGATTGTTCCTCATTTCTTCGCTCCAACTGATTTCATTGATGCTTTGTTTTTTTCTTCTATTTGCAGTCATCTTTGTTTTTATAGGTTGAAGGGAATACAAGGGAAGGTTAGGTTTTGGGAGGAAAGCCTTAATTTTCCCTTCATGTGAAAGTATAAGGGGCCACGTCACCCATTCCGTCCACTTCTGTAACGCCCTCAAAATAAACCCATAGATCATACAATCTTGACATGCTTAGACATAAGAGAATAAAGCATAATTTCATTCATCAGAGTATTGATTACAAAAGTATTACATGTACACATCAAAAGTAAATGCCCCATGGGCTTACAACTTTTCAAGTCAACACTTGGTTACAAGAAGGAGAGTACTAACTCTACACAAAATAAGCCCTTGGCTTGATATACATGTAATACAACAAAAACAACAAAAAGAGTCTAACAGCCTCAAGGTTCCCAAGCTACGTCCTTGGAGGTGGCATAACACCTGTACCTGAAAATGATGTCCCATATAGGGTGAGCCAACGCCCAGTAGAGATATGCTAAACATAATATAAGCAAAAACTAAAACATTAGCATTCGATAAATGTTCAACTCATATACGCCAACTTATAACACATTTCAAATCCATGACCAATATGTCCATGTTTCATTTCATTTCCCATTACTTATCCAATTCTCAATTCATAACCGTGGCTCAGAACCTGGCCAGACAATTTGGGTGAGACTACATCTCATATCAACAATACTTCCATACATCACAACAGATACACATATTTGATGTATCAATATTACATAAAACACTTCCAAACTTCACAACAGATACACATATTCGCTGTATCAATACTTCAATAGATACACATATTTGCTGTATCAATGGAGTACATCCCCTATCTCCTCCTAAACAATATTCGGTTTAGGAGTCTATCCCCTATCTTCCCCTAAACCGTGGAGTACATCCCCTATCTCCTCCCACACAACACAATGTATATAAGCATCTATCATATACATGTTCAATCAATACACAAATTTGATGTATTATTCCATTCATCATAATCAATGACATACAGCCAATTAGTTTTAATTTGCCTAATCATCATGCAATGTCTACAACAATCAAGACTATCCTCCACCGATAGCCCAAGCCAATTATTTCTAAACAGACAATAATTATATCAACAGCTAATTTATCAACATTTTCAAAGGGGAGTGATTAATGAATCCAACTCCACCACTCTACCTCATAATGAGCCAATTTCATTATTTCCACTCAATTTCATATTCCGATAATAAATGTCATTAATTACACTAATGACCCAAATATACCCAAACATGGCATTTTTTCCCTTTTCTCAACATTGACCCAAAGGTCCAAATATTAACAACAACATCAATCCTTTTTAAACCCAAAACACATATGTTTGAATCAAAAGAACAAAACCCCTCTTTTCAATATAACACATCACAAACCCTAACTTCCCAAATCAAACCATTTATACAAAAAGCTCAACGTCTATCTTAAAGCTCATAAAAAAATGAGTAGTTATCCCTACCTCAAATTCGGAGCTCAAAGGAAGAAGATGGAGAAATTCGAAATGCTCCAAACCCCAATATTTTCGGATCAAAGTGTAGCCCTCCACAAGCTCCACACTTTTTACAAAGGCCCAAGGGTAGAAGATCACTCCTACTAGATCAAACCCTAGAGAGAAGTTGGAGTTTTAGAGTGAGGTGCTCTCCAATGGAGGTTTTGAAAAAGTAAGAGAGAAAAATAAAGTGTGAAAAGTGATTTAAAATCACCCAGCTACCATCTGATATACAACTAGTCCGCTCGAGCGGAGAATAGGACGCTCGAGCGTCAAGCACAAAAAATGAACCCGCTCGAGCGCAAGAATCCCCGCTCGAGCGTCAAGACACAACTGCAAAACACACCCGCTCGAGCGTAGATTACACTCTTTTAGTATTTTTACAGACATTGAACACCCGCTCGAGCGCAAGGATACTCGCTCGAGCGCGACCCGCTCGAGCGTAAAGAAATCTGCTCGAGCGTGAAAAACACATCTGCAGTACTTTTGCAGACGGACAAACTACTGAAGGTGTGCAAACTCCGCTCGAGCGGACCACTAAAAATCTGGGCAACAAGAAATGGGACTAAAGCTCAACCAACCTGTTCGAAACACGCCCAAGACATTTCTAAACTCCAATCCAAAGCATTAAAAGATGGAAATGAAATACAGACAACCACAACTATCAACGGAACCGAGTCCGAAATACAATAAATAAGGAAGGAAAAATCGGGATCGCTATAACCTCCCCCCTTAAGGAATTTCGCCCCCGAAATTAAGTACAAGTTTTCAAAAACAAGTTTTTCTCAATTCTCAATAACATTACCAACCAACATTCCAAAACCTGACCCATTACCGGTCATCCCATCTCTTTTCAAAAGGCAAATCACAATATATAACTCAATATGCAATTTTAACATGCTTTCCTTGTAATTCAACAAATTTCAATACATAATCCACAATTCAATTTCACATTCAATGCCAATAATACATTTGCATTTCTAAAACAAAATTAACATATGCAATGTTAAAATAAACTTCCATTTCAAGGCAAGTTCCATAATACTTCCATAAATCAAAACATATGCAATGTTTTACAACTTAAGACATATTCCATGCTCTTAAATTTCATCAATATTACAAAATTCCCAATACATGATTACACATCAACAAACATATCCGGATATTTTTCATGGACCTCCAACTCACGTTCCCAAGTGGCTTCTTCCACTCCGTGATGTTTCCACAAAACCTTTACCAAGGGAATGGTCTTGCCTCGCAAGACTTGCTCCCGCCTATCCAAGACCCGAACCGGTCTCTCCTCATATGAGGCATCCTCATCTACCTCCAAGTCGGTCCAATCCAAAACATGCGATGGATCCGGCTCATACTTCCGAAGCATACTAACACGAAACACATCATGCATCCCGGACAACTGTGGCAGTAAAGCTAAACGATAAGCAACCTCCCCAATCCTCTCAAAGATCTCAAAGGGACCGACAAATCGAGGGGACAACTTCCCACTCTTCCCAAACCTCATCAAACCCCGCCTAGGTGATATTTTCAGAAAAACATGATCACCCCCCTCAAATGCCAAAGGCCTCCTCCTACGGTCGGCATAACTCTTTTGGCGACTCTGGGCTGTAACAAGCCTCCTACGGATAAGCTCAACTTTCTCTATCGTTTCCCTCACCAACTCCGGGCCCAACAAAGGCGCATCACCCACGTCGGCCCAACAAACTGGAGACCTACACGGTCGGCCATATAAGGCCTCAAATGGTGCGATATCGATACTCGACTAAAACTGTTGTTGTAGGTAAACTCCACTAAGGGCAAGTGCCTCTCCCACGACCCACTAAAGTCAAGGACACAACCTCAAAGCATATCCTCAAGGATCTGAATAACACGCTCAGACTGCCCGTCAGTCTGAGGATGATAAGCCGTACTAAAGGTCAATCTAGTGCCCAAGGCACTCTGCAAACTCTGCCATAACCTAGCAGTAAAACGTGGATCTCTATCTGAGACGATCGACACTGGGACCCCGTGCAATCTCACTATGTCCCGAATATACAAGTCGACAAGATGATCTACCAAATCTCTCACGCGCATAGGGATAAAGTGTGCCGACTTAGTCAACCGGTCTACAACCACCCAAATAGCATCACTACCCCGTTAAGTCCTCAGAAGGCCCACAACGAAGTCCATAGTGACATGTTCCCACTTCCACTCGGTAATAGGCAAGGGTTGTAAAAAACCCGCTGGCCTTTGATGCTCGACCTTCACTTGTTGACAAGTAAGGCACTTCCAGCCACATCTCTCTTCATACCCCGCCACCAAAACTGGCGATCCAAATCCCGATACATCTTAGTGCCTCCCGGATGCACCATAAGGCGTGAATGATGGAACTCTCGGAGTACTTCCTCCCGGCAAGACTCCGGCACAAACAAATGGTCTCGGTATCTCACACTCAGGTCGGGATACACTGTCAAACCCTTCTTAACCTTCCCATTGGAGATCTTCTCTCGGAGGGATTCTACCTCAAGGTCACCTCCTTGTGCCTCTAACACTCGAGTCACAAGTGTAGGCTGCACAATAACAGAAAACAAGGCCGCAGCCTCAACGGATTCGCCCAGAAGCAAATCAAACTCGCCAAGTGCACCCAACATCTCCCACTCCTGGATGACTATACAAGTAACATCACTAATGGATTTCCTACTAAGGGCATCGGCCATAACATTGGCCTTTCCTAGGTGATAGTGTAACTCGAAATCGTAGTCCTCAATGAACTTCATCCATCTCCTCTGCCTCAAATTCAAGTCTCTCCGTGTAAACAGGTACTTCAAACTCTTATGATCCGAGAATACCTCGAATCTCTCACCATAAAGGTAATGCCTCCAAATCTTCAAGGCAAAAATTATTGCTGCTAACTCTAGGTCATGTGTAGGGTAATTTCTCTCGTGTATTTTCAACTGACGTGAGCCATAGGCTACCATTTTCCCCTCTTGCATCAGCACACAACCCAAACCCTCTCGTGAGGCATCACAATAAACCGCATAACCCAAACCTCTCTCTAGGATAATCAAAACCGGAGTGGTAGTCAATCTAACTTTCAACTCTTGGAATGACTTTTCACAAGTCTCACTCCATACAAATTTGACCCATTTCCGCGTCAATCTAGTCAACGGCGAAGCTAGTTTGGAGAAATCTTTCACAAACCAACGGTAATACCCAGCTAATCTTAGAAAACTGCGAATCTCAAAAACACTCTTAGGCTGTGCCCAATCTTGCGCTGCCTCAATCTTGGATGTATCAGCAGACACCCCTTCCCCGGAAACCACATGGCCTAAGAACTTGACCTCTCCTAGCCAGAACTCACACTTCCCAAACTTGGCATACAGCCTATGGGCTCTAAGCAACTCAAGCACCACTCTTAAGTGTTCCCCGTGCTCCTCCTCAGACGGTGAATAAATCAGAATGTCATCCACGAAAACAACTACAAAACGATCTAAGAATTCCCGGAAGATCAGGTTCATCAAATCCATAAACACTGCCGGTGCATTGGTGAGCCCAAATGGCATCACCAGAAACTCATAGTGGCCATACCGCATACGGAATGCCATCTTCGAAATATCCTCCTCCTTGACCCTCAACTGGTGGTAACCCGATCTGAAATCTATCTTAGAGAAACAACAGGACCCTTTTAACTGGTCAAACAGATCATCTATACGGAGCATAGGGTACTTGTTCTTAACCGTAGCCTGATTCAATTTCCGGTAATCGCTACAAAGTCTCAAGGCACCATATTTCTTTTTAGCAAAGAGGGCCGGTGCTCCCCACGGTGAAACACTAGGGCAAATGAAGCCCTTATCCAGCAACTCCTGGAGTTAAATCTTCAACTTACTCAACTCGGCTGGGGCAAAATGATAAGGTGCCATAGAAAACGGCGCCGTGCCGGGCACTAAGTCAATAGAGAACTCGATCTCTCGACGTGGTGGCAAACTCACAAGATCCTTGGAAAAAACGTCTAAGTACTCACAAACCACTCTCGGCAATACAATCTGGGTCTCGTTAGACTCACCACTCATAAAGCTAGCGAGAAGACCACTAAGCTCACTCCGCCCTCGCGGATCATACACCGGTGACAACACACTACCAACCCGATTCCCCAAGAAATGAAAACAATCCCCGCTCAAGGTACATACTGTGACACGCTGGCGGTAACAATCAATAACTGCCTGGTATGACGATAGCCAGTCCATACCCAAAATAACATCAAAACCTGACATAGCCATAACTACAAAAGAAAATAGAAGTCGGCGATCGGCGACCTCTATATCGCACCCTCTACACCCTTGTTTCAAAATCAATTCACCCCCAACAGGTGATACTACACAAATAGGAGATGCTAACTGTGCCAACTCCTGCCTCAAAACAGATACAAATGCAGCAGATATAAAGGAATGAGATGCACCCGTATCAATCAACACATTGGCAACCGAGTAGTAAAACAAAAAGGTACCTCTCACAACAGATGGAGCCGGTACTAGATCCTGCGCGATAACAGCATACACACGCCCTGTAGGCCCTTGATCTACCTGCTCACCTCTCAGAGCAAAAGACTACTGCACAGACTGGGACGATGAAGCCCCTTGATTGGCCCTCGAGGCTTGAACTGACTGGGCTGGCTAAAAACTCTGCCTCGACCTAGATGCACCAAATGTGCCACTCAACTGTAGGCAAAACCTCTTCAGGTGTCCCGCCTGACCACATTGGTAGCAAGAAAGTAGCTAACCTCTGCCCAGACTCTGGCTCTGAGGTCGAGCCGAAGATGAAGCTGCTCTCTGACCTCCTCCCCTCTGCGGGCAAGCTAGAGACTTGTGACCCAGCTGACCACATTTATAACAGGTGATCTCTCCTTGACTGCCTCTCCCAGAGCCTGCACTCGGCACCGGAAAGGTCGATCTAGCAAACGCACCCTGGGACTGCTGAGGGTTAGGACCCCTCTGCCTCCTACCGTCCCCCTGACCATCCTGACTCCTCTTGGAGCCCCTCATCCTCTCATCCTCCTCCTACATCATAATCTCCATATGGGCCGCAACATCCACAAGGTGCTCATAGTCTCGGGTCATAGAACCCCCAACTCTCACCTTGAGGCCATGCCTCAACTTCCTCAAACTCGATACAACGGCGTTCCTCAGACGCCACAAGCTCAAGTGCGAACCTGGATAAGCTAGTAAATGCGGCCTCAAACTCGACCACTGATAGACTCAGCTACTTGAGCTGACAAAACTGGTCCCTCAGCTTCTCCCTGACAGCTGGAGATAAGAACTTCTCCTGGAAAGCATCTACAAAAGCCTCCCATGTATCACCAACACGACCTCTCATGAACTTCCACCACTGACCCGCATCCCCCTTAAGCTGGAAAGATGCCAAGGTCACCTTCAATGCCCCGTCTTCGATGCCAAGCATCTCAAACGTCTTCGTCATCTGTTCCAGCCAATTATCAGCCTTAAGTGGCTCCTTAGGATCCCCAACAAACTCATTCGGATTAGATCGGAAAAACTCTCTCTTCAGAAAGGAAGGCCTTGCCTCAGTAACATGGGCCTGGACCTGAGTCTCAGCTCTGAGAAGGCCCAAGGATTCCCTCAAAGCTCCTGCCATCTCACGGGCTAAGGCGCCCATGGCTTGTTGACCTACTGGCTCGCCACATTGGCCTGACCAACACCCTCCTACTATGTCGGAACCTCAGCCGGTATAGGCATCTCCTGCCTACCACGCCTACCACGTCTACCACCTCGTCCTCATCCTGACATCCTAATAAAGGTAACGAAGACATTACCACATTCACAAATGTGCCGAAGCTATAACACTCGCGTCCTAAAACATTGGACAATTGTAATTCATTCCACGTAAGCACATAATCACATAAGCACCTACGAATTTCATTTCTGGATAATGATAGACCCGAGGCGTTACTAGAGTTCCAGTTAGAAACAGCATTGATCAAGTGCTTTTCCAACAAGACTCACAGAAACCCAAGGATCCAATCAACATCCTAGAAACTAAATCCCATACCCAAATAGTCACATAAACATGTTATCACATAAGCATATAACACTACATCTAAGTTTCTAATAAGCGAGACGAACCCACTGTGGTATTAACCACTTCCTGCGTACCCAAAGTATTCGAACCCGGTACGCTTTGATACCAAGTTGTAACGCTCTCAAAATAAACCCATAGATCATACAATCTTGACATGCTTAGACATAAGAGAATAAAGCATAATTTCATTCATCAGAGTATTCATTACAAAAGTATTGCATGTTCACATCAAAAGTAAATGCCCCACGGGCTTATAACTTTCCAAGCCAACACTTGGTTACAAGAAGGAGAGTACTAACTCTACACAAAATAAGCCCTTGGTTTGATATACATGTAATACAACAAAAACAACAAAAAGAGTCTAACAGCCTCAAGCCTCCCAAGCTACGTCCTTGGAGATGGCATAACACCTGTATCTGAAAATGATGTCCCATATAGGGTGAGCCAACGCCCAGTAGAGATATGCTAAACATAATATAAGCAAAAACTAAAACATTAGCATTCGATAAATGTTTAACTCATATATGCCAGCTTATAACACATTTCAAATCCATGACCAATATGTCCATGTTTCATTTCATTTCCCATTACTTATCCAATTCTCAATTCATAACCGTGGCTCAGAACCTGGCCAGACAATTTGGGTGAGACTACATCTCATATCAACAATACTTCCATACATCACAATAGATACACATATTTGATGTATCAATATTACATAAAACACTTCCAAACTTCACAATAGATACACATATTCGCTGCATCAATACTTCAATAGATACACATATTTGCCATATCAATGGAGTACATCCCCTATCTCCTCCCAAACAATATCCGGTTTAGGAGTCCATCTCCTATCTTCCCCTAGACCGTGGAGTACATCCTCTATCTCCTCCCACACAACACAATGTATATAAGCATCTATCATATACATGTTCAATATTCCATGCATCATAATCAATGACATACAGCCGATTAGTTTTAATTCGCCTAATCATCATGCAATGTTTACAACAATCAAGACTATCCTCCACCGATAGCCCAAACCAATTATTTCTAAACAGACAATAATTATATCAACAGCTAATTTATCAACATTTTCAAAGGTGAGTGATTAATGAATCCAACTCCACCACTCTACCTCATAATGAGCCAATTTCATTATTTTCACTCAATTTCATATTCCGATAATAAATGTCATTAATTACACTAATGACCCAAATATACCCAAACATGGCGTTTTTTCCCTTTTCTCAACATTGACCCAAAGGTCCAAATATTAACAACAACATCAATAACCTCCTTTTTAGACCTAAAACACATATGTTTGAATCAAAAGAACAAAACCCCTCTTTCCAATATAACACATCACAAACCCTAACTTCCCAAATCAAACCATTTATACAAAAAGCTCAACGTCTATGTTAAAGCTCATAAAAAAATGAGTAGTTATCCCTACCTCAAATTCGGAGCTCAAAGGAAGAAGATGAAGAAATTCGAAATGCTCCAAACCCTAATATTTTCAAATCAAAGTGTAGCCCTCCACAAGCTCCACACTTTTTACAAAGGCCCAAGGGTAGAAGATCACTCCTACTAGATCAAACCATAGAGAGAAGTTGGAGTTTTAGAGTGAGGTGCTCTCCAATGAAGGTTTTGAAAAAGTAAGAGAGAGAAATAAAGTGTGAAAAGTGATTTAAAATCACCCAACTGCGATCTGATATATGACTAGTCCGCTCCAGCGGAGAATAGGACGTTCGAGCGTCAAGCACAAAAACTGAACCCGCTCGAGCGTAAGAATACCCGCTCGAGCGTCAAGACACAACTGCAAAACACACCCGCTCGAGCGCAAAGGGAAACCCGCTCGAGCATAGATTACACACTTCCAGTATTTTTACAGACATTGAACACCCGCTCGAGCGCAAGGATACCCGCTTGAGCGCGACCCGCTCAAGTGTAAGGAAATCCGCTCGAGCGTGAAAAACACATCGCTCGAGCGGACCACCAAAAATCTGGGCAACAAGAAATGGGACTAAAGCTCAACCAACCTGTTCGAAACACGCCCAAGACATTTCTAAACTCCAATCCAAAGCATTAAATGATGGAAATGAAATACAGGCAACCACAACTATCAACGGAACCGAGTCCGGAATACAGTAAATAAGGAAGGAAAAACCGAGATCGCTATAGCTTTTTTGACAGAAATAGATAGCAAGGGTAAAATTGAAAGGAATTCACATAGTATAGGGTACACGTGAAAATAACAGTAGTCTGGGGGTGTCTTTGAAAAACATGACAAAGTATAGAGGTAAAAATGAGATAATCTCTTTTATTTTTAAAGTTAAAAATCCATTTATGAATCCATCTTTTAAGCTAATATAATATCTTGCTCTGCAATTAAAACTTAATGATCCCCCACATAGATTACTTTTTATTCCACTGATTATCGACTTTCCAAAATTTCGTTGTCTAATATCACACAAAAATGCATATATATCTATATCTTATCCTTTATCAAAAAATGACGTAATTTGTATTTGTACACTCCTTATATGCATATATTTATACTTATTATCTTTACTATTTTTTAATATATTTTCATAATTTATTAAATTTATTTCTCCTACATCATATTCTCAATCCTTAATTTCAATATTTCCTTCTATTCTTTCACATATACATTTACTTTTTAATTTGAAAATTGATTTTTGATATATTTCGTCTTTTCTTATTATTGGTAATATCCAATCTTTTTCTATTTATTTTGCTTGAGAATTTTGTATGACAAATTATTCTCCTCTTAAATTTTCTATATGTATTTCTTCTATCATCATAAAATTTAGCTCTTCCTTGGTATCGTTATAATCTTCGTCTTCGATTTTTATATCTTCTTCAATTAATTATATTATTCCTTTATTATTTTCTAAAGCCAATTCTAAAGCTTATTCTTCCTTTAATTCTACATAATCCAAACTTCCTAAGGCTTCTATTATTTTATTCTTCTTCTTATTTTTGCATTGATTGGCAAAGTGACCTATTTCTCCACATGCCAAACATTTACAAGTCTTTTTTCCTTCTAGACAATAATTATTTTTGTAAAAAATCTTCTTCTTTTGTTGAAATTATAGGGTTTTTTAGTAATATTTTCTTTTATATTTTTCTCCTCTTTGTTTATTAAAACTTTTTCTTTTATAAAATATATTTTTTTTCTTATTATATGTTTTTCTTCTTGAAGGCTCACATCCTAATGAATTAGATACTTGCTAGCAATGTAAATATTATTTTTTCATTTTTCTTCTTTGTTTTATTTTCATGCATTTCTGCTCTACCCATTCTCTTAGATATTTAGTTCTATGATCCAAGGTGTCGCTTGTGGCATCTCTTAATTCTTTTAACCATTTTTCATATTTTTCTTATACGATATGGTAATGTATTAAAAAATATAGTTTAATGAATTTTATTTCTACCTATTTGATAATAGTAGTAAGAGTATTCGTACATATAATTTTATATATATTTCATATTACATATTTCTATGTTAATTTTTTGACCCATTTCTCGTTTTCTTTTATCCGCATCCTACTCTTTTCCTATGAATTCTTCTTCAATATATTTTACAAATAGGTTTAACATACCATCTGGGGTAGTTTATGCTGTTAATTTTTCTTTGTCACTTTCTCTCAAGTTGTCATATCAACTTGTTACTATACTCGTAAAGCTATGTTCAATATAATTTAGAAAACTTTGCGCACACCAACTGCTGCTATGGATATTTAAGACATGGTGCATGCCTCTCTTCCATTGTTTTATTACCTCACTTGTATTTGTAGCACAATCAATGTCTAATAAATACCATGTATTACTTATTGGTTTTAATGGTACCTCCCTGAAGAAGCCTTCCTTCATAGGGGTAAAGTTTGCATAATTGGATGTTCCCCTTGCAAAATATCCTCTATTTAGATAACTATAGTGTCACGTTCTTCTTCTATATTCATAATTTCTAGTATCATTTTTCAGTCATTGTTTGGTAAAATTTCTAAAATCTGGATAATTTGGATCATGTGGGGTAGACGAGCTACTTCTTTCTTGTTTTATTACTGCCATATCAATATCATTAATGTTATTGGTTTCTTCTTCTAAGGCATTATCTTTTTCTTTTTTTTATATCTTTGAAGTTTTCCAGAATATTACTTTCTTCTTCTTTTTCGGCGTCATCTTTTTCCATTATTTGTTCTAAGTCCTTGTTAGGTTTTTATTCTTTGCAATCTCGTTTGACAAAACTCCTTTCATTTGTAATTGTATTCGATCTTTTATTTCAATGAGATTATGAGTTTTAGATACGAATCCAACCCGAATTGCGCCTTGCAAAGATGTTTTAGAAGTTTATTCTTTCATGTTTGCCACTTTGCTGACTATGTCGGGGATTGAGCTGCCTGGTTAGCTCCGCGAGGTCGAGGGGGCAGCGCCCCCGAAATTGTTGGCTTTTTGGCTTTCGAAGGTTATTATTGTGATTGCGAGCGTGCCAGCAAGGATCAATTTAGTCCTTACAGAAATTTAATTGCCAACCAATTATCAGACGACTGTGTTTTAGTTCTCTCAGCCTCAATGAAGAGGACTTTTACTGGTGGCTTGATTTAGGAGAATTTAAACAGAATACCAATCAAATAAAGAAAATCTGAAGCATTTCACTAGAATAAAAAACTTACAATGATTCGAAGCGACGACCTATTTGAAACTACTCCTATGAATGAAAATGCAGTGCAGAATTTGAAGTACTGGAATGTAAAGAACAGGGTATGTAAAAGTAAAGTAGAATAAGACTGGTTTTTTAGATCTGAGTCCGGGGCTTTTTCCAGGGCCTTCTCTGCTATTTATACTACTCAAAGATGATAGTCGAACTGTATTTCCAACCGTCGAACTGCTCCCCCATGATCCCTGATTATGTAGCCTCAAGATTAGCTCCACTATGCCATCATTTGTAGTTAAGCTTCCCTCCTAAATTTGAATTTAAATAAGAGTAACCGCTGATGCCACATCACCTTGCATCTCTTTGTTGATCCACTGCTACTCAGATCTCATAACAACCAATATCAACTGCCACGTGTACGATCAGGATCGAAGACTTGAATGGTCTCCCCATATTACCCTTACTTTGCCACGCGTCAAATTGTAACTGATTTGTACAAAATATGCAGCGCTCCTCTTCCTCCAGTAGGAAGCCTTCTGCACCTCTGATGGATTTAGACAACTGTCTAGAATTACTGATGTCTTTTTCAAGGATTCCTTTCGAGGCTTTATAAAGGCCTATAATAAGAAATGGCTTCCTGTAGTGCTGCAAAGCTGTTGAGCAATCAAGCATGACTGTCTCAAGTCATCTATCTCAGGCAGCAGCTACTGTTGACTTTTATATCAACATTTGTCATACTGCCAAGGTTGCAGAGGAGAGATTAGCAAGACACTTCCACCGTCTTAGCATTCGAACAGACTGATACATTTCATGGCCGAATTAATTTTTTCCTCCAACGATCGAGCACACGAAGATTCATATGTCGATGTTGTTCCTCCTCGAAAGAACGTCCATGCATTTATTAGCCACCTTTACCCACCTTTCTATATTCAGGTCATGGATGCCTTTGCAAATTATCAATCCTTGGACTTGGAACATATTGCCCTTAATCCTTCGATCTAGAAACTCACAAATATGGACATGGGAGGTTCTTCTTCTATCTCACCCTTTGACTACGAACAAATAGCTCTCAATCCTTTAATTCAGAAAGTTACAAATATGGACATGGGAAATTCTTCTTCACAATCCTCCGCATGGGACAAGACTGCGACTTCTTCCTCTTCTGGTGCTTCCGACTGGACAAGTTGGTCAAAGCCTAAGTCTTGTGATTTGAAGGAATGAATTAACCATCACTTTGTCGAATTTACTAACCCTTTGGAGTTCCCTTCTTATGCACGAAGCTCGGTGGTCTATCCTTACGTACCCATTGACCATCGACGCAGTTTGGAGGAGAATCTGCTTGGGGCATGGTATTCATCCTCCATGCCTACAAAGATAGTGCACGTCACCCGACGCCTAGAAGAGGCACAAGGGTACAATCCATCATTCTTAGCCCAGAAGGCGAAGATTTGTTCTTTTGACTGGCTTGATTATATTAATGCCCTTGTTCTTTCTACCCTTGTTCCACCTCCTAAAATAGAAGCATCCACACTTTCTCCCCTGTCCAATCCTCGTTGGATAGAGAGATTGAGGCTTGCCCTCTCTATAGATAAGATCTTTCCACCTTACAAGCCTCCACCTTCCCCCACTCCTGCTGAACGGAAACAAGCTCTACTTCTGCTCGCGGCTTTCTCTCATTTGCCCTTCAATGTTCTTGAGGACGAAGTTCCTCTCAAGAACCATCGGTGGGCTTGTGATATTTTGACTCGAGGTCATGTTCTCAATCCCCTTGCCCAAGCAGAACTTTACATGTTTTTGGACCAGCTTCTGTTGCTTCTCCACTGGCATCGGACCTCTATGGCCACTACACAATCTTTAGACCAACTTTCGTCTAGTATGAAGCAGAAAACTTCATTGAAGAATTCGATGATTTTAAGAACAAAGATTCTGCGTACTGGGATGACTTAGAGATGGACGAATTGGAACAAGGATTGAGAGAAATAACTTTCAAAATAAAGGCTGAAGAACTCTTTTACGAAGTGAGAGCTCATCAACTCATGCAGCCAATGTTAGAAGAAATAGAGGACAGAATAAAGAAAGAACAGAAATTCATTGATTATAGCTTGACTAAATTTCATGATCTTGTTATTTATTCCATTCCTTATTTTTATGAGCTTGAGTTTGTACCCAAATAGGGCCATTCGATGTAACTGCTTTTGCTTTAATACAGTACTTCTCTTTGTTTGATATGGTTTGATCTTGTCTCTATTTGTCTTTAAAAGCAATTTCAGAGCTTCGAACTGAACAATCTTTTCCTTTAAACCTGGATTCGATCGTTTAAAATGAATATTAACAACACGACCATGAACTTTTCCAATTTAGGGAATGCAGATTAATCAGTTCTAAATTGATCCTTTCGTTGTGAACAACAGTCCATATTTTCAAAAATACGGAAGCTCCTTTTGAGGGCTGCACTGTTTTAGTTCAAAAAGTCAACTTTTCTGAATATATATATAAACCAACTATGGGTTTCGATGTTTCGAATGCCAATTTCCCTTTCCAAGGAATTTCTAATTTTACTTCGAAAAACATCACTGTCATTGAGAAACCTGAAACAGGTCTTTAGTCCTTTTGAAGTAAACGAATACTTGAGCATTCTTGTATCCATTGAGTACGGAATGCACTTTGAAACCGGCTCTTAGTTTCGAAGCCGTTGTTATTGGACTTTTGGCGCCGAAATCTAGTGTGTTATGTTTTGAACACCAATTTCCATCCTCACGGGGTCACAAGTTTCACTTCGAAGGTCATTGTTTTCATTAAGAAGCCCAAAAACAGGTCTTTAATCCCCTTCTAAGTAAATGAATATTTGAGTATTCTTACATTCTTAAGCATGGAATGTGTGTCGAAGCTGGCTTCTTAGTTTCGAAGCCGCTGTTATTTGACTTTTAGTGCCAAAATCTGGCTTCGAAGCCAAACATTCTACTTTGAAGCTGGTATTAACGTCTGGGATATGTTTTTTCCCTCCAAGAGTATCAATGTTGAAGGAAATTCTTCGTATTTGTACTTTTGGTACTTAACGAATTTACGCGATATATCTTTCAGATATAAAGGCTTTTGAAATCCTTTTATTCCACATTCTGAAATCACTTGCTCGCTCAACATACAAAACCCTTCACCTCTATTCGTCTCCCACTTCTTTCTACTCCCTTTTCCAGCTTCGTCCTTTGAGAAAGCGTTTTATCAATGGCTTCCTCCTCATTGAAGGTGCCAGTTGTAGAGCGTGCGAGCCCATCTGTAGCCCTGAAAAGGCTCATTGATGCAGAATGTGAAAAGTACAAAGCTGGGGAGAAAAGTGCCATTGACGGACGCATCTTCATTCCTCGTCCTCATGTGCAACAAGACTATGTGCTTGGTCCCATAGTCAAGGAGATTCCTATTGAGCTTCTAGCTTTATACCCTCGTCTGGAAGACTATTGTCTCCTTTACAAAGGTGGCCTTGACTTGAGGAACTGGAAGACGAATCGCCCCCACCGATGCTGGCCCACGGTGAGACCAGAGTGGCAAGAATGGTATGATCAAGTTGTCCCTAGTAGGACCCTGGACCTTCAAGAACTATGCCTCATCGACGCCCTTCGATTATCCAGGTTAACCATTTCAGAGGACCCCTTTTTAGTTCCTACTGCTCTGTGCTTTTGGAATTCTGTTTTTAATTTCTTCCAATTCAAAAGTGGGATGATGGCCCCTACTGTGCTTGACATTTGCCATCTTTTAGGATTATCTCCCATTGGAACTCTCATTGGACAAGATTATCCTGACCTAGCAGTCCCTTTTTCCCTCCCATCTCTTAACTCATCCTATAGTGACTTTGTCAAGGCTGAGAATAGAAGGGAGGGTCTTGTGACCGATAGGGAATTCTTTTCTTTCTTATTATATTGGTTTTGCAAGTTCCTTTTCTGTACTTCTTCTCAAAGAATTATGCCTGAATTTGCCCCTCTTGCCAAAGCACTTGTTGTATTTGTATTTGGTTCTTTAGCCCCATACGTTCTAGGTCACGTATACAGAGCCTGCTCTCTTTTTTGTGAGAAACCCTTAGATGTCAATCAAGGGGGACCGATTTGGATTCTTCAGCTTTGGCTTTTTCTTATTTCCCCGAGTTACAATCCAAATGCCTTAAATTTTTTGAACCAGATCCTCTTACTCATGGCATGAGGCTAGCCAATGCTTCTCTTTATCTTTTTACTTTTGCTTTTTTACTTCTCTTTCTTCCACCAACTTTCAGCTTCTCGTCTTTCCTACTGCTTTCGTCCCTTCGAACCCACTACTATCGGCCCACTTTGGTTGAAGAATTTCCTAAGTGATAGGCTCTGTGCTTCACCTGTTCACAAGGATATATGGGTCTCCATTTTAATTCCCAGAGAATTATTCATTGGGACCATGAACCCCAGAGCTTACAAATGCATTGTTGAGCCCTATTGTCCTGCACAATTTGTTAGACAATTTGACTTCACTCAATGGGTCCCAATACCTCTCTGTAGTAACACCAATCTAAGTTTTACCACAAGGGATGTGAAAGTTCGAAGGTCCAGACTGGAAGAGGCAACTTCCAAATTTATACAGGACTTGATCGATTTTGAGTATATCCCCTTCCTTTCCCAAGGTAACATTTTGAAAAGATACCAAAATTGGTGGGTGACCAATATGGAAGTGCACTTGGCCATTCCCCCTCAAGACCTACTGACGGTGTTAGATGTACCCAAGCCCAAAGGAGCTAGAGCTGCTACTTCTTCCACTGTTCTGACCACTCTAGTTCCTGTGTCTGCCTCCACTCCTAGAGTTACTCGGGCCACCTCGAAGAAAGGTATACATTCTCATCTCTTCTCTTTTACCTTCTTTATAATGCTTTCAGTCTTATCATTAGTTTTTCCTTTTGTGAGGTGGTGTAGGTACCTTACAGGGAGACTCTCCTCAGAAGATTCAAGCTCTAAATCTCCTCAAAAGCAAACAGCAACAAAAGAAAATGAGACTTTTACTTGAGCCTGAGAAGGAAGTCTTTAACGTGCAAGTAGAAGAAGAAGAAAAAGCAGAAGAAGAGTTAACCCAAGAGCAAGAGTCTTCCTTGAAAAGAAGAAAAAGAGTAGCCGTCCCTTCTTCTGGCTTAGTTCAAGACCCCATGCATGAGACAATGATCAGAGTGGAGGAACTCATTTCTGAAGAATCTGAATCCTAAACTGGAGAGAAAGAAGTTGAGGAAGAACATTCAATGCCTGCACAAAGAAAAAGGAGAAGAAGATGACTGTCTCTCCTTCTGATTTTTTTGAAGACCCTATACATGAGGCAGCTGCTAAGGCAGTGGAACGAGAGCATTCCAAGGCCATAATTGTCTTTGAGAGAGCTGAGAAGAGATAGCAGCAGCAATTCTTAAGAGACGAAGCTGCTACTGCTGATGCACTTCAAAGGGATGCTGCAAGAAGACAACACGTTGCTGATCACTACTCTCTTCGAAGCTCTCCTACTGCTACTATCACTTCTGAAACAAGTAACTTCTTTTAAGCCTCTATTGTTTTTCCTTGTTAATCTTGTGGGTATTGAGCTTTGACATCACTTTGTCATTCTCTTCTTTTGCAGCAACAAATCCTGAGCTTACTCTTTCAATGAGAACTCTCTCAGTTTCAATTGAGACTGATCAGATGCAAAATGTGAAGACCATTCAGATAATACTCCCACTTCCTAGGCCTACATTCAATGTATCCTCCTTGAGATCTCTTTCTTTTGGATTGAATCCATATCTCCCTTTCTTATCTTTGGATCTACCTTTATTCGATTCTTTTCCGAGCCTTGCTCTATCCCTCCCCCCCTAAGGAAATTCCAACTACTACTCTATCTCAGATGATAGCTGATCCCTCAAAAGAGGGTGCTGGTGGCTCTCCAACCCATGGTTTATTACCTTTATCTACTTCCAGCCCTTCTTCCCTTGACATATTGGTGGCTAGGACCATAGAGACTGCTGAAAATGTTCCATCCATTTCTCTTATCCCTATGCAATCCTCTATGTCTTCTACCACTACTCTTTCTACACCCCTCATGCTCATGGACGAAGTAGATGTCTTCGAAGCAAGACTAGCTAGTCTCTTCGACATAGCCTTTACCTCTCCAATAACAAATGATAAGGCTAAGCCGTTGGTACTAGCTGACTCCCTGTTAGAAATTCTTGAGGGCTCCTCTTCCTCCAGTAGGAAGCCTTCTGCACCTCTGATGGATTTAGACAACTGTCTAGAATTACTGATGTCTTTTTCAAGGATTCCTTTCGAGGCTTTATAAAGGCCTATAATAAGAAATGGCTTCCTGTAGTGCTGCAAAGCTGTTGAGCAATCAAGCATGACTGTCTCAAGTCATCTATCTCAGGCAGCAGCTACTGTTGACTTTTATATCAACATTTGTCATACTGCCAAGGTTGCAGAGGAGAGATTAGCAAGAGATCAGAGCTTTGTTTTCGCAGTACATTCTGAAGTCTCAGTGCTGAAGGAACAACATTCCTCTGTCTCCCATTTTCGAACTCAACTACTGGAGAAGAAAGCTCAACTTGAGGATGAGCTGTCTATAGTGAATCAAGCCTTAATTCGAACTGACACAAAACTACAGATCACCAACCAAGGATTGGCCGATCGAAAGCAAGAAATGACCACGGCCATTCAGTTGGCTCCCTCATTTAAGAATAGGAAGTCTGTTGTAAAAGAACAATTAAGGCATTGTAATGATTTTTGGACCAATTTATGGCAGAATGTATTTAACTCTTTATGAAGAAAAACAAATTCTGATTTATCATTTGAGTACTCTTGTGTTCTTTTGCTTGACATTCCTTCTACTCCTTTTGTTTCCCAGATAGTTAGAAAATAAGGCTTCAAATATCTGCCATTGATCTTTTTGGGATGTACGTATGCATTCAAATTTCTCAAATGGTATGCCCCAAAAGGCAGGACTCTATGAATTTGATATGGTCCTTCCCAGTTAGGTGACCATTTACCAAACTTATGGCTTTTAATACCTATTGGGAGTATAGTTTTCCACACCAAATCACCTTCATCAAAGCCAATGTGCTTGACTTTCTTATTGTAAATTTTGGCTGCTTTCTTCTTTTGAAAGAGAATGCTATTTAATGCCAGAATTCTGGCCTCATCTATTCCTTCTAATTCCAAGCACATACTCTGATGGTATTGCTTAGAATCTAGCTGGTCTTGGCATCTTACCCTTAAAGACTTAACATTAATTTCCACAGGCAATACAGCATCATGCCCATACACCAAGGCATAAGGAGTAACTCATGTGCTTGACCTTGGAGAAGTTCTATAAGCCCACAATACATCCAACAACAAGTTATGCCAATCCCTAGGATTGTCTTCCATAACCATTTGTATTCCTTTCTTCAAGGACTTATTGGATAATTCAGCCTGGCCGTTAGCTTGTGCATAATAGGGGGTGGAATTAATAAGGCTAATTCCAAACTCAGCCACAAAAGACCTCACCATTTTTCCATCAAACACAGTCCCATTATCAACAGTTATGGTTTGCGGGATGCCAAACGTATGGATCAAATCCCTGATGAACCCAATGACCTCAGTCTGGTCTACAGCTTTGTATGGCTTAGCTTCGACCCACTTGGTGAAATAATCAGTAGCCACCAAAATGAAACAATGATGCTTCGAAGAGGGTGGGTGTATTTTCCCCATCATATCCATGGCCCATCCTCTGAATGATCAAGGCTTTACTACTGCATGCAGGTCAGTTATGGGCACATGCCTTATTATGCCATGCTTTTGACATGCCTGGCAACCCTTTGCATATTCTATGTAGTCTTTAAGGATAGTTGGCCAATAATAGGAATGTCTTCGAAGCATCCATCTCATTTTTACACCAGGCTGATGTGCACCACAGATGCCTTCATGAACCTCAGCCATAGCTGTTAATGCTTCTTTTGGTCCTAAACATTCCAACAATAGACCATCTCTCCCCCTTTTGTAGAGATCATTGTTATATATGATGTATTGCATAGATTGCAATTTAATTCTTCTACTGGCCTTTGAGGATGGGCCAGCCAAGTACTGTATTATTGGATGCCTCCAATCTTGTTCCTGTAAATCATTATGAGAATAATATATGATTGAGAAAAGATAAAAAAGTAATTTTTTTACATATGAATAAATAAGTAATGCAAATTGTCAAGAAAAAAATTAATCTATTTATTTTAACTTTAAAAAAAATTAAATAATAAATGAATTACTTAAAATAATAAATTTTAAGTTATTTATGTGGTGTGGAATAAGTCTTATATTAAATTATTAGGATATTATCTAACATTAATTTTAGATAGATTATTTATTTTTAAGTATTTTATCAATAAAATAAAGTTTTTTTTTTTGCATTAAATGATTTAATAATGTCTTAACAATTTCAAGATTTTATTTAATATTGTATGAAATTTAAGAATTTTATTAAACAATGGTAAAATATGTATGAAATTTTGATAACATATATGCAAAACCTCAAGAGAGGTGAATGAAATTTCTTATTCGAATAGATAAAGTAATTAATGGAAAATTTCGTCATTTTTTGTATGACATCAACATAACATAAGCAAATTCTGTTAAATAGCCTATTAATGGAGAAATCTTGATGATAATTTCAAAAGTAAAAGAGATTAGTTTAATTATTGAAATCATAGAGGTCTCTTTAATTATCAAAATTTCAAAAAAGTGGAATTTACCGAAATTATTTTGTTATGAATTTCTATAAAAAAAAAAAAATACATGACATGACGTTTTAATAAATTCAAGAGTAAATTTTATATTTCAAACAAATTTTCCATTAATTTTATAAATATATACTGTATTTTTATTTATTCATTTATTTATTTGTAATTTGTTTATTTATTTATTTATTTATTTTTATCTTTCATGTTGTCTATCAGATGAGTTTGACAGACATTTTGGGAGACACAGTTAGCAGAATTACTATTAAAGGGTTTTGACACATATGTATACAACTAACCAATGATGAGCTTGGAATGTGTCCTATGCATTCACAAACAGTAGAATGTAGCCCATGCATTAATAGAGAGAGAAGACCAACTGACCTAATAATAAATAAACTATTAAGTGGCAACAGTAACAGGACATGGAAATGAACTTAAAAAAATAGCAAAAACTGTTAAAAATGACTTCTTGACCTCCACCTTCTCTTCAATATTATCTTTCAATTTATTAACCAAATTTCTTTGTTGCTGAACCCAAAAAAAAAAATTGCAAATGAAAGAGAGAAAAAAGGTAAGTGTGTGCAGAACACCTCAAACTCCTAACCTAACAATCGATTAAGGATTTTTTTACTCCAATCAATCAGATACAGATACATGAATCAAACCCAACAATATAAAATGAAAAAAATCATTTACCCCAATCAATCAGATACAAAGATATAAATCAAACCCAAAAATATAAAATGAAAAGAAATCATTTACTCCAATCAATCAGATACAGAGATACAAACCAGTTCACAGAAGATGTTTGATTAGCAAGCCAAAAAATTAGATGTATAGACACAAACAATATGCAAAAAACTAATAGCAATATAAAATGAAAAGAAATCACTTACCCTAATCAATCAGATAGAGAGATAAAAAAAATTTAGATGTATAGACACAAATAATATGCAAAAAACTGATTGCCTGACAAAATCAGTTTATGTTCAATCAAACCCATTTTAAACGTAGTTAAACAGTCAAACCTAGATAAACAAGTTATCAACCCAAATAAACCCAAATAAGGAAGATAAAAAATGTTAGGGAAACAGAGTAGGGCATTAAACTTGAAAGAACAATAGAAGTTTGGGTTTTAACATAAATAATAAAAGCATGCCTAATATTTGCAAAATGAAGGATGTCAAAAGTAGAGAACAACAAAATTCCTCAAGTAAATGCAATAGTAAAAACACAATTAAAATTGTTAATCACTTGAAGATAAAAAGCAAGCAAGAGATCATTGGTAGAATAGCTAGCATTAGACAAATGATGAAAAATAGTCAATTCCTAAAAACTACCTATGCAAACAGATTGGTTTTAGAACTCTCCATGGGCTTCTTGAGATGATATGTTACTGTCACAACCCAAACCCATCCCTATAAGTTTGGCGTCGTAATAGAAACTCTTGGAGTTCTTGATTTAATGAAGCAAAGACCTCAGCTAAGGGGACGATCTCGATTAAAGAACTTAAAAAACTTTTTTGTTTTTTGGGTGTTGATAAAACAGATTGCAATCTTGGTCATATGGGAGCTAATGAGTTATGACCTCGGTAATGAAGGGTATGGCAAGTTTTGGCCAACGTGCTGTGTGGACAAATGATGTAGGTTCCATCACCTCAGGATACCAGGGTAACAGAACCTAAAGGGTAGTTGTGGGGGCATATTTTTGTGAATAACAACACGTAGCCAATGTGGCACCAAAGTACTAGTCGAGGTGCCACGTGTCCTGGTCATGCAGATTTTATCAGTATACTGAGCGGTGTCACTCCCTCAATATACAACTTGGCTTCTGCGAAGTCTGCGCAGGCTACGAAAGGTTGAGGATCTGCATCAATTTCCTCCATCTCCCCATTGCTTAAAGCAATTATCATTTTTTGATGCAAATAGGAAGGCACACATTTGTTAGTGTGGATCCAATCTCTACCATGTAAAGCATTGTACTTCGCATTGCTGTCGATGACGAAAAATGCCGTCATGCAGTCCTTGGTTCCCACACTCAAGTTGATGGGTAGAATTCCCTGGGCCATCTGTTTGTCCCTAGCAAAACCAGCAATGGTTGTACTGGTTGGGATTAACCTGGGATTCTTTTTCCCTAATTTCTTCAAGGAAGATTTCGGTAGTAAGTTCACCGCTGCCCCATTATCCACTAAGACTCGGTTCAACTGTATCCCATCGAAGAAGGCCTTAATATACAAAGGCTTAACATGTTATGTCATAGAATTCAAGGGATATTCAAAAGGATACGAGAGGTTAATACTTACCACTTCTTCACTTTCATACTCAGTTTCCATTGGGGTAATCATTCTGGAATTATCTTGTACCATACTCTCTTGTGAGTCTTCACTAGAGATTGGAGTTGGGTCAATTTCTTGCCCCTCTTGATTCTCATCTCCAGCTTGGAATTCATGCGGTAGTATGTGTACCATGTTCACTGACACCGAGCCAAATTGGATGGCCGGCTGTGTCTGCTTCTCCTTTTGGTCACCTTGTTCAGTCACTCCAGAAGCATCCTCCATGCTGCTTTCTAGTACTTTATCCTTTGAATGGTCTGTCACGACTGGTTTTTCAACCAGGAACGTTTGTTCAGCCATGAAGGCTTAGAACATTTCTTCCTCAACCATTTCTTTCTTTTGGCTTACACCAACTTCCGTTTCTGGTTCGCTGTCACTTTCCATTAGTGCCTTCTCTAATCCTGCTAAACTGGACTTCTTCCTGGCTCTTAGTTCAAAATGAACTTTGGCCAACTATTTTCTGTTGCAACCCATTTTTCCTTGTAGAGTTGGTTTTGGAGTAGGGTCTGACTTTGGATTCTTCTTTCCTTCTATTTGTGCCAATAAAGAATTCTCTCCATTTTCTTTCAGGTCTCGTTGGTACTGAGTGTATCTGCGCTGAATTTTTCTCATTTATGATCTAGAAATCACGGGGACCATATCTGGTTCCTTTGTTTTTGGGTGCTTAAGCAAGACCCAATTGTTCGGAGCCACCAAAGGAGGTCTGACCATCCTACCTTGGATTCCAGCAACCTTTCTCTGGGTAGACACTTCCCTAGGTTTGTTCTGCATTACAAACCAGTCTGGGACCCCAGGTACCCACGAACTTACTGACCCCGCCGTGGAACTACTTCCTTCTTCCTTCGAAGCTTTCCTCGAAGCTAGCCGCGAAGGCCACTGCTTGGTCCTGACTTCATGCTTTGGGCCTAACTCCGGCCTTCGATGAAGGTGTCTACTTTCTGTCTTGCGTGAGGCTAGTTTAGGGGACCAATCTCTGGTTTTAATCCCATAAACTGGACTTCTCTCCAATCTCGTCCCAGAATGGTTGCTCTCCGTTTTGTAATAATTAGCTGGCCTGGATTCATGTAAGGGCTTCTTGCCTTTGAAATGCATCCTATTAACTGTTGGTTCAACCCTCAAGGGCTGTTTCCTGACGCTAGATGGATATGGCCTTTTATTGTAAGCATTGGTTGGTTTAGGACGTCTCTGCACATCCTTGTAGTACTGCTTCCCATCAGTCGGGAGTCCTTTCAACCATTTATAGCTTAGTCTGCACCTAGGACACATCCTCTGCATTACAGCTGCTTCTAAGGAATCGTCATCCAATGCTTCTTCCTCAGAGTCTTCCCTCTGGTGTGAGAAACCTTGTCCAATAGCTGGTAGATCTCTAGTGTCTTTCTTGATTGCTGTTTGGTTGGCCACATGCATCTGTGCATTGACTTCTTCCAATTCTTTCAAAGACAGGTTCTGAAAATCTGGCATAATGACATTGGTTGCCACCTCTCCAATTTCTGGAAATGGATTACTGTCGATCCCCATGGCCTTTTCAGCTTTGGCTGGGAATTTCAAACTCTCTTTCCGAATTTGTTCTTGGATCCTGCCTCGAAAAACAACACAGTTTTTAGTTGAGTGAGACCAAGAATTATGCCATTTACAATATACTTTTCCTTAAAGTTCATTAAGAGATGGAATTTTAACCCCTTTTAGTAACTTAAGGAAGTTGGCCGCAAGCAAATGATCAAAAATGTCATCTGCCTTAGTTAAATCGAAAGAATATTTCCTGTGGAGATCTTTCTTTTTAAATTGCTGGTCAATTGTTGTATCCTTATGAATTAATGCTTCACAGATCATAGGCTCTTTTCCCACAATCTCTGCTGCATCAATCTCATAGTTAGGATCTTTGTAGTATGTCTTATATGATGCATTATTTCGATCTTGCTCCTCTTCTAGTAATGCTTCATATCTAGATACTCTGTAAGTCAGTTCTACTAAGTCCCTGAACTCTGTTGAGTCAAACTTCTTTCGAAGCCTAAATTCTAAGCCATTTTGAGCCAATCTTATGAATTCTGGCTCTAGCAAAATGACTCTATATTTATTTCAAGCCCTTTTAAATCTAGCAATAAACTGAGTAGCCTTTTCTTCAGGTCTTTGACTCAACCTTGCCAAGTCTGCCATGGAAACTTCTGGCTCCGATTGGAAAAATTGGGCATGAAATGCCTCTTCCATTTGTTGCCAAGTTTGGATTGAGCCAGGTGTAAGGTTAATGTACCATACAAATGCTCCCCCAGTTAGAGAATTTGGGAACAGCCTCAGCTTCATAAAATCATTATTAGTGAATTCACCGCATTGAGCAGTGAACCTAGCGATATGCTCTACTGTGGACTGGTTTCCATTCACATAAAAAAGGGCGAAATCTGGTATCCTGAAACCTCTTGGGTATTCATGTACCCTATCTATCCATTCTGGGTAGGGGTTTCTGTATACAGGAGTCTAGACCCCCCAAGCCATTGGTCTACACATCTCCCTAACGATGTTAGCAATTTGGTCCCTAGGGACCATATTTTGTGCCTGCTGAATCACCGCCGGAGGAACAAACACAGGATTTGGTGGACAAACTTGTGCTTGTGGTCCTCTTGGTCCATAAGGTGGTATATTTAGGACTGGTTGTTCCTGTGGTGCAGGTTGCTGTTGGGGGTGTGGGTAATCCCTTTGAATTTGTCCTACGAAAGGACCTGTGAAAGGTGCTGGAACTGGTGTTGTGTCTCTTCCATTTGTAGGAACACTTTCTAAACCCCCGGGTATAAATTCGAATAAGGGATTAGTGAACCCCCTTGTGCCAGGTATGGCTTCAAACATGGGATTCAGAACCATTCTTATGCCATTTCCTTGTACTGGACCAGTTCCACCAAATTGCATGGCTTCACTGTTAAGTACTGAGACATTTTGACCTACAACGGGCCTTGGAACAGGTTTGTACCAACACTGAGGTGATGGTCTTTCATGGTTCTGATTGCTAGTTTGTCCATTAGAATGTCCATTAACTTGCATAGGCTGTTTATCTCTAGCCAATCCTTGCTGAGGGACATTCGAAATTTCCTCCATGTGTCTTGCGTTTGTTAGTTGGTGGTTATTCATTCGATCCAAAAAGGATGTTGCCCACCTTTCCATTGTGTTCATTAATTGTTGTCCCATTGCATCTATTAAGCCACCCTATGGATTCACTGGCTGAGTAGATGGGACAGTGGATGGTCCAATTCCTTGGTCTCGTCCAATATTACGAACAAATGGTATTTGTTCTGAAGTACTGGTCTGTTCGACCATAGGTTCCGATAAAATAGGAGTTTCCACAGGATGTGTTATCACATCATCCTCTGGATTAGGTATCTCTACCCCTCCTTCCACGCCTTCTTCCAAGCGTTCATTTTCTCCTTGTCTCCTACGTCTAGCCATTTTAAATGTAGTCCCACCGGGCGTGCCAAAAATATATGTTGGCTTTTTGGCTTTCGAAGGTTATTATTGTGATTACGAGCGTGCCAGCAAGGATCAATTTAGTCCTTACAGAAATTTAATTGCCAACCAATTATCAGACGACTGTGTTTTAGTTCTCTCAGCCTCAATGATGAGGACTTTTACTGGTGGCTTGATCTAGGAGAATTTAAACAGAATACCAATCAAATAAAGAAAATCTGAAGCATTTCACTAGAATGAAAAACTTACAATAATTCGAAGCGACGACCTATTTGAAACTACTCCTATGAATGAAAATGCAGTGCAGAATTTGAAGTACTAGAATGTAAAGAACAGGGTATGTAAAAGTAAAGTAGAATAAGACTGGTTTTTTAGATCTGAGTCCGGGGCTTTTTCCAGGGCCTTCTCTGCTATTTACACTGCTCAAAGATGACAGTCGAACTGTATTTTCAATTGTCAAACTGCTCCCCCATGATCGCTAATTATGTAGCCTCAAGATTAGCTCCACTATGCCATCATTTGCAGTTAAGCTTCCTTCCTAAATTTGAATTTAAATAAGAGTAACCGCTGATGCCACATCACCTTACATCTCTTTGTTGATCCACTGCTACTCAGATCTCATAACAACCAATATCAACTGCCACGTGTACGATCAGGATCGAAGACTTGAATGCTCTCCCCATATTACCCTTACTTTGCCACGCGTCGAATTGTAACTGGCTTGTACAAAATATGCAGCCAACAGAAGCAAAAAGCAAAAATATAATCAAAGTTGTTTGTTCACTCGAGCGGCCATTTGTGTGCTCGAGCGGAGAATCTTTGGTTCCAGAAGTTTAAACTGTCTGTAAAAGTAGTGGAAGTTGTGTTTTTGCACTCGAGTGGAACTTCCTGCGCTCGAGCGTCAGTCCGCTCGAGAGGCCATTTTGCGCTCGAGCGAAGATCGCAGATCAGTTTTCTATAAATATATGGTTTCATCCGTTTTTAGGGTTACGGATTCTAGATCTTCTTCTTGGATATTAGGGTTTATATTTGGAGCTTCTTTTCTAGTTTCTTTGATGTTTGTTTGAGTTTAAATCTGGTTTGAAAAGTATACATCAAAGGATTGTTTGTTTTGTTCAATAGAAAAGAGAGCGTTGTTCTTCAGTGGATTCCGTGGAATTTAGGCCTGAAGCTTTGGTAGAATCCGGAGTGGCTTATCATCGGGGATTCGACATCGACGTTGCGGATTCAGCGTTGGGCAAGGCAATTTCAAGGTGTAGACGAGGTTGGAAGAAACACATAGGGGTCGGTTCGATTCTGGCGTGGATTCGCTAGGTAATTAAGAGTACAGTTGTGTAATTCCTTTATGTCTTCTTAGTGGATTGTTTTGTGGCTTTGGCCTGTGATTTTTTTTATCACAATTGGAGGTGCTTTAGTTGTGGTTTTTCCACATAAAATCATTGCGTCGATTTGTCTTGATTGTTTGATTGGGATTGCTGTTCACTGCTTAAAATTGATACATAATCACAAATCAATATCTAGGGGATTTCTAGATTTTTCAGTCTTCAAGGGGAATGTGTTCCATTTCTCCTAAGCTGATTAATCCTAATTGTTTATAGATATCTTCTTTTGATTCTATTCTCTCATTATTTATTTTGTTCATCTACCATATCTAATTGTTCAGTTATTTATAATATTATTTTGTGTTTTATTCTACTTCATTATCATTTTTTTTTTCAATCATTTCTTCTAACTATTTTAAGCTATAGTTACTTAACTCCATTATCTTTTTGTTTTGCAGGTGAAATTAATTCAAAGAGTTCCTCCAGATTATTTCCTTTATATGGATATGGATATAGATCTAATTCTTGTTGGTTTTCTTCAAAAATGGCTACTTGTTTTTTCTGAATCTTGTACAAAAAGTCTAATTTCGTTTATTATTTCTAATTGATTAGTTCTAAGTTTTTCGTTAATTTCTTTTAATAGCCTAATTAAGGTATAATTTTGTTCTATTATTATTTGTAAAAAAGTATTACTATTTAAGTTATCATATTCTACTTCTTCACTATATTTAATACTCATACAAGAGTTATTGGCAAGGCTGAGAAACCGGGCTCTGATACCAATTTCTATTGCAGATTTGTGGATCTAATTTAATATTAACACTTGTAAGATCTTTCGTTAATATTTTACATTGGTTTTTTCTAAGGATATTTTATTTTTAATACTGGCAATTTTTGAGCTATAATTTATTATAGATCATTCTGAGGCAATAGCTAAAAGAGAATTTAATATATTTAACTCACTTTCTAATTCAGAAATATAATCTAAACTATCTTTTATTTCAGCTCTAAGTGTTGTAATTAAACGCATATAATTACTAATTCTAAGTTTATATGAAAATATAATTTTTACAATTTTTTTTATTAACTATTTATGTTTTTTTGTAATTTTCAAGTTTTTCAAGGTCAATTTATAATTTAATGGAAATTATTGGTGATAGGGATTGGTAAGGTGGCTTTAGTTTGGCGAAGTGTTTGTCTAGGTGGGTTTTGAGCCAAATTGTGGCTTCAACTTTCGAGCTACAAGGAATTATGTTTTTAACAATACATTTAGATTTGGAGAGGCTAAATTATATTCAGTTCCGCTACGTAGCTCGAAATTGGCTCGAATCCAAAACGACGTCGTTTTGTTTTTTTTTTTCTTTCTTTCTCATTGTTTTGAAGATAAAGATGATGAAGAATAAGAAGAAGAAGAAGAAAAGAGAAGAGGGAGCAGCTGAACACATCATCATCAACAACAACAATATCTTCATCAACATCATCATCGTCATCATCATCAATACATTATCAACAGCCAACAAATTTTTTTTTTGCCTCCTTCATCTTCAGATCTAGATCCACTAGAAAAAAAAAAAATCAACATGATCATCATCAGCCAACAATTTTTTTTTTCCCTTCATTTTCAGATCCAAATCCACTAGGAAAAAAAAAAAGTAGAGTGGCGATCGGCGATACCCACCGGCGATCACCGCCATCACCGCCATCACCGTCGATGTAATGCCCCAAATTTCAACCCAAATGATAAGACAACAATCATGGCTCTTTTAAGGAAAATCGAATATAAATCTCCAAACTTACATTACATGATATGATTGTTCTTCATGTAACAATACATTAATCCAACAACAAGTAAATAAATAAATAAATACCCTCAAGGGTTTACAAGTTTCCAAGGCTTGAGCCTAGTTACACGAAACGGTTATTCAAACCCACACACATACAGCCCTTGGCTTACACACAGAGTCACAGCAAAATGAGAGTCTCGTACTCTCAACACACATTTCCCCGCCTTTAGTTAGGTGGCATCACCACATCTTTTCCTGCACAAAAATCCCGCAGGGTGAGCATAAAACCCAGTAAAAACTCCTTAACAAAGTATATACATTTTATACAAGTCTCAAGAGATGAAATGCATATGCCATGCTATGCTCTTTTGAAAGAAAATCACATCTCCATCTTTGAAAACTCTCATGCTCAATGATGTCATGCAATTTCAATTCTTCAAAACTTAACAATTCATTTCAAGAGCAACAAATACGACTCTGGTAATCCCTAAGTCGGTGTCTGCAAGTAGGCTAGACAAGTACTATCAATTTGTCATTTTTACCGATATTAACCGGAAGGCTCGACACCTATCCGCACAGGTTTTCGGTTTTTCACCCCGGACTCTCAGGCCAACTTATTCAATATCATCTACACCATCTATCAAGACTTACCAACGTATTTACCCCAAAACTATTCCATGAAAACTTGTTTCTCAACATTCTTTTCTCAATGCAAGTTTTCAAATCAACTTTCAAAGTTTAATGTAATCAAATGAATTGATATGCCAATAATACAAGATGAATATAAATATTTTTATTTCAATTCATCATCCAAGGAATAACACAATTCCCTCTTCTCAAGTATCCTCAACAATTAGTCATTTCAAGACTATTTCAACGTTTTGAACAATAATTTCCAAAATGAACAATAATTATCATATTCCCTAAAATTCATCATTTATATAAATATAAATATGAAATTTCCAAACATCCATTTATTTTGACATACAAAATAAATATAACAACATCATTTATGGATTTTCAGTCTCTTAAAAAAAATCTCCAAATTCTAAGTTTTCTCACCAAAACTATACAACTCAAATCTTTTGAAAAAAAACTTTCCAAAATCATTTTTTCTTCAATCAACGAAAATTAAAACCCATGAGATCATTTTAAAAGAATAAGTGACAAACTCACTTTCAAAATCGCTCAACTTCTTGAATCAACAATCAATTTTCAAAGTTATTGAAAGATGATTTCGAAAATCATATACATCTTGCAAAAACATATATATAACTCTAAGAAATCCCTATCTCAAGTTTTGACGAAGAAATGAGATGAAACCCCTAAAATCAACGGTGTTGAAACTCGATCTTTACCGCACACAGCGAAGCCCTCGAGAAGTTAACCAACTTTCATGAAGAAAACTATGGTAGAACTCTAATGGATCTTGAGAAATCAAGGTTTTGATCCAATTTAGCGTAAGGAAATGTAGAAAGAAGAGAGAAGAAAGGGTTTTTAGAGAGAGAGAGAGAGAGAGAGAGACCTAACAAGAGTGAGATACACTCAGCCTAAAGAGAAAAAAAGACTAAAATTTCGGACTCACCTACCACTTCAGGGGTGCTGCCCCTTGACCTTGCCAGGGCGTTGCCCTCGGACCCGCCAAGGGACGCTGCCTCCTGGACCCCCATGAGCTAACCGGGCAGCTCGATCATCGACCTGCCCAGTCGAAGTGGCAAAACATGAAAGAAGGGTCGAAACCGGGATCGCTACACAAAGTGATTCACCTTGCACTCTCTTTAATTTATTTTTTGTGTATATTTTTTCTACAGACCTTAAAAATTCTGATGGCCAATTTTCATATCAAATACATCTGATATATATACACATCACATGATAGAATTTGCATGTAGGTGGGATCCTTAGGGATCTCTATCTTTTAGTTGTGGGGATAAAATAAAAGAGGTATTTTTTATCTTAAATATGCAGGATACAACTTATCCAATTTTTCATTAATTATCTTTTAAATAGATAATATAGAACTTCCACTAATTGCAATAATGTCCATCAACACATTACAATTAAACTCCTAAAAGTAGAGAATTACAAGTGAGGCTCTTTCTTACAATTAGTCACAAACTTCCTTCCACCAAACTATATTCCACATGAGCTACTAGGTATGGACAAATTTATCACTATCAAAACCTTAACTCATGTAACCGAATTCTAAATTTTTCCTTCTTCTAATTAGACCCCAAAAGCATTTTTCAAAAATAGTACTTTTGTAATTATACATGTATAAAAATATTTTTTTTATGAAAAAGTTACCGGCCGATTTTTTGTTGGTCCAACGTTAATAGGAAAAATTGCTTGAATATACTTTCTCACTTTGAGAATGGTAGATTCCATGTTAAGCACCTATATAAATCAATTACTACTCACATAGCCCAATATGTCCGTATATAGCCTTTGGTTCAACGTCATCGATTGACAATATCAAAGTTAAATGAATAGTTAACTAATTTATACAAGTCTCTTAGGTCAAAGGAAAATAAGTGCATTGTAATAGAACTACCTTTTAAACTAGCAGTGATCATTTCATAGATGTTCTCAAAATCGATCATGTTCAGTGCATGTAATTTGTTAGGTTTTTATTCTTGGCAATCCTGTTTGACAAAACTCCTTTCAGTTATAATTTTATTCGATCTTTTATTTAAGTGAGACTATGAGTTTTTAGATGTGAATCCAACTTGAATTGTGCCTTGCAGAGATGTTTCAGAAGATAATTCTTTCATATTTGTCACTTCGTTGACTATATCGAGGATTGAGCTGCCTCTTGGCGGGTCCGGCGTAGCGCCCAGGCGGGGTCAAGGGGCAGCACCCCCTGAAGCCAGAAGCAAAATTGCAATCGAAGTTGCTTGTCCGCTTGAGTGGCCATATGTGCGCTCGAGCGGAGAATCTTTGGTTTTAGAAGTTTAAATTGTCTGCAAAAGTACTAGAAGTTGTGTTTTTGCGCTCGAGCGAAATTTCCTGCGCTCGTGCGTTAGTTCGCTCGAGCAGAGTTCGCGGAACAGTTTGCTATAAAAGGTGCGGTTCAGTTAGATTTTAGGGGACGACTTCCCGATCTTCTTCTTGGGTATTAGGATTTTCATCTGGAGCTTTTTTGCTTTTTTCTTTTGATATCTGTGAGAGGTTAATCATAAATTGAGTGGATTATATCAAGGGGTTTGTTTGTTTTATTTATTCAATACAAAAGAGAGAGTTGTTCTTCGGTGGATTCTGGAGAATTTGGCCCAGAAGCTTTGGTGGATTCTGGAGTGGCTTATCGTCTTGGATTGAACATTGGCGTTGTGGATTCAACGTTATACAAGACAATTCTGAGGTGAAGACGGGGGCTAGAAGAGGTACATAGGAGTCGGTTCGATTCGGGCGTGGATTCGCTAGGTAATTGAGAGTACGCTTGTGTAATTCATTTATGTCTTTTTAGTGGATTGTTTTGTGACTTTTTTCCGTGGCTTTTTTTATCACAATTGGAGGCGCTTCAATTGTGGTTTTTCCACGTAAAATCGTTGTGTCTATTTGTCTTGACTGTTTGATTGGGATTGTTATTTACTACTTAAAATTGATATATAATCACAAATCAATATCTAGGGGGATTTTTAGATTTTTCAGTACTTATTGCATAACACCCACATATTTGCCTAAGGTCATTACCTTAATGATGGAGTTAATCATTCTATCATATAGCAGCAAAACAGGTGTAAGCCATAGTAGTGCAATGCCTAATCAACACCCATAGCCTAGAACATTAATTGGGTCTATAAGGCATCGAAAAATCTTAACTACCAACTTTTGGTTCATTAACCATTAGCGTGTTTTTCTACAATGTTATCCAAGGGACCTTATGTTCACATCATATGTAACATTAAATATAACATTATCCAGAATAATAATATAGAAAGTGCAAAATAAAATGCCAAGCAATTATTCAATTCGTTAATAAAGTAAACAAATTGTTTTTTTGAGGGCACAAATGCTAACATAATTTACTTGCTAGTTAAAGTTCTTAGGACTTCAAATCCTAGGAAGATAAAGACAAAATTTAACATAAATAGCCAAAACTAATCTTATAGCCCTAAAACCCTAGAACTCTCCATCACTTTATCGTTTCTCTCTCTCTCTCTCTCTCTCTCTCTCTCTCTCTAGTGTTGTCTCTACTATGTTTACTAGTGCAGCCTCAATGACATCTACCACCACCTCAATTGCATTTGCCGTCATTGCTTCTATTATTTACACTCAAAATTGTTGTTGCTCTACCGACCTTTCAGTATCCTCTAACGTTTAGCGTTGGATGTGCTTTATTTACTTGAAACAATCATTATAATCACTAATTTGTCAAGCACCATTCTATCTCTCTGTTTGATGCATCTCACTAGTTCAGATCTAGACGTTGCTCACCTTCAATGAAATTTCTTATTCTCTATTTTATTTTATTTATCTATTTGTTCATTTGAATGTTATTAGTTGTCAGAAATTGATTGTTGCTATTTGTTTGGTACTTTTTTTAGTCTACTCTCTTTTTACCGTTTGTTGTACTCAATGAAATTTATCTGAGTAAAATTAATGAAACTGTTATAGTTAGTAAGATTTTTCTGACTTAAACTAAAAGTCGATGAAATTTCTTTGACCAAAGTCTTGTAAAATTTCACTAACGATTTTATTTTGGAGCTATAAATTTAAACTTTTTAGTCTTAAATTTGGAATCAAGGACCTGATTTTGTATTTGCTCTTAAATAGAATTTTCATAAATGTTGGAAAGTAAAATTTCAATGTGTTTTATTTTAAAAAAAATAATAATAAAGAAATATAAAATTAGTCATTTTAAAGTCCCCAATTTGAATTTATTAGTCCTAAATTTAGAATTAGAAACCTAATTTTTTTAATTGGTTCTTAAATTTACAATTTTAGTGTGAAAACATGAAATTTCTCTCATCAAAATTTCACTATGACGTAACAACAAACCTAGTAAATTATTAATATAATTGTGAGGGCATTTTGATCCAAAATTGCTTCCGTGTTTTGTTAGAGGACCTGCACTAATACTATAAAATTATTTGTCCTTACCTGCGACAAAATGTTATCTAAGGAGCTTTAAAAAAAAAAAAAAAAAAAAAAAAACCAAAAAAAAAAAAAACTCCATTAAAAATAGAGAAAATTGGTGATAAATTCATATTCTCACCCCTATCTATACTATATATTAAGCAAAAGGGAGTTTTTAACCCCCAAGACATGTGAGAGCTTCAATATCTCAATCTAAATTTTTAAAATTTTTTATTTAAAAAAAATCTCAGCATTTATTAATTTGGTCAAAATTCCCTAATCATCATTTATTAAATTTTTTTCAATCCACAAGTCTTTCCACATGCTTGCATTTATTGATTTGGTCAAAATTCTCTGATCAGTATTTAAAATCCTCTCATACAAATAATTATAGATACAATCCGTGTATAGTTATTGCAGTATCCTTTTCAACTTCTCCCATATACTATAGTTAATGATAAGATTGTTAAATTATTTTTATACAAAATCTTAAAAAACATAATTTATATATTTAAAAAAATCTAAAGCAAATATAAATATCTATAATTGTCCCGTGCATAGCACGGGTGATAGGCTAGTAAGTCATAAAGGACAAGGGTGGTTGTATTGGGGACATAAGGATATTTCTCGGTCAAAAGAACATTTGTTGGTCAAAAGTATATTACAACCTATCTGATAAAATTTTTATTTAAAATATTTGTTCAAATCTTTTTTTTATTTGTTCAATTTTTTAAACCTATTTGTTCAAATTTGAAATTCACCAAGCCTATTTTTTCCTATATGTTGAAATCCACCAAGTTTGTTTTTCAAATCTGTTCAATTTTTTATTTTATCTATTCAAATTCTTATATATACACAGATATATATAGAGAGATGTCCTATCTGTCAAAATCTTTTTCTATTTGTTCAAAACCCAATTCTCTCTCTCTCTCTCTTGAAATCTCTATCTATCTCTCTTTGTCACGGGCCACTGGAATCTGACTCAAACTTACCACCACTGTCAAAAATCCCTCATAAAATCATCAACATAAAGAATAGAGGCGTCATATGTATTGCTTCAACTTGAGGAACAATTCCAGATCGGACTTGACCTTGTTCTTGAGATCCGAGTCCATAGCCATCGTGTTGATCATCCATATGAGAACTACTATTGCGACACAACCGTTTTGAACTAGACCAGATTTGAAATCAATGTTGTGATTGGTTAGATAGAGAAGCGGAAGAGAAAGAAGTGGAAAAAGAGGAACAAGGTAAGAGTTTGCAAGCTGAATCACCCTAAGAGTGAGTTCAAACAACAAGTTCTTCGTCGTTGTCGCTGGACCGATGAGTCAGAGGAGAGAGAGAGAGAATTGGCAATGAACCTAAAGAACAGATTGAACAGATAGTCACTTGAATGAGACAGTCCTTATGGACTTAATAGTGTAGCGTGTGGACTTTTACAAGAAAGGAATATAAAATTGGATTTATAAATCCAACGCCCTTAAAAATATATACTGTTAGTTTAGACCTTACACGGTTAATATAGCTCATATTATTAATAGAAAGGTAGACATGTTTCTCAAGACAAAAATCCTAACATAATTGACATGAAACAATCATTTCATAAACAAACAAACAAACAAAAAAATTAAAAAGAGAGAGAGTAACATTTTCTCTGTTTTTCGGCAGTAGCTTAGCGGCGAAGATTACAACCGGCTTCATTTGCACATAGCTTCGTTGCCTAACTTTACCATCACCTGCCTCTCTTCATTTTTAACCCTTTGAAGCTCTTGAAGACTCTGCCTCGGCCTTGGCAAAGCTTCCGAAAGAGATTATTCATCATAATGTTGAACAAAGGCTCAAAATAAGTCACTTTACAGTTTATAACCAAGCTCAAAACAGTTTAAAAATAGGCCTAAAATACTATGCAAGAAAGAGGCAAGTGATAGTAGGAGACCTCAAACAGCAAAAGGTCCTTAATCAAACATGAAAAGGAGCTCAAAATATGACTATTTACAGTTTGGGTCGGAGCCCAAAAAAGC
>NW_021026856.1:1286044-1405823 GCF_004153795.1 Camellia sinensis
TTTCCTCAACAGCTATTCCACTTCCAAGATTGGGTTGGGTCAGCCCCATGTAGGTGATCCCAAGCCCATGTTAAGAAAAATAAAAAATAAAAAATAAAAGAAGAAGGTAGTAGTCCTTTCATTTTTTCACCTGCTAAAATGAAGTAGTAGTCCTTTCATTGCTCTGATTGAATGGTCTATTGAACTTGGATCTTTGTGAAATTTGACAGAAAAATTATTTGATACTCCTGACATGTTAAGTGTTCGTGGTTTTCACCGGTCAAATACGAGTATAAAAATACTCCCAAATTATTGCCTCTTCACTCCTTTTGTCACGGAAGTCAATGGAGAAATAGTAAGGTTATTGACTCTGGAATTGCAGCCCAGCCAAGCATTGTTGACCTGAGGAGGAACCCAATTTGAGTCTTCCATTTCTTCGTTTTGTGATCCCCATGTCTTCTCTCATCCCTTCACTCTTATCTTCCTTCATCGTCTCATTCTATCGATTGATTGCCAGTCCAAATCCTGTGTGCTAAGCACATATTCAGTTCCTTTCAAGTGAAGCTGAGGATCACAACTCCAGACTTTAATCCTTCTATGTTTTTTCATTCAAAATTAAACAAATAATATACAGACCAATTTTATTTCCAAATTATGATAAAACATTATTAGCAGTCACATTTTTAAGACTCCATCCTTCTATAAATAAAATAAAAAATTTTGATTGCTAGCCAAGTTTTAGAAAAATCTGAAAATAAAATTTGTCTGTACACTATATGTTTAATTTTGAACTAAAAGTAGGATTAAACACCCATTAAAAGTCTAAACAAGTGAACTATTTCAAAAAGTTATATATTCATTGGTAGGTAAGACATCATGCATTTTCCATGCCATGACATCTCATAAATTACTGGACCTGAAGTGTCCCTTGAGAGATGAGCTCTATATTTTTTCATTTCAAATCTTTGATGAAGAAGAAATATATATATATATATATATATATGTACAGAAGTATTCTTTAGTTAATATACTAAGATGAAAATTCTATGATCTTATCCTATAGAATTCCCAAACAAAAAAACAAGATCTACCATATGACTAGGGGGAGCTCATCTAACTTGCCCCACGTTGAAGCTGCCTGCTCTCACACGTTTGCTGCAAAATATAAAAATTAAGGAAAAAGATTGAGAGCTCTAATGGGTGAGCTCTAAAGGAGTACCCTGTGATGTGATGTCTTGTGCTAGCTTTCTCTTCTTTTTTTTGCTTTGTCACATCACTAGAGCTCAAATTAGAGCTCTAGATTTAGAGCTTTGTATAATTTCCCAAAAATTAAACACTAAACTGAGAAAATTTTCGAATGCCAGAAAATTTCGTCAATGGTTCCAGAGTCTCAATCAGTTTAAGTGCTTAAATTATGTTTAAAAGGAGTAGACTGAGAGGTGTACCTAGTTGGATCCATGGTTTCAAATTCGCAAAAACCTATTTAATTATTCAGTAGTCAAGCAACCATATATTGTGCGGAGAGCTTCCAAAAAACTCAACAACACCAAAGTTGATGATGATTATGTAAATTGAGGACAAGAATACAAATAAATAAAATTAGTGAAAAAACGACAATCACACAAGACACCAAAGAATTACGCCGTTCGGCTGAACCTACATCCACGGACAATCTCACAAGTAATAGTTTTCAGTATCAAACAAAACAAGTGCTCATAGAGGTCCAATGGTCTTTCTCTCAATCTCCCTCTACTCAAATATGAGTATAAAAATACTCCCAAATTATTGCCTTGTTTTCTTCTTGCAAATTGCTTTGGAGGAGTGAGTTCTATCCAGAAGACTTCTTTCATTTGGTATTAGAATTTATTGGCTAAATTAAGATAACTATTAAACTGTTGAATATTGATTGATAGGTAAGTGAAGCTTAAGGATTTGTATCTAATATTGCTCTGGGAAAATTATGACCCTGTTTGGTACAGTTTACTAAATTAATTATATTTTTTTTTAATATTAAAAGAAAAGTTATCATCCAAGCGTCTCAACCATCCATTACACCTGAAATCTTTTCCTCAACAGCTATTCCACTTCCAAGATTGGGTTGGGTCAGCCCCATGTAGGTGATCCCAAGCCCATGTTAAGAAAAATAAAAAATAAAAAATAAAAAATAAAAGAAGAAGGTAGTAGTCCTTTCATTTTTTCACCTGCTAAAATGAAGTAGTAGTCCTTTCATTGCTCTGATTGAATGGTCTATTGAACTTGGATCTTTGTGAAATTTGACAGAAAAATTATTTGATACTCCTGACATGTTAAGTGTTCGTGGTTTTCACCGGTCAAATACGAGTATAAAAATACTCCCAAATTATTGCCTCTTCACTCCTTTTGTCACGGAAGTCAATGGAGAAATAGTAAGGTTATTGACTCTGGAATTGCAGCCCAGCCAAGCATTGTTGACCTGAGGAGGAACCCAATTTGAGTCTTCCATTTCTTCGTTTTGTGATCCCCATGTCTTCTCTCATCCCTTCACTCTTATCTTCCTTCATCGTCTCATTCTATCGATTGATTGCCAGTCCAAATCCTGTGTGCTAAGCACATATTCCATCATGTATCAATCCGAGGAATCGTGCCGTTGCTTTTCACTCGTTGAGATTCAATTGGCGACCAACAACTTCGATAATGCTTTGGTCATTGGGAAAGGTGGATTCGGTAAGGTGTTTAAAGGATTCATCGACGGTGGAGCTACCACTGTCGCCATTAAGCGATCGAATGCAGAGTCCAAACAAGGGGCAGCAGAGTTTTGGACTGAGATCAAGACGCTTTCCAATCTCCGGCACAGACATCTCGTGACTCTGATTGGCTACTCTAATGATTGCGAGGAGATGATACTTGTTTACGAATACATGGTCAATGGGACGCTTGTTGATCATCTCTACAAAAATAGTAGGAAAGGGAATGGGAATGAAATTTATCGGCTTACTTGGGAGGATAGGCTCAAGATTTGTATTGGTGCTGCCGAAGGATTGGACTACCTTCATACGAATACTGAGCAAGCTGTCATACATAGAGACGTGAAGAGCACAAACATTCTATTGGACGAGAATTGGGTAGCTAAGATTTCAGATTTTGGGTTGTCGAAAATGGTAAACAGAAGCCATTCACAAACCCATGTTAGTACAGATGTTAAAGGCACATTTGGTTATTTAGATCCAGCGTATTTCTTGACCCGTAGACTTACCAAGAAATCGGATGTGTATGCCTTTGGTGTGGTTCTATTTGAAGTGTTATGTGCGAGGCCACCGGTGGATACAAGTGTTGAGGAGGACCAAATGGGTCTAGCTCGATGGGCAAAAAGATGCATGAAAAAAGGAACCCTTGACCAGAGCATTGATCCCTCTATAAGAGGACAAATATCACCAAGCTGTCTAAAGGTGTTCACAGAAGTTGCTAACAAATGTTTACGTAATCGTCCAGAAGGAAGGCCCACAATGACTGAAGTGGCGGGGAGCCTCAAGCTTGGATTGGCATCACAAGGCAATATCCATATACCTCAACACAAGGGAATAATAACCAATGTGTTTTTTACTACTGCACATGTAGTGGCTAAAGGTATTGATATTGGGTGGAGGAAGTGGAAGAACTGGGGTCCTAAGAATGGGGTGTCAAGGCAGTTGTGGAGGGATCTGGTTGAGGATGGTGTCATTCAATCATTCCGTCGTTTCTCTCTGGAGGAGATTCGAGTAGTCACAAATAATTTTCATGAGCTTCTGGTGATTGGGCAGTCTGTTGACACCAAAGTGTATAGAGGCCACATCAACCATGGGAATATTGTGGTGGCAATTAAAAGATGGAAAGAAGGAACATCAAGAGAGAGGAACTTGGACCAATTTAGGGTTGAGCTCCAAGTGCACTCCTATCTCCCTCACCCCCACATTGTTTCTTTAATTGGATACTGCATCGATAAGCATGAAGTGATCGTTGTGTATGAGTATATGGTCCATGGGCCTCTCTCCAATCACCTCAATGAAACCAACACGTATACACTAAACTGGGAAAAGCGACTTGAGATTTGCATTGGTGTTGCACAAGGACTACAATACCTCCATGCGGGTACAAGGCAAACAATCATTCATCAGGACCTGAATCCAAGCTATATTATGTTGGATGAGAATTGGAATGCAAAAGTACTATACGAGGCTGTATCAAGTACATACACTGTGGGATATATGGATCCAGAATACCTTGGCAATGCAAATTTTACTATAAAATCTGATGTGTACTCATTCGGCGTCATCTTACTTGAACTATTGTGTGGTAGGAAGCCAATGATCTATTCAAGGGACGAGGAACAAGTGAATTTAGTTCGTTGGTTCAAAACTAATATCGAAATGCGTACTATTGATCAGATCATTGATCCGTATCTAACCAACAAAATAGCACCAGAATGTTTGAAAAAATATGTCAAGATTGCAGAAAATTGTGTGTGTGATGAGGGGATTGAGCGTCCATCGATGGATGATGTGTTGGGTAACCTCCGGTATGCACTGCAATTGCAAGAGACATGGTGGAATTGTAATGAACAGTTCGGTACAGTTAAGTCCCCTGAGGCCGTTCCTCGTTAGAATGGAACTGTGTTTGTTCAATTAGCCAGTAGAGGAGATATTGATGTGATTTTATGAGCATTAATTGGGGATTCTGATTGTTTTCCAAGTAATCTAGCACAATAGCATAATGTTGCCACTGTTAATGGATTGCTTTCCGATGTATGTCTGAAGCCATGTAGGTGATCCCAAGCCCATGTTAAGAAAAATAAAAAATAAAAAATAAAAAATAAAAGAAGAAGGTAGTAGTCCTTTCATTTTTTCACCTGCTAAAATGAAGTAGTAGTCCTTTCATTGCTCTGATTGAATGGTCTATTGAACTTGGATCTTTGTGAAATTTGACAGAAAAATTATTTGATACTCCTGACATGTTAAGTGTTCGTGGTTTTCACCGGTCAAATACGAGTATAAAAATACTCCCAAATTATTGCCTCTTCACTCCTTTTGTCACGGAAGTCAATGGAGAAATAGTAAGGTTATTGACTCTGGAATTGCAGCCCAGCCAAGCATTGTTGACCTGAGGAGGAACCCAATTTGAGTCTTCCATTTCTTCGTTTTGTGATCCCCATGTCTTCTCTCATCCCTTCACTCTTATCTTCCTTCATCGTCTCATTCTATCGATTGATTGCCAGTCCAAATCCTGTGTGCTAAGCACATATTCCATCATGTATCAATCCAAGGAATCGTGCCGTTGCTTTTCACTCGTTGTTGGCAACCAACAACTTCGATAATGCTTTGGTCATTGGGAAAGGCGGATTTGGTAAGGTGTTTAAAGGATTCATTAACGGTGGAGCTACCACTGTCGCCATTAAGCGATCGAATGCAGAGTCCAAACAAGGGGCAGCAGAGTTTTGGACTGAGATCAAGACGCTTTCCAATCTCCGGCACAGACATCTCGTGACTCTGATTGGCTACTCTAATGATTGCGAGGAGATGATACTTGTTTACGAATACATGGTCAATGGGACGCTTGTTGATCATCTCTACAAAAATAGTAGGAAAGGGAATGGGAATGAAATTTATCGGCTTACTTGGGAGGATAGGCTCAAGATTTGTATTGGTGCTGCCGAAGGATTGGACTACCTTCATACGAATACTGAGCAAGCTGTCATACATAGAGACGTGAAGAGCACAAACATTCTATTGGACGAGAATTGGGTAGCTAAGATTTCAGATTTTGGGTTGTCGAAAATGGTAAACAGAAGCCATTCACAAACCCATGTTAGTACAGATGTTAAAGGCACATTTGGTTATTTAGATCCAGCGTATTTCTTGACCCGTAGACTAACCAAGAAATCGGATGTGTATGCCTTTGGTGTGGTTCTATTTGAAGTGTTATGTGCGAGGCCACCGGTGGATACAAGTGTTGAGGAGGACCAAATGGGTCTAGCTCGATGGGCAAAAAGATGCATGAAAAAAGGAACCCTTGACCAGATCATTGATCCCTCTATAAGAGGGCAAATATCACCAAGCTGTCTAAAGGTGTTCACAGAAGTTGCTAACAAATGTTTACGTAATCGTCCAGAAGGAAGGCCCACAATGACTGAAGTGGCGGGGAGCCTCAAGCTTGGATTGGCATCACAAGGCAATATCCATATACCTCAACACAAGGGAATAATAACCAATGTGTTTTTTACTACTGCACATGTAGTGGCTAAAGGTATTGATATTGGGTGGAGGAAGTGGAAGAACTGGGGTCCTAAGAATGGGGTGTCAAGGCAGTTGTGGAGGGATCTGGTTGAGGATGGTGTCATTCAATCATTCCGTCGTTTCTCTCTGGAGGAGATTCGAGTAGTCACAAATAATTTTCATGAGCTTCTGGTGATTGGGCAGTCTGTTGACACCAAAGTGTATAGAGGCCATATCAACCACGGGAATATTGTGTTGGCAATTAAAAGATGGAAAGAAGGAACATCAAGAGAGAGGAACTTGGACCAATTTAGGGTTGAGCTCCAAGTGCACTCCTATCTCCATCACCCCCACATTGTTTCTTTAATTGGATACTGCATCGATAAGCATGAAGTGATTGTTGTGTATGAGTATAGGGTCCATGGGCCTCTCTCCAATCACCTCAATGAAACCAACACGTATACACTAAACTGGGAAAAGCGACTTGAGATTTGCATTGGTGTTGCACAAGGACTACAATACCTCCATGCGGGTACAAGGCAAACAATCATTCATCAGAACCTGAATCCAAGCTATATTATGTTGGATGAGAATTGGAATGCAAAAGTACTATACGAGGCTGTATCAAGTACATACACTGTGGGATATATGGATCCAGAATACCTTGGCAATGCAAAATTTACTATAAAATCTGATGTGTACTCATTCGGCGTCATCTTACTTGAACTATTGTGTGGTAGGAAGCCAATGATCTATTCAAGGGACGAGGAACAAGTGAATTTAGTTCGTTGGTTCAAAACTAATATCGAAATGCGTACTATTGATCAGATCATTGATCCGTATCTAACCAACAAAATAGCACCAGAATGTTTGAAAAAATATGTCAAGATTGCAGAAAATTGTGTGTGTGATGAGGGGATTGAGCGTCCATCGATGGATGATGTGTTGGGTAACCTCCGGTATGCACTGCAATTGCAAGAGACTTGGCGGAATTGTAATGAACAGTTCGGTACAGTTAAGTCCCCTGAGGCCGTTCCTCGTTAGAATGGAACTGTGTTTGTTCAATTAGCCAGTAGAGGAGATATTGATGTGATTTTATGAGCATTGGGGATTCTGATTGTTTTCCAAGTAATCTAGCACAATAGCATAATGTTGCCACTGTTAATGGATTGCTTTCCGATGTATGTCTGAAGCTATCCATTTGCTATGTTGAAATAAACTTTCTAACATAATGTAATCCACATATTTTATAGATTTTTTGTGTATTGTACAATATGGTTGATGCAAAACAAGCAGGAACAATGCTGGATTTTGAAAACAGAGGTTATTTGATGGCCTAAGCAGTGAGTAATTTAGGATTTCAAGGGTTAAATTGAAGGCTAATATGTAGGGTAAGGGATTAGGATTGATTTGAGGGTGATTGGATGGAGTTTTGAGGTTAAAAAGTGCACTTTAGAGTACTGTGAATAGTAATTCGAGAATAGTAAATTGAAACAAAAAGAAGAAAGAGGAGAAGAAGATAGGTTTAGGAATCAATTAGAAAATCCCTTAGGCATCGCACCTAGGGTTTGATTGCATCACACAATCCGTAAAGAAACTTCAAAGTTCTCAAATTTTTTTATAAAATATCAACTCTGTTGAATTATAAGCATTACATGGTTATATATAGAATTAGAAGAATTCCAAAACCAACTATGACCAAAAATGAAACTATTATAATATCTTTGACTTTTAAAACTAATCTAAAACAAATAAGAAACAAAAACAAAGACTAATTAAATAACTAGACCTACAAGAGAAAAAAAAAAAATGCATATTTACTAAAAGCTTTATCTTGAGATGAACAACTCAGAAAATTCAATGGATACTACTGAAATATTTTACCAATAAATAAATAATCAATTCAGCTTGTCATCAGCCAAAAACTAAATAATCCAAACTAAAAGGTCCACAAAAAAAGAGAAGGATATTAACCACTCGTTGAAAAACTAAAACATTACATATGTTATTGTGATAATGCTAGATCATGTGAAATGAGGTCCCATGTAAAGCCTCGATTTTTATAGTTTTGTTCTCTCCGAATTTGCCTCTTAATGTAATCCACTGTTTGCCATGTCCTCGTTGAATGCATTGAGAATTTCAACACAGAATGTTATACATTAATACGCAAGGAATTAGATTTTAATTGAAGGCTATGTTTGGTAACTTAGGAGAGAAAAGAAAAGAAATGATTACTTAAGTAATAAGAGAAAAGAAAAGAAAAGAAATGATTGTAATTTCTCTCATTTTTGTTTGGATAAGTAAGAAATAAAAGAAAAGAAATGATTGTGATTTCTCTCCTTCTTGTTTGGTTAGATTTCATTAAGAGAAAAGAAAATAAATTATTTTATGTTATATTACCAAAATAACCTTTTTATATTTTCAATCATTTTATTTCTTTTATTTTTACAGGGGTAAAATTGGTATTATGAAAATATAAACATTTGTGGATTTCTTTTCTCTCCAAATCTCTCCACTTTTGGGAAGATTGAAAATAAGGGTTATGAGAGAAATGAGTTTCTTTCCATTTCTCTCTATTTCTCCCCATTTCTCTCCACTTAAGATAACCAAACAAGGAAGAGAAATACATTTCTCTCTATTTCTTTTCTTTTCTCTCCAAATCACTCAATCCAAACACAGTGTTAGGGATTTCAAGGACTAAACAGTAATTGATTATGTTCTGTTTGGTTGCTGAGAAAATTCAAGAATACTAAAACTCCAAGTAATCGAAGCAAGTGAAGACTATTTGGGTAGATGGAAATGAGTTTTTCATTTTTATTAGCACATAAAAATGTTCAAATTTCCTTTCCGTTTCTTCAATTTCCCCTTTGATTTGGCTTTTAACTCAACTGGGTTGGCTAATTCTTTTCCATTTCCCTCATTTTCTGAGCAAATAGGGTACATTAGAATCGACATTAATACGTGTATTTAGAAACTCAAAAACTGAATAAACATTTAAATAAATAAAGATCCTCAAGAACATATCATGGAGGAGGGAGATTACCTGGTGGGAAGTGGCGTATTGGGAGAATCCTGAGGATGTCTAATTGGGGAGTCTCAGTGGATAGATCCGGGTTTGGGCGGGAAAATTGGGTATGAGTCTGTAGGATGGCGAGAAAGTTGTCGTTATTGGAATGTCATTCATCTGGATTTACGAGAGAGAAGTGTTGGCCCAAAAAGCTTGCACAACCCGAGCCATCATGAGGTAGCATTTGCTCTTTTATTTATTTATTTTTAACTAATTTTCGTCTATAATGAAATTTTTTTAAAAGTTTTTAAAAAAATCGTGGACAATTTTTTTTTAAAAAAAATTAAAAATTAAATATTCCAAAAAAAAAAAGACAAAAGAAAATGAAAAGACAAAAAATAAGTAAAAAATAGTGGACTTTATTTTTTTACTTATTTTGGCTTCTTCACATTTTTTAAAGTTTTTAATTTTGTTTTACTTTTGATTCGTCCACAAAAACGGAATAGAAATATAAGATAAAATAAGAAAAGTTGACATAATTTTTTTTTTAAAATATATACTAAAAGCAAAAACAAATCGAAAAAAAAAATTGACTATAAGTAGGGGTGATAAACAAACCAAACGAGCTGAACAATTAATTGTTCAAACTTAATTTGATAACTTTAATGAGTTTCAAAATTTGTTCAAGTTTGGTTTGTTAAATTTTTGAGTAGATTTTAAACTAGTTTTTATTGAGCTGAGCTCAAGTAATTTAGTAATTTATATAATTTTAAGCTAGTTGAACCGAGTCGAATAAGTAATTGTCTCTTCAAGCTTGATTTAAAAACCTTAACGAGTTTTAAAATGTGTTCACATTTAACTTGTTTATTTAACAAACCAAGCTCAAACGAACTTTTAACAAGTCGAGCTCGAACTATTTGATTCATTTATCATCCCTAACTGTAAGCTACCATCACCACACACACCCGCACGCTAAATTTTATTTTATTTTTATTCTTAAACTATTAATTTTTATTTAATTAGTTTCTAAATTTTATTTTTTTATTTTATTTCAGTTCATTTGATCTAATTAGAAATAATTAGACAAATCATTAACCGTTAAAATTTAATTTAATGGCCAAAATGTCATTTTAAAATTTAAAAAACTTGCATGATACAATTAAACACTCATTTTTCAATATGCTAATGAATATATTGCAAGGCCTGTAGTTTTGGTATAACTACACTGATCTCTGTTTTAGTATGACTAAAAGAATCGAAAATAATATAAATTGTATGAAAACACAATGATAAATGATGAATAATAAGCATTTCATTATAAAATAAATGACAATATTATTTTTTATCTATATGACGAATGGATAATTAATGAAAAGTGAGCTTAGTGTTAAATGAATCTAATATACTTATGCCAAAATTATAAGATTTGTCATATTTTCTCCAATTCTCAAGAAAGGTTAATGTAATTTATTATTTTTCTTACTATTTTTAACATATTACATCTTGGAAGTTGAAACTAATTTTGATGGATATTTGGTTGTATAGTTAAATTATATAAATTTTAAAATGAACTTTTTACAATTAAATTAGGTTTTAATAACGGGCAAATTTCACTAATAGTCTTTATAGTTTGGAACTTATGTCACTTTAGTTTCTGACTTTTCAATTGTGATACATTTGACTCTGAATTTTGAATCTTATTTCAAATAAGGACAATTGAACATATCATTGCTTAATTTCAAGGGCAAAATCATCAATTTGATAAAATATAAACTAATTTGACAAAAATAAATGTCAAAAAAATATTTAAAAATTTTTAAAAATTATTCCTACCCACTAAAGATAAAATTATGTAAATTTGATAAAAATTAATAAAAATTACATGATTAATTTTTAAAAATTAATTTTACATGATCATCATCCAAATACATAATAAAAATTAATTTGGTAAAAAAAAATAAATGTCTAAAAGATTTATTAATTTTATATAATTTTATCTTTAGTAGGTAGAAATAATTTTAAAAAATTTAAAAATAATTTTTTGACATTTATTTTTGTTAAATTAATTTATATTTTATCAAATTGACGAATTTGCCCTTGAAAAATCCAATAGTACCTTCAATTGTCCTTATTTGGAACAAGATTTAAAATTCAGGATCAAATGTGTCACAATTAAAAAATCAGGGACTAAAGTGACACAAAAACCAAATTATAAAGACCGTTGGTGTAATTCACCCTTTAATAATTGTTGATTTGTATAACCGTCCTCAATTAAAAAAACACGAAATGAAATCAAATGAAATGAAAAAAACTTTAAGGACTACACTAATGGAATTGATAATTTATGAATAAACAAAAGAAAAAAATGGTGATGCTTGAAGGGATAAAGTAGAATTAACACTTGTGACTTTGATTTTGCCTATGAAAAAATATTTGAAAACCATAAAACATCATCTATAATTGTATTTCAATGACACAGGACTATAATGTACCACATTCGTGTAAATAAATTTAAAAATGATATTTGTTGAAAAAGATATTTAAGGCCAAGGTAGCAGGGCTGGCCCTGGGGTGAGGCGATTGAGGCGGTCGCCCCAGGTCCCCAATTTTGAACAAAATTAAGGGTCCCCAATTAGGGAAGTGTATCATGTCATGTTATTTCATAATTATTTTAATATTAGCTCAATTTATTTATTTTTATGTTGTCGTGTAGTGTTATTTTGATTCATGTTCGATTGATGTTTAATGTGAAAACTTTCACTTTTAGTTAAAAATAACTTAGCAAGTGTATTGAGAGATGAAATTATAAAATTTATTTCAACTAAATGAAATTATTCATAGAATGTTTGATTTTAATTCAATTGCATTTTTCTAATTAAAAAAATTGTACCTTATTACTATATATTTTTTATTAGATTGACTCTAAAATAGGTAACAAAAAAATATATATCTTAAATGAAAAAAGATATTAGCCTTAATTATTATTTTACATACTTTTTTATTCAGTTAGATAGAGTTAAATAAAAGATTAAAAAAATGCCATGGCATCCCTTAGTGAACATTCAAATATATAACTAATAATTCATGTTATTGAGTTGTGTCATACTTAGATTCATGTTGAAAATAGTTAACCTTAACTTGCTAATTTTATAAATTGCTTGAGTTGTGTCGAAAATTCTCATCCTTACCCCCAATTAATTTTTGTTCTTATAGCATTGGTAAGCTAAAAAATAAAGATTTGATTCAACTAATTGAAGTTCAGCTATTATATATATATATATATTTATTTATTTATTTATTATCTAAATTTTGTTAAATTGTAATGCAATAGAAATAAATTTTTATCTTTTTTGTTTTATCCAAACAATTTTTTTTTTTTTTTGGATAATGATATATAAAGGGCCCAATTTAAAAAATTCACCTTAAGCCCCTAATAAGTCAGGGTCGGCCCTACAAGGTAGCTTGGCCCCTCTCTTCATAAAAACTGCTTACAGCATTTTTAACAATACATTCAGATTTGGAGATGCTAAATTATTTTACGGTATAAGCGGCATTTTGACATTTTCAAATTTGGCATATCCAAAATAAGCACCTCTACCAAAAGGAAAAATCTACTATACACACTCCCTATCATGTGTATTCCTAAATTATGCTATTTTCTTCTTTAGTTATGATTAATTCTTTTATTTAGTTATAACCTTATTTAGTTGACTTATGATCTTTGGTTATACTTGTTTGGTTATATATATTTTTTTCTTTTTTAGTTATGACTTAGAAATATGACATTTTAATATTTTCTTTTTTAGTTATAAAGTACATACGATACACGCCTTTAAAGGGTGTATATTGTAGGCTTTTCCCTACCAAAATGTCAAATTTATTATTTTTTACTTTAATCATCGTTCATTACTTCAACAAAACTGTCTCAAAAAGGAGGCCCATTTAATAAGCAGGTAATAGTATGGATACCAAATTTTCTATCAAATAAATGACTAAATATCTCACATGGGTGTGGGGTTTTGGGACCTATAACATTTTTCTTAATAAACAAATGATAAATAATGATTTGAAGATTTATAAGCCGGATGCAAAATTTGAAAAGGATGCAAAATAGGATCTTACACTTTTGTTGGAGTATTCAATACCTTCAAGTCTGATTATATCACCGATCACTTGAGATTTAAACTAACATCACCTATAGAGATAATCTTAGTATATAGTGTGTGGGTGATTTTCTGACCACACTGCCCGCCTAGTAATCAGCTGAAAAAGTACTGGCAGAATAGATGGCTTCAGCTAACTTGTAACAGAAAGAAAAGGCTCCGGCGGTGGCTCTTCCACCCGGGGGCACTCCGACGATCAAGTGAGTATATCTCTCAAAGATAATCAAGTGCTAAACTCACAAGCTTAAGCATAAAAAGCATACCTTAGACCCATGGGGGTGCCTCTGTTTTATAGCCAACTCAATCCTAATCCCACTAGAAGCCTGACTTCTATGGACTCTCATTCAGTGCTTACTTTGGATTTCACAAGAGATAAAGATAAACTCCCTAAGAGTTTTATCCTTATCTTAGCAAAGTTCCATTTTTACTCTAGGACTCTTGCCCCGTATCCATTTATCTCGGATTCCGAAATCTTCGGAGACAACCTCGGCCTTTCCGAGATAACCTCGGCGTCACAACCATGACACGTGGCACCTCGGCTGACACGTCGACGTCACCTTGCCATGTGTTGGTATTCAGAAAATACATCCCCACAACTGCCCCCTAGGCTCTATTACCTCGGCCTCGGCATTCTGAGGTGATGGAACCTATATTTGTATTTTCTTCCAGTAAATTGGCTTAAAATTTGACAGCCGAGATCATTCATTTCAGGCCAACATGCTTTCCCTAAAAAATCAAGATTTTTTAAGGACCTTCTCACGCGCATGAGCTGTCATGCACTTCTACCCAACCGTTTTAGCCACGCGTTTCCTTCTTACTGGTCCGTACACGTGACGCGCCTGTTAGCCACCTATTTCTTCATGTGCGTCGTTTGACGCCCTCGTTCTTCTAGGCGTATTGATTGCTTTTGCCGCCGTTTCTGTTTAATCAAAAACTTTTTCCCTTTTTTTCGTCTCTTCACTTTTTCATTCGAATCTCCTGCTATCTCTCTTTAGCTTTCGAAACCCTCCATCACTCAAGCTTCCAAAGCTCTGCAACCTTCTCCATTCACCCCTTCCGGTGAGATTTCCACCGGTCTTCTGCTCCTGCAACCGTCGTAGGACATCGGCAAATCCCTTTCCGGCTTCCCTTTTTTTGGTAAGCTACTGTTCTTTTTGTTTTCAATTCCCTGATGTTTCTTCTTTTTTTGCTGTCGCCATTACTCTACTGTTTCGAGCTTTTTTAATTCATAAATCGTACATCTAAATGCATTCATCCATGATTTTGCCTTTGCCCAAATTTTGAACACATGCACTATTTCACCACTTCTTTGCACTTTTGCCACTGTTCTTGGCCATATACTCTTGTATACTTCATGTTCTTGATAGCCCATCTCAATTCTTGTTTCTGAAACTTCATTTTTGTTTTCTGTTTTTTGCATTTTTTCCAGATTCTTGCTTTCAATCCGTGTTTCCATAGATTTAGGTCTGGGATTTGTCTGTAGAACCCATAACTTAGGAAAAAACTGAAACCTACACCTACCTTATTGTTTGCCGAGGTCCCAATAACCTTTCAAAAACATCTTCTGAGACCAACCTTGTAAGATTAAGCCGATATCATGGGTATGTGGAAACATAGGGTAAACACTCCCTCCAAACTAGAATACTTTAGACAGGAGTTTGAGATCCCAGCGACGTCCATTTGAGGTTGGCTAGGGATGATGACTCCATTATGCCCACTGCCGACTCCATGCCTTTCCCCGTAGTCGCCTTTATCGAGTGTGGACTTCGGCTTCCACTAAACATTCTGTTTCGTGAGGTTGTCCATTACTATAAGTTGAACCCTATGCAACTGGCCATCAATTCTTACCGAGTGATCAATGGTATTATAGCCCTAGCGCTAGCTAAACAGGAAAACGCTAGGATCACCCTTGCCGACATCCAATATTGCTATACCATGTGTGGCCTTAACTTGAAAGAAAAAGGCTACATTTATTACCTTAAGCCGAGGTCCACAAAATTCAAAATTGTAGCCGACCTCCTAGACTCCAACAAGGGAGCTGGTGACGATTACTTCATTACCTCGGGGAACTGGGAGTTCGCCCCAAATAAAGACCTCCATCTCTTCCCTCTCCCACGATCAGTCTTTATAGAGGGTAATGGTAAGAGCCCTGCATTCATACTTGTTTTACTTTTAAAGTCTTGTATACTTTATCTGTTTCCTAATGTCTACTTTGTCTTTGTTTTTGTAGTTCTTCCTCAGCCGCCAAAAAACTTTCGCCAATCCTTTGTTCCCAGCAAGGATTTAAGGAAATTACTGGACCTATCAGTTTAGAAGCGAAAGGCACCCCTGCTTCTTAACTTCATCCCAACATACAAATCAACTCTTCCCGACGTCCCCAGGAAAAAGAAGAAGAAGAGCTTATCTCCTCCCTCTGCTACAACTCTTCCAGTTACATCAACATCACGAACAGACCAAGGATCAACCTCTGATCCATCAGAACAACCGTCGACCTCGGCTCCATACCTCATTCCACCATCCCAAAGAAAGCGTCGCCGACGTCTTGTTCTTACAGCCGAGATGGGTCGCGTAAATCTAGTTGCTAAAGACCTCCTAGCCAACATTCCATCATCTATTGACGAACAACCAACACAAACCCAACCTCCAGAAAAACCAAAAAGAATTAAGAAAGCTCAACCGAAGGCGAAAGTGACTCAGGTTGAGACTGAGGACACTTTGCCAGCCCCAAAATTGGCTCCAAGTCAGAAAACTGCCTCTGTCCCTTCGAAGAGGTCTGCCGAAGTACCTCTTTCTGAATCGTCTAAATCAAAAAGGCCGAGGTCATCTGCAACGACTTCGGGGTCAAAGAAACCAGATGTCCCTTAGGCCCCCGAAATCACCCTCGAGGATAAGCCCGTAATGACAAGTGACAGCGCCGACGATATCAATGTCGGCGTTGCCCTTAGTACCGCCCTACTTCTCCCAGGTGACCTGGAGCGGAACGCCCAGTATAGCGAGTATGAGAACTATGCCTTAATGTTACAACACTCTGTTCAGGTAAACGTCTTCTTCTTGGTAAATTTTTCCTTTCTCTTTATTTTACACTTTGAATATTCTTTAATACCTCTGTTTTCTTTTAGGCCATCCAGCATGCCCACTCTTTCTCAATGCAGTCTTTTGAGAACAGGGAGAGGCTTTCCGATATGAAGAGGGAGGTCTCCAGCCTCCAAAAGACCAACAAAGGCCTCCAGTCAAAAATGAAGAAGTTGGAAGACCAAGCTGAGGAAGCCATCAAAGCTCAGACCAAAGCCGAAGAAAAGACTGAGGCTGCTGAGGCCATTAGGAAGGTGGCCAAATCGCAAAGGAGAGAGGCCGAGGAAAAAATGGCCCAAGCTGAAAAAGAGCTTCAGGAGGCCCTGGCCACCAAAGAAACTGAAATCAAAGACGCTGACGAAAAGGCGTACTCACAGGGTATGGTCGACGTTACTGAGGCCTACGAAAAACAAGTGAATGAGGCATGCAACAAGGATTTCTCCCTTGGTTGGATGTCCCTTCTTAAAAAGCTTAATGTTCCTGATGACTCTCCGTTGCGGAAGGCCGATGCCATTCCCTTGCCATTTCCTCCAGCCCCAACTCCAGGTGAAGATGTCGGCGAATCTGATGCTGATGATGAGGCCGAGGAGGAAGAGGATGAGGCTTTGATTAGAAAATCAAAAGATGCTGATGGGGCCAAGTCCCCTCTTCAGAGTGAGCAAGTCCTAGACTTGACTCAAGATGAAGAAGGCGATGAGGTTGTCCAAGAAGCTGTTCCCGACATCGTACCAGCCGACATCCCTTCTGAGGTCAGGACTGTTGAAGAAACTCTCCAAGAAATTGATGCTGAGATAGCGGCAAAGAAGGAGGCCGAGGTGGTATCTGATCTTCGAATTCAACAATCTGGAGGAGAGGAGCCTTAGTTTTATGTTCTTCTTTTGCTTACTTGTATTTTGTTGCTTCTTAATCTTTTGGAACAATGTATGCTTTTTTGTGTGGCCGATGTGCCCTTTGGTGAATGAATATAACTTTTTCTTTTCTAAGTGCTTGCACTCCTGTCTTTTTTTTTTTTGTCTTTGCATGATTCTATACTTAGAATATTCTGCACATGTACACTCTTCCTCCTTTGTGTAACCTTCTCGGGGTGACACACCTCGGTTATGCCTACCGATGATATACCTCGGCAAGTTTCTTGTCTTTGGTTTATCTTCAACTTGTAAATTGCTACAAATTTCAACAAGTGAAGATAAACAATTATCTCTGCTTAACTTCAACTTGTAAATTGCTACAAATTTCAACAAGCGTTAAGCATTACTGTCTTCTCTCTGCCCCCAATGTGAACCTGAGTTCCACTTGGGTTCTCATTATTTCAGAAACAATCATTATGCATCTTTTATCAATTTACAAGTCATTGGAGAACTCTGCTAAAATTTTATTGATGATGTCGATAAGAAATAACAAGGAACATTTAATGATAGAAAAATTTCAAATTACGAGTGTTCCAGGGTCTTGGCAATGATTTGCCCTCATTGTCTTCGAGTCGGTATACTCCATTGCCCAATACCGAAGTGATTATGTAGGGCCTTTCCCAGTTTGGGCCAAGCTTGTCCTCTCTGGGATCCTTCTTGTTGCCAACAACTTTTCTTAGAACTAGGTCGCCGACCTGAAAATCCCTTGGATTGACCTTCTTATTATAAGTTCTAGCAAGCTGCTGCTGGTACGCTGCGAGCTGAATTGCAGCTTTCTCCCTTATTTCTTCTAAGAGATAGAAGTATGTCATTGGTCCCATTCTCTACTCCCTGGGTTCTGATCCCTGGGATGCCGATCTCCAGTGGGATGACTGCTTCTGTGCCGTAGGCCATGACAAAGGGGGTTTCCCCTATTGATCTTCTCAGCGTAGTCCGATATGCCCAGAGCACATTGGGTAACTCGTCTACCCATTTTCCTTTTGCTGCCTGCAGTCTCTTCTTTATCCCGTCCAGAATTACTTTGTTGGATGCTTCTGCTTACCTATTTCTTTGGGGAAAACTTGGTGTTGAAAAGTAATTCTTTATCTTGAATTTCGCATAGAAGTTCTTGATAAGTTTGCTGTCAAACTGCGTTCCATTGTCGGCAACTATTGCTCTTGGAATGCCAAATCTGGTCATGATGTTTCTCCATATGAAATTCTTGACTTCCACATCTTAGATTTTGGCAAGAGGTTCTGCTTCTATCCACTTTGTGAAGTAATCTGTTGCTACCAGTAAGTACTTCCTTTGCCCAGTTGCTTGGGGCAACTGTCCAATGAGATCCATGCCCCATTGGGCAAATGGCCATGGACTGGATATAGGGTTCAGGTCAGCAGCTGGCTGGTGTATCAAAGGTGCGAACTTTTGGCATTGTTCACACTTCTTCACGTAGGCTTCTGCATCTTTTTGCATGTAGGGCCACCAATACCCCTGGGTAATGGCCCTGTGAGCTAGTGATCTGCCCCCAGCGTGGCTTCCACAAATCCCTTCATGAATTTCGTATAGAAAATCTTCCACCTGTAAAGGGTGTACGCACCTTAAAAGGGGTCCAGTGAAGAACCTTCTGTAGAGATGTTCGTCCGCTGTCAGACTGAATCTTGCCGACTTCAATCTGACTTTGTGTGTCTCCTTATGGTCTTCTGATAGCTTTTCCTCTTTCAGGAATGCAACAATTGCATCCATCCAGCTTGGTCCCAAGTCCACGCACATTGCTTCTTGCTCTGTGATCAGCTATTCTATGCTCGGGCTTGACAGATAGTCAATCATTATTGTTCTTGTTTTTCCAGTTTGCATTGAGCTTGCCAAGTTGGCCAACGCGTCGGCGTGGTTGTTATCATCTCGGCTGACTTGAAGAAGTCGGCAGTTGCGAAACAGGGCTGCCAGCCTGATGATTTCCTTTGCGTATGCCGACATTCTCTCATCTCGGGTTGCAAACTCTCCTGTTGTTTGATTTACTATAAGTTGTGAATCACAAAAAATTATTACCTCATCTGCTTCTGCTGCCACTGCTAGCTTTAGTCCTGCAATCAGTGCTTCGTATTATGCCTTATTGTTGGAGGCCTTGAACCCCAATCAAATAGACTGTTCTAATAGCTCCCCATCAGGAGATATTAACACTACTTCTACCCCTGCTCCTTGCCAGTTTGAACTCTCATTGACAAATAGGCGAAAGGAGTCGCCGATGTAAATGCTGCAGGGTCTGAGTTTTTTCTTTTCTTGTTCTTTTGCCTTTGGCTGTGCTTCTCCTTGTTTGCTTGGACATCGTTCATCTTAGCTTAACGGAGCCTGATGTTTGATGGATTCTGGTGCAAATTCGGCCACGAAGTCGACCAAAACTTGGCCCTTAATTGCTGTTCTTGGCCTGAACTCCAGGTCGTACTGGCCCAAGGCCACTGCTCATCTTGCTATTCTTCCAGTTAAGTCTCCTTGTTATAGCAAGGACTTTAGTGGGTGCTCTGTTAACACTATAATCTTGTGCGCTTGAAAGTAATGGTTTAGCTTCTTTGAAGCCATTACTAAGGCCAGCATTAGTTTCTCTAGTGGTAGGTACCTTGTTTCTGCATCGGCCAAGGTTTTGCTTACATAGTAAACAGCCTTTTGCTCCCTTTTTTCCTCTCGGATTAGTACTGCACTTATTGCGTGTTCTGAAACTGCTAAGTACAAAAACAGTTCTTCTCCAGGTTCAGGCGTTGAGAGGACTAGAGCCGTGGTCAGATATTTCTTTAGGTCGGCCAGGGAAACCTCACATTCCTCAGTCCATAGGAAGTCCGTGGCCTTCTTTACCAGGTTGAAGAAAGGTTTACATTTGTCTGAGCTTCAGATTATGAACCTGTTTAGGGCTGCGGCCCTTCTAGTAAGTATCTGAACCTGTTTTGTCGACGTCGGGCTTGACAGATCTAGAATGGCCTTGATTTGATCTGGGCTGGCTTCAATGCCCTTTCTTGTTACCAGGTACCCTAAAAATTTACCTGATCCAACTCCAAACGCGCACTTTGGTGCGTTGAGTTAGAGCCGGTATGTTTTGAGTATATCAAAGATCTTTTTTAGGTCGGCAAGATGGCCTTTAGGTTCCTTGGTCTTTACGACCATGTTGTCGATGTAGACTTCTACTGTTTGGCCGATCAGGTTTTTGAACATCTTGGTTACCAACCTTGGTAAGTTGCTCCTGCGTTTTTCAACCCAAAAGGCATTACCTTCTAACAATACAGCCCTTTCGGGGTGATAAACGCTGTCTTCTCCTCGTCTGGGGGGTACATGGCTATCTGGTGGCATCCTCTGTAAGCGTCCAAGAAGCTCATCCTTCCATGTCCAGATGTGGCGTCTACCAACTGGTCAATCTTGGGTAGAGGAAAGTTGTCTTTGGGACAAGCTTTGTTCAGGCTTGTAAAATCTACGCAAACCCTTCATTTACCGTTCTTCTTCTTTACCACTACTGTGTTGGACAGCCATGTTGGGTAATGAACTTCTCGGATGGCCCTGGCCTCCAGAAGTCTGTCCACTTCTTCCTCTACTGTTTCGACGTGCATCAACGTCGGTCTTCTGGCTCGTTGAATCACAGGTTTAGCTGACCTGTCGACATTCAGTCTGTGGCAAGTGACCTCGGGGTCGATGCCAGGCATTTCGTAAGGTGTCCAAGCGAACACCTCAATGTTGGCTCTTAGAAAAGTCTCCAACTCTTTTTTCTCTTCTTCGGCTAAGCCCGAGCTGAGAAGAAAGAAGCGTTCTTCATCCCCATCCTGGACGAGGATTTTCTTTAGCGCCTCTTCGCTCTTCTCGGCTGGTTCTTTGCCGATGTCTTCTAGGACTTCCACATCCTCATCTTCAATTTCTACCTTTTCTGGTTCTCGAATGTTGCAGGTGGATTTTATTGCTGCCATGGAGCAATTCTTTGCCTGCAGTTGATCTCCTCTGACTTCTTCAATCCCATGCTCTGTTGGGAACCGTAGTAGTTGATGCAATGTTGAGGGAACTGCCCCCATTGCATGCAACCATGGCCTTCCCAAGATGATGTTGTATGGCGAAGGTGTGTCAATCACTATGAATTCTGTCCTGATCTTCTTAGTGCCAGCTTGTACTTCCAAGCTTGTTGCACCTAGTGGCCACATCGACGTTCCATTGAAGCCGACCATCAGGCCATTGGATTGCTCCAAGTCATCAAGATGAAGGCCCAGCTCTTTGTAACATCTAACATACATGATGTCGCAAGAGTTGCCTTGATCAATCAGGATGCGTTTCACTTAGCACTTCCCAACCTGGAGGGATACTACCAAGGCATCATTATGTGGATGCTGGACCATCTCTTGGTCGGCTTCAGTAAAGGCTATCATCGGTCCCTGGCATTCTTCAGGCCGAGGTCTTTTATGTCCAACCTGGTTCACGTGCTGTAGGTGTTTTACCTTCTGGGTCTCCCCTCGTATGTCATTTTCGTTCACCTTTGAGTGGATTACATTAACCACCCGTGGTCCTCCTGCGGGTGGTTGCTGTGCTGGGAGAGGCGGAGCTGTTGGTGTTTGAAGCAATCTTGCCTATTCTTCTCTAGTCCTGGCCTCATCAATAAGGTCCCTCAGATGTCCTTGCCTTACCAAGTCTTCTAAGTGTGATTTTAGGGCTCTGCAGCCCTGAGTTGGGTGCCCTTCTTTATTGTGGTAAGCACAACGCCTACCGACGTTTCTTCCCATGAATTCCCCTGGTGTTCTTGTCGGTTATCTAAAATAGGGTTGGTTTCGTATTTGATCCAAGACTTTGTGGATCGGGACTCGGAATATAGTCGTTACTGCTTGTTTAGCCTTCAATTCCGTTTCTTGTTTGGTCGGTCCGTTGTTACCTCGGCTTCGCTTCGGCGAGCCGTTTCCTTTCTCCTGCTTTGTTTCTTTATTTCCCGACGCATCTTCCTCGGCTCTGGCATACTTCTCGATTCTCGCCATGAGTTCTTCCATGTTTTTTGGCAGTGTCTTTGCCAAAGATTTCCGTAGTGGGCAGTCATCTTTCAAGCCGTTCTTGAAGGACACGACCGCCACCTCTTGGTTGCAATCAGGTATTCGATTGAACACCTCGTAGTACCTTTTTGCGTACGCCCTAAGGCCTTCATCCTTGGTGATTTTTAAAGCCATCAGTGCGTCGACCCTCAAGGGCTGTAGTTTATTTGTCACAAACCTGGCCACGAACATCTCGGCCAGGCCTTCCCAAGTCTTTACGCTTCCCTTCGGTAGTTTATGGAACCAATCTGATGCAATTTCCCCGAAAGATGAGGGGAATACTTTGCAGAGCAACGGCTCGTTCCCACTATATAACGTCATTGAATTCAGGTATAGTCCAACGTGAAAGTTAAGATCTGACTTACCATCATATATTTGGAACCTCGGCATACTGAATCTCTTTGGTGCTTCAAATTTGTCTAGTTCCACCGAGAATGGTGTCTTCGGCTTAACCGGGGAAGTTACCTTGGCTTCAGTATTCTGCTGTTTTCTCTTGAGGTAATCTCTCAAGTCTTCTTTACTCCTCCCTGGAGCTCGGCTATCTTTGGACTTCAATCTTTTTGGCACACTACTTTCAGCCTCGTGGTGGGCTCGTTTTGATCTCTCTCCATGTGTTGTGTCAAAGCAGAGCGCCTGCCCTTGAACATGCCGATGTTCTTTGGGCTCTGGGTCCTTCGTGTGATATGTCCTTCGGGACTCCTCTTGTCTCGGCTCCTCTCGTCCGACTTCCCTAGAAGGTCGGTGAGAGTGTCTTCCGCTCTTGGTGCGCTGAGGGACTTCGGGGTTGTTCTTCTTCCCTCTTCTGGGTATTAGTTGCTGGCATCGGCGTATCCTACAGCGGGTATGGTGGCTGCATGACATTGTTTTGCATCATAAAATTGACGACCGACTGTAGGTCTGCCAACTTGTTTGCCAATTCTTTTACTTCCTTATCCCTCCGTAGGCACCTATCTCTCCATACCTGAAGGTTATCTTCGTTATAGTACTTGCCTTGGTCTATCCTCTTCGAAGTGTCGCCCTCTTGGCTGACGTCTTTCTCTCTGTGGCCCTGGTCATAAGTTTCTGTATTATGGTTGTCTCCTTCAATGTCAAGGTCAATTGGTCTGCCACTCCCAGCGGGAGTGTCGCCCCCAATGTTTTCCTTCTGTCCGTTACTGGCCATCTATTCTTCTAAGTTTTCCACAGACGGCGCCAAATTGTGTGGGTGATTTTCTAACCACACTGCCTGCCTAGTAATCAGCTGGAAAAGCACTGGCAGAATAGATGGCTTCAGCTAACCTGTAACAGAAAGAAAAGGCTCCGGCGGTGGCTCTTCCACCCGGGGGCACTCCGACGATCAAGTCAATATATCTCTCAAAGATAATCAAGTGCTAAACTCATAAGCTTAAGCATAAAAAGCATACCTTAGACCCATGAGGGTGCCTCTCTTTTATAGCCAACTCAATCCTAATCTCACTAGAAGCCTGACTTCTATGGACTCTCATTCAGTGCTTACTTTGGATTTCACAAGAGATAAAGATAAACTCCCTAAGAGTTTTATCTTTATCTTAGCAAAGTTCCCTTTTTACTCTAGGACTCTTGCCCCGTATCCATTTATCTCGAATTCCGATATCTTTGGAGATAACCTCGGCGTCACAACCATGACACGTGGCACCTCGGTTGACACGTCGGCGTCACCTTGCCACGTGTTGGTATTGAGAAAATGCATCCCCACATATAGTATATATCAAGATCTCAAAAATAATTATATAACAGAATAATATTAGCATACAAAAATTTAATAGAAATGTACTAAAAAATTCATCAAATTCATTTTAGATGCATCTTCATCACATAGAATGAATTCGAGCGGTATATCAATATTTCTATACACCTATACTTAAGAGCAAGAACAATGATGAATGAGATGAAAGATGATTGTCCCACAAATATTTTTAATACAAATTCTATCGTATATAGATTCCATTCTATCGTATATAGATTCCATGATAGAAAAATCGCGGAGTGTTATTTTGATTGATAAATCACTTGATAAACATTAAAAATAGAGAAATTAGGGAAATCATAATATATATTATTAAAAGTAGGTGGCACATTATAAAGGTTTACTTTTTTTTCTAAAAGAGTCATGTCAATATGTAATTTCTTAATTACATATAAGTTCTATACAAACCCAAACTTAATTTAAATTATACTAACTTTACATATTTTATATATCTCTATTTGACAAATATTTCTTTTTCATATATTTTTCAATGTAAATTGAGATAATCTACAAATTTAATACTAATTTTGCGTCTCACGTTTTTCTTCTTAATTTTTTCAAGGGCATTAGGTTTTTTTTTTTTAATGGCAAATTGCTTTTTTTTTTCTTCTTATTTTCCTGTGCATTATATAATCACAACTCACAGGAAGAAAAAACATGCACAACAATATTCTCGAGGAACTTCTAAAGTTTGGATTTACTGCTTGGGTTACTTTTTCAATTGTTGAACAATAATGTTTTTTTTTTTTAATGTTTTGACATCAGATTACAGATGCTTAATCACGTCACACTGAGATTTATTGATTGTTGGATATTTTCATTATTTTTTCTTTTTGAGTTTAGATGTTGTGTGATTCTTTCTTAGTTAGTCGTTGTTAAATTCTTTTATATAGTTGATATTTTAATTTGATTAAAAGTGTTTATTTTACAATCTTATAATTTAATATATATATATATATACATCATATAAAATCATTATATGATAATCCAACTACAACATATTTATATTTAATTTTTTTAATATATTTTATATAATTTCTGTTTCTACATATTTTTATTTTCCAAATAAATATAAAAGAAAACTAAATAGTTAGAATTATTTTTGATTTTATTTTACTACTTCTTCTTCTAATTTAACTATTATTTTTAAAGTCAAAATGCTTATTTATTTTACTATTTTATAATTTAATATATATCATACAAAATTATTATATGATAATTACACTTTTATAATACGATAGAACTAAAATTATCAAAATAAACAAATAATTTAACTAAAATTAATATATATAAGTATTCAAATAACAATTTTATAGAACGATAGAGCTAATATTATCAAAATAAATAATTAAAATCATACTTTAATTTTAAATTTAAATTTAAAAAAAACAAATAACACGTGTATTGCATGGGTCAATTGCTAGTTACTCTATATATTTGTGTAAGAGTTTGAAGACACCAAGAATTTAACATAAATAGCCAAAACTAATCTTATAGCCCTAAAACCCTAGAACTCTCCATCACTTTATCGTTTCTCTCTCTCTCTCTCTCTCTCTCTCTCTCTCTCTCTCTCCAGCGTTGTCTCTACTATGTTTACCGGTGTAGACTCAATGCATTGGATGTGCTTTATTTACTTGAAACAATGTCATGCCCCGTATTTACGAGGTCCGGCCCACGTGAGTAAACCACCCAACGATAGACAATCACTAACAATACACATGCAGATGTTTATAATATACGCACATAGTACATGTGCTATTCCAATTTTATACATTCTTAGATACAACATCTAAGTCAAATGGATGCTCTATAACAAAAACATACAAAGATGTTATAAATCAAATTAAAATGCCCAAAGGCTTACATCATATACAAAGGGTGTAACCCTTACAAGAATGGCACACAACCAGCAAATACATAAATGGCCCTTGGCTGTCACGTCCTGGACTTACAAGGTCCAGCCCATGTGAGTAAACCACCAAACGATAGACGATCACTAACAACACTCATACAAACGTATATAATATAAGCACACAGTACATGTGTTATTCCAATTTTATACATTCTTAGATACAACATCTAAGTCAAATGGATGCTCTGTAACAAAAAACATACAAAGACGTTATATATCAAATTAAAATGCCCAAAGGCTTGTATCATATATAAAGGGTGTAACCCTTACAAGAATGGCACACGACCAACAAATACATAAATGGCCCTTGGCCGACAAATAAAGGAACCACCCTACACGGTTCCAAACACAACTTCAATGCCTCAGTCCACATCCACATAAGCATACTTGAAAAACATTTTCAGCCACGTAGGGTGAGCATAAAGTCCAGTAGAAAATATTTCAAAAACTAAATATGCTCCACTAGTGTAAATGATCATGAATGCAATACATACATATATAACATGCCCAAATGCATTCTCAAATCCACTTGCTTTCTCAATAAAAACCCTTTCTTCCCAGTCTTCAAAACCTTTCGTTTCTTCAAAACGTTTTCCGAATTCAATACATTGGTTTGATATAAAATCTACTTCCAGAAGTCAATCCAGGTATCTCAATACCAACTAGCAATTTCATTGCCAATTCCAATACGAATACTTTATTAACCAATAGCAATTACATTGCTAAAACTGTTTTAAAATCATTTCTTTTCAAAACCAAAATGATAATAAATAAAATAGGTAAATCTCCAAAATCAATACAACATTTCACGGAAATTTCGTCCGCGAGAAACCATCAAACGGGACCCGTGTAAACATAGGCTATACAAGCATTTACCATTGCCACTTTATGAAAATTTCGTCTGCGGGATTGGCACCCATGTATACACGCGGTTTTTGGGACTTTCACCCTAGACACACAGGCCAACTTGTTTGATGTAACAACAACCATTTCTCAGATTTACCATTTTATTTACCCTTTCTAAATACCACAATACATGTGATCCAAAATATGATTTTCAAAATGAAACAAATGCTCTTAAAACATAACATAAGAATTTTCAAAATCTCTTTCATATAGTTTTAATTTTCAAAATCCGCTACATGCTCCATGATATGCATGATTTATGAACAGTCCAATTTGCCTAGTCCACATGCAATTTCTACAATAATCATAACTATCCTCCACCGATAGTCCAAAACAAATATCTCTAAACAGATAAATAAATTCCATTAAAGATACACTTTTCCAAAATCTCAAATAGGAGTGATAATAGATATCCAACTCCACTATCATCATTCATCTTCATTTCAATTTCACATTACTCAACATTTATTCCATTTCCTCTTTACAATCTCAATAATTACATTTTAGGGCATAACCCCCTTTCTCTTTGAAAATCCATTTCAATGCAAGAAATAGCTTATTTCAACATATATCAACTCCAATTTCATAATCACAACATTTTTCAAGAAAACATTTGGAAACTCCTCTTTTACATTTTGATTTAATAATCCAACTATTTCCCAAAAGATCAACATTTTAGGGTTTCTCCAAATTAGGACTTTTTACATTTTCAAAACTCATATGCATTTTTGTAAGTGGAAAAATACTTTTTTGTAGCTAAACCATAGCTCAACAATCCCATTTGGACAAACCCTCACTTACAAAAACAAATTTCCAAAAATCAATCCAACAACGATGGAATCTATATATTTAAAATACACCGCAAATACACTACCGAACTCATATTGATTTTAAGAAATAGATCCTACCTCTTGAAGCAAGAAGGAAACAAGTTGAAAAAAATCACCGGCAACGAAACGACGATCCGTTGAGATTAAATGGAAACCCTCGTCATGCTCTACATTTTGGTATATGGAACGGGAGGTCAAAAATGTATAAAAATAGATGAAATCAAGCTTAAAAAGCTTGAGAAATCAAAAATGGCGGAAAGAGAGAGAAAGGGGAGTGAAAAGTGAAGAGATTTGACCCAAAAAGTGACTTTTAAAGACCTGATTTTGCACAGTACGCTCGAGCGTTGAAAGTTGTGCTCGAGCACACTATGCTCACATCACAGATTTGCAAATTTCAAACAAGTATAACTTTTTCATCCGAGCTCCGTTTAGTGTCGTTCTTGTGTCCAAATTGAAGCCCTAGAAATAAGATTTCCAATGGCTCTAGCCTCACATCAAGATTCAAAGTATAGAGAGAGAAAATGATAAAAGTGTGAAGACTACTCAATAACAACTATTCGAATTTGGAGTTTTTGATTCAATCTCACCCAACCACTATGGTAACACCTCAACCAAGGCTCAAATATAGACTATGAAGGTTCCCAATCAAGATAATCAAAGAGTCAAATATAATTCCATTATAACAAGAAGTACATAGTATAACGATTCCGATATTGACCCGACTCTTGTGGTATCCCGGGCTCAAGTTTTATGATTCTATAATGTTGTTCTTGTCTTTTCCCTTATTCTTCATTGAAATTGAGTATTGGAGTGGCTTGGTTGTGTTTGGAACAGGTTGGTTACTAGTTGGTTCAAATTGTTGTTGTCCAGATTTTGGCCTCTTCGCTCGAGAGAAGCTTCTTGCGCTCAAGCGAGCTTTGTGAGCTCCCAATACTTTTGCAGGCTTGCAAATATATTGGGAGGGTAGTGTTCTTCACTTCAGCGACAGCTCTTGCGCTCGAGTGACGGCCTTCTGTCTGTAAAACTTCTAGGAGTGTGTATTCTCCGCTCGAGCGAGGTGACTTATTTGTGTCTGGTCGCTCGAGCGAGAACTCTTGCGCTCGAGCGAGCTGAGCGTATATTTGTTCGCAGCAGCACATTTTTACATCACTTTTTCATATCTTCTGTTCAAAAAACCCTAGATCGGGTATAGCGATCCCGATTTTCCCTTCATTGTTTAATTGTATTCCGAACTCGGTTCCGTAGATGTGTTGTTGTCTTATTCCCGTTTCCATCCTTTACTCTTTGTATATGAGTCTTGGGTCGTGTTGGGCAGGTTTGAAACAGGTTGGTTGTGTTTGGAAACCAAGGGTTGATGTCCAGATTTTGGGCTTGACATTTGAGCGGACCTGTTTGTATATCAGTCCGAAAAATAGCTTTTTGGATCACTTTTTCGGGCCATTCTCTCTCTCTAACTTTTCAAAGATTATGCATGATTATACTAGATTCATCTCATTAGTAAGATACATGTACATCAATTAAATGGTGACTAATCATTGATACCTATTTATACAATGTATAGAAGACTAATGCTAATACATTGAATGTGATGGATTTATTATGAATGAATCTTAGAGATGCATTATGTTTCTATTATGAATATGTAAGATACATTAATCTATCTAATGAATTCATTAATATAGAAGATGCATTATGTATCATGAATGTATGAGATACATTAATCAATTTAATGAAGTTCATTGAATGAATAACTTGAGAGTTTCTCTCTCTAGACTACATCTTCTCTCTATAAATACATCTAGTTCTAGTGATCTTCTACCCTAGTTCCTTTGTATTGAGTGTGGAGCTTCCCTTGATCTTCATTTTAATCTGAAAGTTTAGCGATTTGGAGCACTTTGGTTTTTGGCCTTCATCTTCTCCATTTGAGGTAGGGATTTCTTTGTTCTTTTTCAATACTCCGTCTATAGATAGACATGTGGTAATTTTGTATTGCATGAAAATCATATCCGTGCTGGATTTGTTTGAAAATCATGAGGGGATGGACTTCTAAACTGGATTTTGTTTGGGAGGAGATAGGGGATGTACTCCATGGTTTAGGGGAAGATAGGGGATGGACCTCTAAACCGGATTTTGTTTGGGAGGAGATAGGGGATGTACTCCACGGTTTAGGGGAAGATAGGGGATGGACCTCTAAACCAGATTTTTTTTGGGAAGAGATAGGGGATGGACTCCATTAGCACCACTATATGTGTGCTTATTGATATTAGAAGTGTTTTTGTTTGATATTGAGGTAGCACTAAAATGTGTATCATTTGTGAAGTATAGAAGTGTTTTTGGTTGATATTGATACAACACTAAAATGTGTATCATTTGTGAAGTATGGACGTGTTTTTATCTGAGATTGATACAGTACTAAAATGTGTATCTATTATGAGGTATGAAATGTTTAAAATGAGTCATTATCTCGCTTATCGCTTGGCGTATCCTTAGCTTACTGTGCATATAGCCGGTAGAGTAGAGTTTTAATTGTTATCGTCAGTGTATCTAAGTATGTTATGGGTTGCGATGGTTACAGTTTTGAAAGGCCGAGCTGCCTCATTTGTGGATTATATACATGTTGATGATTTGCTATTTCCCTTTTATTTAAGGCATGCATGTATTGATATGAATGTATTGGGAACAAACCAAAATGCCATTTTGAGATTTTGGAAAGTGTGAAGAAAAATGGGGTATTTGTGAACATGTTTTCAAAAAAGGTCATTTTGTTGTAAGTACGGAAAATGGGGGAAGAGTAATGGGCTTGGTGAAATTGTTTTTTTCTAAAATTGTTATAGTCATGAAAGTTTGGAAAAATGGGTAATAAAAAGGAAAAAAAAAGGTGAACCGCTTATAGCGTCGAATGAAATGGCTGTTTTCGAGAAAAGTTCATACTTATGTATATTTTGTATAAACTGCCACATTACTATTCTAGTATGAGAATGAACATTAATGATCATAGCTATCTGTAAGTTGTTATTGTTGGAGATCATGTTGAGATCCCTACTGGACTATATGTTCATCCCACGTTGTTGAATCTTTTTCAGGTGATAGCCAGGATGTTCTACAAGGTTGGATCTTCTTATTTGTTGGCCACGGGGCCTCTTTTGTGTTGGCAGAATGCCATTTATGTAAAAAAGGTTATACCATTCTTCTTGACTTTTAATGATGTAAGCCCAAGGGCAATTTATTTAGTGTACTCATGTTGTATTTACTTGCATACGAATGAGAGCAATGTTATTCACTTCTACAAGTTGAATATACGAGTTTATTTCCGCATGTTATCTCTGAAATGGAATTAAGTAAATGAAATTGGTAATACTTTGAGTAATAAAAAGTGGGGCGTGACATCGGGACCTTCTCTCTCTCTATATTTTTAACCTACATTTAGTGGGTTCTCTATCTCGTATGCCTTTGTTAAAAAGGTAGTACGTCTCAAGAGCTCTCTTTTGATCCGATTAAAGCTTGGTTTCGACACTTTTGAAGTTCCTCCATCTCTTCCTTTGGTCTTCTAAGCTTGAGGTAGGGATCTTCTACACTTTCATATGGTTTTTAACTTAGTTATTTGATGTTGTATGGACAAGATTGGGATTTGGAGAATTTTAGACAAACCTAGGGTTTTGATTTAAAATCTCAAGAGAGGTTTTCGAATGAATATAATGGAAATGGTTATGAGAATAGATATGAACTTGCATTGTGTAAAAATAGTTGATTTTGGTGTTTGAGATGAACTCGAGAAAAATGAGAGCTTGGCCCTAAAATGACTCAAATGATTATTTTGTATAAATAATGGAATTGGTGGTGAATGTGTGAAATTGGGAGGTCGTTTATACAAATGGTGGAGTTCGATATGTATTATCTCGCACCTATGGAAATATGGATAATTTATCTGTTGTAAAAATTGTATATCTGTTTAGAAATATCTATTTTGGACTATTAATAGAGTATAGTCATGATTGTTGTAGAAATTGCATGAGGATTGGGCGAATTGAAACTAATCTCTTATTGTTGTCAATGAATATGACTGTGTTATAATACATTCTACATGTATGATACTTAGGAAGAGAAAGGGGATAAACACCATATATAGGAGAAGAAAGGAGATGGATTCCATTGAATTAAGTTGGCCTGTGTGTCTAGGGTGTAAGTCCCGAAAATCATGCGTATACATGGGTGATTATTCTCGCGGACGAAATCTTCGTAAAATGGCAAATTTAAGTGTAGGTATATTGATTATGTATATTTGAGGACCACTGAATTGTAGTCTCAGTTGGGTGGTCTGGATAATAAGGAACATGACTCATGAATTGAGGTGAAATCAACTGACATGAATGAAATTGAGATAAGGCGGATTGGAATAAAAGAATTTGGCATATTATGATCTTGTAAGATATGATTGATTTTATGATGGGCATTAGACATACATTTCATGCTTATAGCTTTGTTAAGATTCATATATTGTGTTAGACTATTTCTGCTGGGCTTTAGCTCACCCTATTGGGAAAAACCATTTTCAAGTGCTGGTGATATGCCTCCGCCAAGACAGTAGCATTGGAGAGACTTGGAGCAAGGGCTCATTTTTGTTGTATTTAATTTGTATAGCCGAGGGCTTTAACTGTATTGAGCTAGACTCATTCTGTTGTAACCAAGGAATAACTTGGAAAGATGTAAGCCGTTAGGGCATTTAAATATCTGTTCAACTTTCATCTTTTGATTACTAGTAACACATGTTGTAGACTTAGAATAGGTCATTTATGAATAGGTCATTTATGAATATATATCGCATGTGTTACCGTTTGTGTATTAACCCTGATGAATGAGAGTATGTTGTTTCAATTTTATTTTTTGCAAATGAGACGGGTTTGTTATGTTTATTTTGGGGCGTGACACATAAAGCTACAAACAATCATTATCATCATTGATCTATCAAGCACCATTCTATCTCCCTGTTTGATGGATCTCACTAGTTCAGATCTAGACGTTGCTCACCTTCAATGAAATTTCTCATTCTCTATTTTATTTTATTTATCTATTTGTTGATCTGTATGTTATTAGTTGTCACAACAACAACAATAACCACACGGACTCGAAGACGTCAACCACGCTTGAATCACCTACAACACCGAAATCACCACCGAGTGCTCAAACGCTCGGACACAGAGAATAAGAGAACTCCTCGCACACCAGACTCTCGATCAACTCTCGAAACGAGAACACAAGGAAAAATACGACTAAAGAATAATGAATACGACATAACAAGGCTCGAACAAATTCTAAACCCCCGTAAAGTAAACATATAGCACATAACTAGCAACTCAGGCTCGATCATAACGCACTGCACAACACAAGGTACCACATCTAAGTTAAAGAAAATTCCTTACTTTTTCCATTTGTCTCAAAACACTTTGCTTTTCAAAAGGCGTCCAAGCCGCACCGTCACAATCCAGATACATTTTGAACCACCCATAACAAAACTCAGAGATTTCCAAACTATTTTTCCAAAAAACATAGATGATATTTATAACACAAAACCATTTTCATTTTGTTTCTGATTTGTTAGATTCAACTTTTATTAAACCGAAAACTTATGTTTTAATTCAAAACCGTTTTAGTTCAAAAAAAATACCCAAGGCCACAACACTAAAAGAATTTTTTTTTCCCCCTTCAAAATCATTCATTAGCATTCCTCCGGTGAACCACAGCATGGTCACCCAACAAAACCCATCACACCCACAGTGATGCCACAATATTAAAACCAAATTTCCACGATTAGAATCCCGAGAAATTTCAAAAATGCTAGCAACGCAATAACACAAGAAAAAGAAATTTTACACTCACAATCACATAATGGAGCAAAAACATAGTAAAACCGTAACCCCAAACCGGTTACCTCAAACTCAAAATAACTTCTCAACTGTCCATATGGAATTTACATGCCACATTAAGATATCGATCAATTACACAATCCTTCAATTCCATCATATTCCTGAGGTAACTATATGTCAACCAATCCAAATGCCAACCAATCTATTATTCAACACCACTAACCCATACTGGCCTGCATATCTCAACACTACACCAACACACATATTACCTAACCAAATCAACTCTGAGATGGAGCTCCTCACACAATCTTACATTTTCATTGAATCACACCAGATTTCTCAAGTTAACCCATATTACCTCAAATCTTAGCCCATCCCCTGCACTTATGCCTACATGGCAACACTTTCTTGCACCACACTTGAGTTTGAGCTAAACTCCCTAAGTTTATAATAAACACTCACCCCAAGACCAATAAAATAAATAACAAACTTACACAACTCTCTATCCGCTCCACATAACCTTACCATACCACTAGAAGTTCCATCATCAAACTAAAACCACAATAGAAAATCACCCCAACACTAGGGATCTTACATGGGGTTCATAAACAACCTCCATTTATGACGGAAATAATTTAACTTAGCACACATTAAACCACGAAACAATACAATAAGCATAATATTACCACACCAAGGCAACCTTCTGGGATAGTCCCATGACCAATCCCTTTCTAAACATCCTCTAACAACATACTTCTACATATCGCCAATCCAAAACAAAAGAACTTATACTTAAAAACAATTCCATAAAACCAACATCTCCGTCAATAGATTATAAATAACTGCCTCACAAAAGAAACTCAAGTCACTCTCTTGCCAACCACTCTTACTAACTCAAACACCAACACTGCCAACTCCCAAACACCTGAAAAGGAATTCTTAAAGATGTTATAAGGACATCAATCCATCTAACCCACTTCTTGGTATGAACAACAATACTCCAACACCAAACACCCTCATAATGGGTTCCAAATACGCACAAACCACTCGAGCGACCAAAATACCACACTTCCGGAAATTACAAATAGAAGTTAACCGCTTGAGCGCAACACCGCTCGAGCACAAGAAACACTGTTTGAGCGAAGAATACCAACTCTCATAAGTTTTACAGACAGAAGACCACCGCTCGAGCGCAAGAAAGACCCCTCGAGCGCAACACCGCTCGAGCACAAGAAACACCACTCGGGCGAAAAATATACTCTCCCAGTATCTCTGCAGACCTGCCAAAGTACTGAAAGTTCTCAAAAACTGCTCGAGCATAGAAAGTACCGCTCGAGCGTGGAGGTGAAAATATGGACCAAATTTCTATTAAAAAACAAACCCCCAACCTGTTCCAAATGCAACCACAATACTTAAACAACTCAAATCAACAAGGAATAAGATAAACAACGATATGAACAACCATTAAAGACAAGAAAACTTGAATCCCAAAGCATCAAATAGGTCGAGTGTAAACCAAAATCATCATATCTCCAACATAAACCAATAACCAACATCAACCAAACTAAATATATTGACTGGTAAAACTTCGCCCTCACAATAACCCAACAAGTCACAATGACTTCCAACCACACATCATCTACAAAGAGAAACCTCAAGCCTAAATGTCCCAACAGGCTCTACCAACCCCGATGAAAGTCAAACCATAACTCGTATCCCAACCAACCACGCTCCACAAATCCCAACTCTTCATGTTCTAAAAACTCTAACGCCACCAACACCCCATCCACAAGTTACAAGACTTAAAACAATTCATTCAATTGGGGAGCACACCCCACACCTCTGGTCACTCAGAGTTATAACTAATTCCAACGCATACTAGTCCACAAACTAACAACCCACACCAAACCTATACGACATCACTTAAATGAGTATAACAACTCCATGCAACCACCAAGCACAAAGGACTCAAAACATCACCGTCTCTCAAAGACATACTAATTGTCATTAAGGACAAACCAACACTAACTCAGAACTTATGCTAATACACAACATATCACCAATATAGCACTCACTAAGATGCCCACTCCAAGTCCACTACTCAATCCAAAATGTTTCTATAAGAAAGGAAACACACAACTTAGGATACATAACACTGACACCTTTCCCCAAAATACTAACACAACACAATCACATAACAATTACTCAAACAACCCCATTGAGGCTCCAATTAATTTACATACCATTTATCACATAACACGTAACACGTAATCGCGCTACAAAGATAATCATTCGTTCCAGTACTTGCTTAGATTTCTCATTAGAAACTACGTTGATCAAGCGTGTTTCCAATAAGACCTCCAAGTTAGTCAACTAGACACCGAATAATATCCATGAGTCTCAACACCATGCCCACATAAAATGCACCACATAAGTATGTTATCATTTAGCACACAACATACAAATGTCCTCACCAAGCATGATAAACCCATTATGGCAAACCACTTCCCGTGAGCCTAAGATTCTCAAACCCGGTTAGCTTTCATACCAAGTTGTTACGTCCCGGATTTACAAGGTCCGACCCATGTGAGTAAACCACCCAACGATAGACGATCACTAACAACACTCATGCAAAAATATATAATTTAAGCACATAGTACATGTGTTATTGCAATTTTACACATTCTTAGATACAACATCTAAGTCAAATAGATGCTCTGTAACAAAAACATACAAAGATGTTATAAATCAAATTAAAATACCCAAATGCTTACATCATATACAAAGGGTGTAATTCTTACAAGAATGGCACACGACCAACAAATACATAAATGGCCCTTGGCTGACAAATAAAGAAACCACCCTACATGGTTCCAAACACAACTTTAATGTCTCAGTCTACATCCGCATAAGCATACCAGAAAAACATTTTCAGCCACGTAGGGTGAGCATAAAGTCCAGTAGAAAATATTTCAAAAACTAAATGTACTCTGCCAGTGCAAATGATCATGAATGCAATACATACGCGTATAATATGCTCACTGCATTCTCAAATCCACTTACTTTCTCAATAAAAACCCTTTCTTCCCAGTTTTCAAAACCTTTCGTTTATTCAAAACGTTTTCTGAATTCAATACATTAGTTTGATATAACAATCTATTTCCATAAGTCAATCCAGCTATCTCAATACCAACTAGCAATTTGATTGCCAATTCCAATACGAATACATCGTTAACCAACAACAATTACATTGATAAAATTGTTTTAAAATCATTTCTTTCCAAAACCAAAATGATAATAAATAAAATATGTAAATCTCCAAAACCAATACTACCTTTCACGAAAATTTCATCTTCGGGAAACCATCAAACAGGACCCATGTAAACATAGGCTATACAAGCACTACTATTGCCATTTTACGAAAATTTCGTCCGCGAGATCGACACTCATGTATACGCCCAGTTTTCGGGACTTTTACCTTGGACACACAGGGCAACTTGTTTGATGTAACAACAACCATTTCACAAATTTACCATTTTATTTACCTTTTCCAAATAGCACAATACATGTGATCCAAAATATGATTTTCAAAATGAAACAAATGCTCTTAAAAAATAACACAAGAATTTCTAAAACATATAGTTTCAATTTCCAAAATCCACTACCTGCTGCATGATATGCATGATTTACAAACAGTCTGGTTTGCCTAGTTCACATACAATTTCTACAACAATCATAGTTATCCTCCATCGATAGCCCAAAACAAATATCTCTAAACAGATAAATAAATCTCATTAAAGATATACTTTTCCAAAATCTCTAATGGGAGTGATAATACATATCAAACTTCACCATCATTATTACTCATCACTTCAATTTCACATTTCTCAACATTTATTCCATTTCCTCTTTACAATCTCAACATTTACATTTTAGGGCATAATCCCCTTCCTCTTTGAAAATCCATTTCAATATAAGAAATAGCACATTTCAACATATATCAACTCCAATTTCATATCGCAACCTTTTCAAGAAAACATTTGGAAACCCCTCTTTTACATTTTGATTTAATAATCCAACTATTTCCCAAAAGATCAACATTTTAGGGTTTCTCCACATAAGGGTTTTTTACTTTTTAAAAGCTCATATGCATTTTTGTAAGTGGAAAAAAAAATACTTTTTTATAGCTAAATCGTAGCTCAACAATTCCATTTGGACAAATCCTCATTTACAAAAACAAATTTTCAAAAATCAATCCAACAACAATGGAATCTATATATTTAAAATACACCATAAATATACTACCGAACTCATATTGAGTTTAAGAAATAGATCCTACCTCTTGAAGCAAGAAGGAAACAAGTCAGAAAAATCATCGGCAACGAAATGACGATCTGTTGAGATTAAATGGAAGCCCTCTTCGTGCTTTACGTTTTGGTATATGGAACTAAGGATCGAAGATGTATAAAAATAGATGAAATCAAGCTTAAAAAGCTTGAGAAATAAAAAAATGGCGGAATGAGAGAGAAAGGGGAGTAAAAAGTGAAGAGATTTGACCCAAAAAGTGACTTTTAAAGACCTGATTCTACGCAGTACGCTCGAGCGTTGAAAGTTTCGCTCGAGCGCACTATATTTATAGCACAGATTCACAAATTTCAAACAGGTATAACTCTTTTGTCCGAACTCCGTTTAGGGTCATTCGTGTGTCCAAATTGAAGCTCTGGAAGTAAGCTTTCCAATGGTTCTAACCTTATATCAAGATTCAAAGTGTAAAGAGAGAAAATGATAAAAGAGTGAAGACTACTCAATAATAACTATTTGAATTTGGAGTTTTTGATTCAATCTCACCCAACCACTATGGTAACACCTCAACCAAGGCTTAAATATCGCCTACGAAGGTTCCTAATTAAGATAATCAAAGAGTCAAATATAATTCCATTATGACATGAAGTACATAGTGCTACAAACAATCATTATCATCACTGATCTGTCAAGCACCATTCTATCTTTTTGTTTGACGCATCTTACTAGTTCAGATCTAGACGTTGCTCACCTTCAATGAATTTCTCATTCTCTATTTTATTTTATTTATCTATTTGTTGATTTGTACGTTATTAGTTGTCAGAAATTTATTGTTGTTATTTGTTTTGTATTTTTTTAGTCTACTCTCTTTTTACCATTTGTCATACTCAATGAAATTTATTTCAGTAAAATTTGTGAAACTATTATAGTTAGTACGCTTTTTTTGACTTAAGCTACATGTCAGTGAAATTTCTTTGACCAAAGTCTTGTAAAATTTCACGAACGATTTTATTTTGGAGCTATAAATTTAAACTTTTTAGTCTTAAATTTGGAATCAAGGACCAAATTTTGCATTTGCTCTTAAATAAAATTTTCATAAATGTTGGAAAGTAAAATTTCAATTTGTTTTATTTCAAAAAAATAAATAACATAAAATTAGTCATTTTTTTAAGTCCCCAATTTGAATTTATTAGTCCTAATTTTGAATTAGAAACCTAATTTTTTTTAATTGGTCCTTAAATTTACAATTTTAGTGTGAAAATATGGAATTTCTCTCATCAAAATTTCACTATGATGTAACAACGAACATAGTAAATTATGAATATAATTATGAGGGCATTTTGATCCAAAATTTCTTCTGTGTTTTGTTAGAGGACCTACACTAATACTATAAAATTGTTTGTCCTTAGCTACTACAAAATGTTATCTAAGAAGCTGAATAAAAAAAAATCTTTATTTAAAATAGAGAAAATTGGTGATAATCCATATTTATAAGTCAATAAGAACAAGGGTGGTGCTATTGGGAACATAAGGATATTTCTTGGTCAAAAGAACATTTGTTGATCAAAAGGATATTACCACCTATCTGATCAAATTTCTATTTTAACATATTTGTTCAATTTTTTTTTATTTGTTCAAATTTGAAATTCACCAAGCCTATTTTTTCCTATATGTTGAAGTTCACCAAATTTATTTTTCCTATCTGTTCAATTTTTTATTCTATCTCATATACGAAAGAGGTCCTATCTGTCAAAATCTTTTTTTATCTGTTCAAAACCCAACTCTCTCTCTCTCTCTCTCTCTCTCTCTCTCTCTCTCCCATGAAACATGAACTACTGACTACCTTCCTTAATACCACTCTTTCTTTCTCTATCTCTTTTTATCACCGACTACTTGAATCTGACTCAAACCCACCACCACCACCGCCAGAAATTCTTCCTAGAATCATCAACGTGAAGAATAGAGCCATCATATGTATCGTTTTGACTTAAGGAACAATTTTAGATGAGACTTGACCTTATTCTTGAGATCAAAGTCCATCCCCATCGTATTCATTGTCTGTACTAGAACCACCATCGCGACACAACCGTTTTGAACTAGATCGGATCTAGAATCAATGTTGTGCTTGGTTAGATAGAGAAGCGGGGGAGAGAGAAGTGGAAGGAAACGAAAGAGGTAAGAGTTCACAAGCTGAATCGCCCTAAGAGCGAGTTCAAACAACGAGGTGTAGGTTGTTCTTCATCGTTGTCGCTGGACCGATGAGTCAGCGGAGAAAATGAGAGAGAGAGAGAGAGAGAGAGATGACATTGACAATGAACACTAAAGAACAGATCGAGCAGATAGTCACTTGAATAAAACTATCCTTATGGACTTAATAGTGTAGCTCGTGGACTTTTTAGAGGAAAGGAATCTAAAATTAGATTTATAGACCGAGCACCCTTAGAAATATATACTTTTGGTTTAGACTTAATTAAGACTAAATGAATGCCATTTTTTAAAAAATTTAAGACAGTTAATGTAGCTCATATTATTAACAGAAAGGATTAATAGACATGTTGCTCAAGACAAAAAGCCTAACGTAATTGACATGAAACAATCATTCATAAACAAACAAACAAAAAAATTGTTACACCCCAAATTTTAATTACTCGAAAACATTACCAAAAGCCTGTAATTTAGGTCCATTTTTTTTTTCACAGATATCTATTACTCTTGAGTAATAGAAACATAATAACACTTGTTCTCTCTAATAATGAATACAACAATAGTAATAGTACATGCCAAGCTTTCGCTACGGAGTTACAAACAAATAAATACAAACATCTATGCTTAATGAGATTGTACATAAAAGATCCACGAACTTCTTAACTCTTCAACCAATCAATCCGAATTCTCTTCCTGTACGAAAAATGAAACAACGAGGGGTGAGCACAATTGCCCAGTAGGTATCTCATAATTCTAAAACAATAGCCATCCTATAGATAGAAATGATCATGCATGCAGGGTGATACCATATAGTAAAGTGATATTTTGTAATTTCAAAATATCATACATATAGCATCTTTTTCTCGAAATTTATTTGAATATTTAAGGAAAACCTTCGACCATAAAAAACTATCCATTTTCATTAGAAAACCATATATCCTTTTTGAAAACAAACATGTTTAAGGAACCACATCATTTTATATTTATTAACCCATTCCAAAATATTCCTCATTTAATTTCCATCTTAACATTCCTCTTTTTATTTCTATTCTCCCCTTTTACTAGTTACATTTATTATAACATTATAACCTCAAGTTCAAGTTCCCTTAATACTCCAAAACATCCCACATACATGTTATTCCCACTAATCTATTCATATTTACTGTAACTCCTCAATGTAGAAATCCAAATCTCCTTTATATTCAATAATTGTTATCCTACACTCAACTCCTACTTATCTAACAACTACATCACATCCACACTTGCATTATCAACTATAATTCAATATATCGCAACTACATCATATCCACATGTGTGTTATCAATCATAATTCAACATATCACAAGGATAATAAACCTTTTTAATTCAATTTCTTCAGATAATTTCTATATGCATTCCCTTTCCATGCCAAATTACACATCAATTGTAATTTCATAAGTTTATCTCAATTCACACATATTATCATCGACTCAACACATTTCTCAACACATTGCACCTTTTGCTGACTTGATACGGCGGAACAGCAGGCACCCAATCCATAACACTTTCCACCTTTTGCCGGCTATTTTATAGCGGGAAGTGAACTCCCAAAAACCATTTTCTCAAAAGCCATTTTCTTCCAAAAACCACATTTTTTCAAAAACCATTTTTCAACTTTTTTAAACTGTCCCCCACACTTGCTAGCTATTATATGGTAGGACGTGGGCCCCCAAAACATTTTTGAAAACCATCTATTTTTCCACTTTTGTCGACTATTATATGGCAGGACTGTGTGGACACCCAAAAATCATTTTCCTACTTTTGCCAGCTATTATACGGCAGGACTGTGTGGACACCCAAAAACATTTTTCCCACATTCGTCCAGCGATAAAGTTTAGACAAGGCAATTGGACACCTTGAATTCAAACCACCCCCACATTTATCGGTTATTATATGGACGACCATGGGCACCGAAAAACCATTTTTCAATTTTAAAACCATCTCCCATATTTGCCGGCTATTATACGGTGGGATGTGGGCCCCCCAAAACCTTTTTGACTCCCTGCGCGAGTACCAACCACAATACAACTCAACTCAACCCAACACAACTCAACTCCACAAGACACAACTCAACCAAACTCAACGCAACCCAACTCAACTCAACACAACATAACCCAACTTAACTCAACACAACATAACCCAATACAATTCACATAACGCACAACAAAATTCAACACAACCATTTCAACACAAAGCTCATATCATCCATACCATTAGTGATTTCTTTTCCCGAAGTTTGGTTTCATATTATAACATAATTTGAAACATCAACATTAAGAGTTCAATCACGACTTTTACCTAAATTTTTCAAACACTTTAACATTTCAATTAAACTTGTACATGTGTAATTTAACACCTCAATTTCATGATTCTACTATCAATTGAAGCAAAACCATTAACCATCTTCATGAGCCAAACTAGGATTTTTAAGAGAAATTAAAACTTTTCACAAAAACACATTTTATTCCAATCCTTCTATTACTTTTACACTCAAACTCATGATCCAAGATCATAACCCAACAAGCAAACCCAACTCTCTTCAAACCCTAACCCCCAATCTCATGATTCATCACAATATGCATAAAATATAAACTTTTGTATTTATATAAAGAAAATACCACAAATCTATCTATAAATGAGGGTATTGAAAAAGAACTAGAAACCCCTACCTCTTGAAGCAAGGAGATGACAACCCAAAATTCACCAGCGACGAAACCATGAACTATTCAGATCAAAATGAAGCCCTTGACGAGATCTACAATCTTTCTCAAAGGACCAAGGTAGTGAAAAGATCACTCTAGGTGAGTAGATCTAGAGATTTAAGTGAAAAAGTTTGAGTTTTAGAGAGAGAGAGAAGAGAACTCACGGTTTGACAGAGATGAAAGAGGAGAAAAGTGAAATGAAAATATGTTTGGAGCCTATTTATAGTAGCAAGGTAATAATAGAATAATAGCTCCAAAGTCAAATGAAAAGAACAAGTCAAAAACCCCTAAAAAGTAGGGCCCAAACTAGCCCAAAAAGTTGAAAATTACACGCAAGTGTTGACCCTTCGGGCAGAGGTGTTGGCCCTTTAGGAAGAAAAGCAATCTGTACAACAGGCAAGGTGTCGACACCTCCCAGACTGGTGTTGACACTAAATTTCAGCAAGCAACTTCTAGATTCAGAAACATACAAGGGTCGACCATTCCTAGACTGGTGTCAACCTTTGTGGATAGCAACAAGAGGCAGGTGTCGACACCACCAAGGCTGGTGTCGACCCTAAATTCCAGCAACACTTCCAGAAACTTCACCAATAGGTAAGGGTCGACCCTTAGGAAGGTTGGTGTCGACCCCAGAATAGAATTTCTAAGTTTCCAAGGAACTTTTTGACAAGAACAAGCGCGAACAAATAAACCCAATGAGTTTAAATCAGATTATACTCCTCCAAAACCAACATTTAACAACTCCAAGGACTCCAAAAAATGAAAATAAGGGAATTAAATACACACTCTAATGGATTAAAGGATGCAGGTGTTACAAAAATTAAAAAGAAAAAGACAGAAGAAGGTGCGACAAAAAAAGAAAAAGGAAAAATTGTCCAATAAGTTCATTTATCTGAATTCATTTTTTTTTTTTCAAATTCACATTTGTGGCTGAATTTTAAAATCTAAAGCGTTTCATTTTCAGAAGAAAAATGGCAAATATTAAAAAGGGGTAATTATACCCAGTGAAATTTTATAAAAATAATTACATATTAAAAATAAATAAATAATAATTATTAATATTATATAGTGTTTCTCACTAATTTGTAATTATTATTTTTTTTTCAAATTCCACTGATTTGATATTTTCTTTATTAAAAAAAAAGAATTTGTGTGAGAGTTATTCAATGAGTAAACAGTCATTTTAGGTATAAATTCAACATTTAAATATCTAATATGTTTTATTCAAACCTTGTTCCTATACCATGTCAACAACCAACTCCACACAATAACCTAACTTGTAAGTTAGGTTATGTTTGACTTCTAGATTTGTAAACAGGAAAGAGAAATGAAACAGAAATTTTGGATGGGTTCGGTTTGTATTTTGATATAAATTTAAATTAAAAAAAATGGGAAGAGAGTTTAGAATTTTTTTTTTTGGTTTGTTTGGTTGTATATTTTGAAAATAGTTTTGAAGTTTGAGAGTTTGTGATGATTTGATATTTTGTTGTAGTTGAGTAGATGTGTGTGAGAGAAAAAAATAATTGAGAAGGAGAGAGGAGAGAGAAAAAGTGATTGATTGATGTGTAGGAGAGAAAAAATAATTTTGGAAATTTTTTTTCAAAAAATTTGAATCAAACAAAATTTTGAAAAAATTTCTCAAAAATTGTATCTTGAGATGCAAACCAAACAAACCCAAATTTCTACAAATCCAATTTCAAACAGAATTTCTCAACAGTTCCTTTCAAGTGAAGCCAAGGATCACAACTCCAGACTTTAATCAATCTATATTTTTTCAATCCAAATTAAACAAATAATGTACAGATAAATTTTATTTCCAAATTATGGAAGAACATGAATTTTGTTATTATTTATTAAACGCTGGTAAAACATGATTAGCAGTCACATTTTTATTGAATTACATTTTTTAGGTTGGGTTATACTTGGTTTGTATGGAATTTCTGTTACATTTAAAATTTGACGTTAGATATAAATTTTTTAAATGGTTGAAAGTGAAATGTGTGCATGTTGTGGAATGAGTGATAATATAATTGCTATATATATTATTTTGTTTATATGTAGGGTACAAGTTGCATTAATAATGAAATAAATATAGGTTGCCGAGAAATTAATTAAAAAACACTAAATAAAGTTTTTGGCGACTAAACGTTTAGTAGTAAAAAAAAAAAAAAAAGTGAAGTTTTTGGCAACTAAATATTTGGCAGCCAAATAAGTAAGCATAGGTTTTTTGTGACTAAATATTTAGCAAGAAAAAACAAAGATTTTTGCTGACTAAATAAGTAGTAGCCAAAACAAATTAAGATGAGAAAAAAAAATTTGCCGACTAAATATTTTAGTCACGAAAAGACATGGCATCTTTCGGCGACTAAATATTTTGTCGTAAAATGCAATGCAACTAAAATATTTATTTTTTGGCCACTAAAATGTTTAGTCATAACAATAACGGCGCCTAAAATATTTGGTGGCTAAATGAGACATAAAACGGTGACTAAAATATTTGGTTGCTAAATGTAGGAATATTTGCGACAGAAACGTATTAGCAACTAAACATTTTAGTTGTTGAAAGTGAAATTTATTTTTATTTGAGAACTTTCGGCGACTATAATTTAGGCACCAAAAGGAGTCAATTAGGGATTAAGTTAGTTTTAGTAGCCAAAAAGAAGAGAATTAGCGACCAACATACATTTAGTCGCCGATACTATTACGACAAGCCTTCAACAACTTATGGGGTGACTAAAAATTTTAGTCGTCATTGACTTTCGACGACTAAAAAGAGCAACTTGCAAAAGACAAATGAAAAAGTAAATAATATAATATTATAATATATATATTATATATATAGATTGACAGGGGTGGTTGAATTTCATCTCTCCCATTAATTGCTTTTGTTTTTATTTTTCTTTTATTTTTTATTTACTTTTTATTATTACAATAATTTTTATAATATAATATATACATATGGAATGAATGTGACCTGACTTTGCCCCACGTTGATGCTGTCTACTCTCACACGTTTGCTGCAAAATATAAAATTAAACACTAGATCGAAAAAAATTCCGAATGCCAGAAAATTTCTTAAGTGGTTCCTGGTCTCAATCAGTTCAAGTGCTTAAATTATGTTTAAAAGGAGTAGATTGAGAGGTGTACCTAGTTGGATCCATGGTTTCAAATTCGCAAAAACCTATTTAATTATTCCGTAGTCAAGCAATCATGAGTTGTGTGGAGAGCTTTCAAAAAACTCAACAACACCAAAGTTGGTGATCATTATGTAAATTGAGGACAAGAATACAAATAAATATTAAAATAGCGAGAAAAAGACAATCACACAAAACATTAAAGAATTACGTGATTCGACTCAACTTACATCCACAGGTAATTTCACAAGTAACAGTTTTCACTATCAAACAAAACAAGTGCTCATAGAGCTACAATGGTGTATCTCTCAATCTCACTCTACTCAAATATGAGTATGAAAATACTCCCAAATTATTGCCATGTTTACTTCTTGCAAATTGCTTTTGAAGAGTGAGTTTTATCCATAAGATTTCCATCATTTGGTATTAGAATTTATAGGCTGAATTAAGATGCCTATTAAATTGTTGAATACTGATTGATAGGTAAGTGAAGCTTAAGAATTTGTATCTAATATTGCCCTGAGAAGATTATGACCCTATTTGGTGCAATTTACTAAATTACTTATATATATATATATATATTTTAATATTAAAAGAAAAGTTATCATCCAAGCGTCCCAACCATCCATTACACCTGAAATTTTTTCCTCAACAGCTATTCCACTTCCAAGATTGGGTTGGGTCAGCCCCATGTAGGTGGTCGAAGCCCATCCTTAGGGAAAAAGAAAAAGAAAAAGAAATAAATAAATAAATATTTGTGGTAGTGGAAAAGCTAGTCTAGAAAGCCAGCCAAAATAATTAAAGTGAGAGTCTAAGTATTACATGCGACAGCCATGAGAGAAGAAAGTGCAGGTTTAAGTAGTCCTTTCGTTTTTTCACCTAAAAAAACGTAGTAGTCCTTTCATTGCTCTGATTGGATGGTCTATTGAACTTCGATCATTGTGAAGTTTGACAAAAAATTATTTGATACTAGTGAGACGCACGAGTTTGTGATTTTCACTAATCAACATACATTATACTTTTTGTTATTTTTTAATCACTCAATACAAAATATGAGTCTCACTTTCTCCACTAATCGGAACAAATCTAAGACATTATATGTAGAGGTAAGCGTCGTGCCATGTTGGATTGCATTTGTGTCGTGTCATCTCGAGTTTGTGTCAGAATTACCTCAATATTCCGACCCGTTTATTAATTCGTGTTATCGTCTCGTGTCATTTTTTGTCTGTGTTTGGTTCATATCGTATTAACATGTTATGTCAAAAAAATTTTACTATTAACTAAAAATATTAAATTTATGAAAAAAAATTAAATATTTCTTCACAAGTTAAATTTAATAAAACTAATAGCTAGTTTTGTTTTGAGAGATTATTTCATGGGATTGGACTATTAATCCATCCGAACTAGTAGTCCATTGTTTGGTTCAATTTTTTTGCTCCGGATTAATAGTATTAATCCCTCATATGAGGGATTATTGTATCCTAGGAGGAGGGGCGAGATTATTTTCATGGGATTGGTATCCCATGGGACTAATGTGTGAAATGTCCATTTTACCCTCTTGCTATTACTTAATAAGCAATTGGAAAAAGGGTAAAATAGTCTTTTGAACGTTTATAAATTATTTTTTTAGTGTTGTTAATTTAAAGAGTAAAGCACCAATAAATCCCAAATTATGAACTTACGCACCACTTAGTCTTGTATCTTTTCTGTTGAACCAAAAAGTCCTGAATAATATGAAATGACAGATTTGTCCTTCACCATGCATGTCTTTATAGTTTGGCCACTGTTAAAATTCCTTTTATGCACACAAAGCGCATTATAGGTTTTATAGTTTTCCACGTTTTTGATGGAATATTTCAAAATGTGTTAGGAAACATTGGGAATGAAGACTCCCACATTCCAATGTTGGTGGATTGAAACACTAACGTTTTTTTATTTTGGTAGATAGTGATCGCATTCCACTTTCGATATTCAGGGGAACCCTAATTGGATGAATATCTACATTACACACATCAAGTAGGAACATCTTCGACTGCAGTAGACAAATCAAAGCTTCGTCCTCACCGGTGATTTGATCAATATTGACGGACGTGAACGTTAGGTGTAGCGTTCATTGCCGTTCAGTCATCCCCTGAGTTGCTGACGATCGATGACAATGAAACTGGTGGTGTTTATTGAATAGTAACGGTAATGTCTCCGGCTATAATGGTTATGTTTGCCATTTTGGGGTGATGTATTCAACATGGTTGCGCCGTAACGATGAAGATGTTTGGGTAGGTTGATGGTATGACAAACCAAATTGTTCAGAACTGGGTGAAAGTCATCGTGACGTCGATTAGGAAAATGATAGATGTTTAGCGGTAGTGCAAAGGTGTGTAATATTAGTTAATGCAATTGTGGATCATTTTTGGAAATGCTGTAGGTGGTTTTTCCGAAACACTTACCTTGAGAAAAAAAAACTCAGAACATCACCGGTGCTGGCAACCCACAACAGCACGACAGGCTTCCCAGACTAGCAAACACAAAACCCACAACCAATAAAACCACATCAACAAACTAACTAATTCCCCTATAAATCACTGAATGAAATATATAAAAACAGAAATGTGCAAATACGTTACCACGAATGCACGAATGCACAAATCCACATCATCACTATAATCCCCTTAAACCTATAAAAAAGGATAAAAATGTAAACTTGAACAATACCAAATCAAATAAAAAGATTCCTTCCTAACTAAATAGGACCAAATGATTCATAAGAAAAAACACAGGATCAAATGGAACAACATTCCTTGATTTGGGATTTATTGATAATTTTTCCAATAAAAAAAGCATAAAAATCCTTAATATTTCTCTTTAATTCCTCTTTTACAGTAAATAGAAAAATTGGCAAAACTTTCTATTTCCTAACCAACAAAATCAAATGGTTCAATTCAGAACTAAATTTATCTTTCAACACCAATCAAATCAATCTAGGCCTGTAAGTGGATCGAATTCGGATCGGATCTGTCAAAATCCGAATCCGATCCGATTAAGACAAGCCCGAATCCGATCCGAATCCGTTTAGTCCATATCCGATTATAGATATCCGAATCTGAATCCGATGATTTCGTATATCCGATTCGATAATCCGATCCGATCCATTTATTTATTTATTGAGCTATAATTTCATATAATTTGATTTTTTTTTTCCATTTTGTGTTTTTTTATTCAAATTGAGAATAATCGAATCAGATTATCGGATTATCAGATCGGATCGGATTTTTGCATATTCGATCTGTTTAATAAACGGATTAAATGGATTCGGATTATCGGGTTATCGGATTGGGTTTTTTGTAAACGGATTCGGATTATCGGGTCGAATTCGGGTCGAATTCAGATTAAATCTGATCCATTGACAGCCCTGAATCAAACTTAACCAAAAAAAGCCCAAACAAAAGGCCATCTATACAATTAATTCTAATTTGAATTCTTATCAAGCTTAAATTTGATGAACTTCTTTCTTTTTCTTCTTGGTCATTATCAATTTGTAATTTTCCTCAAATTTTATTTTATTTTTATGTTTTTTGGCATTGCACAGTTACAGTCTGCAATCTGCATATGCAGAGCTTATTCAGACCTTACAATTACACCCGTCTCTGCCTTCAAAAACGGAATAACATTAACGAACGCTATTTTTGGGTTTGTTTGGGAAGATGGGCTGATGAATCCCCAGATTTTCTCACCAACCAAACTGAATTATACACACATAAAAACATCTAAATGCACACTTGTTTTATCATTAAAAAAAAAATCAAAACAAAACTCAAATCCTGCAGATTCAAGCAATCGACGATGCCTAGCCCAATCGGCGAGACTGTGACATCCCTCGCCGTCCAACTGAGTCTCCGACAAATCGGCCATGACCTCGACTCGGAGCACTCGGTCGGAGAAGTTACTATCGTTGAACGCAAAGCCGAAATCGCCGTCGGGACCGCCGTTGGGGGAGTAGTCGGAGTCCATCACCGTCCTCGGATCGAAAAGATCCAAGCTCGTATCCCTCATACTTTCTCTCTCTAAAACATTTTCTCTCTCTAGAAGAAGAAAAAGAAGAAGAAGAAGGAGAAGGAAGACGATGAAGGGAGTGTTGAAGATTTGAAAACCCTAATTTGATCACTTGGCTGTTAACATAGCAGGCAAAGTTTTTGAGCTCTTCCTCCTTCTCCTCTCTCTCTGGTTTGCCTCTGCTCAGTTTCTTTCTCTCTCTTTTTTGGGAAATTTCCCCCAAAACGACGTCGTTTTGGGGGGAGCTGTAGGACGGGCCGCAGGAAATGGCGGCCAACGATCTGGACTCACGTTGATGCTGCCACTCTCACACGTTTGCTGCAAGATATAAATTAAGGGAGTGGCTTCTCCCTAGGCAGTGTTCGGAACAAATTTTTTGGATTTTTTTATTTTTATATTTTTTTTACTAAAAGACAAATTGGTTACAAAATCAAAAAAAATAAATTTAAACAAAATATCACATTAAATCTCATAATCATTTCACTTTTTGTTTCACAAACATCACATCCAACTATAAAAAAAACACAACTATCTTCATGAACACAAAAAAAAATTCCTCTAATAATATCCTGCAACGAAAAAAATTAAAAAAAATACTCACTTCCCAAACATCCGCGTCATTGACTTAGAGCATATTATTGGGTCTATTGTTGACTCTGGACTTGGAACACAGCCAACCATTTTGAGTCTTCCATATCTTCATTTTGTGATCCTCACGTCTTCTCTCATCCCTCCACTCTTATCTTCCTTCATCGTCTCATTCTATCGGTTGATTGCCAGTCCAAATCTTGTGTGCTAACCACATATTCGATTGTGTAGGGATCCAAATCTGAGAAATATGTAAGCTTTTGGCAGTGGGAATACAACTACAAACGGTGTGTCTCAATCCGAGGAGTTGTGCCGTTGGTTTTCATTTGTTGAGATTCAATCTGCGACCAACGATTTCGATGATGCTTTGGTCATTGGGAAAGGTGGATTCGGTAAGGTGTATAAAGGGTTCATCGACGGTGGAGCTACCACTGTCGCCATTAAGCGGTCGAATGCAGAGTCCAAACAAGGGGCAGCAGAGTTTTGGACTGAGATCAAAACGCTTTCCAAGCTCAGGCACACACATGTTGTGACTCTGATTGGCTACTCTGATGATTGCGAGGAGATGATACTTGTTTATGAATACATGGCCAATGGGACGCTTGCCGATCATCTCTACAAAAATAGTAGGAAAGGAAATGGGAATGATATTTATCATCTTACTTGGGAGGAGAGGCTCAAGATTTGTATTGGTGCTGACGAATACTGAGGAAGGTGTCATACACAGGGACGTGAAGACCACAAACATTCTGTTGGACGAGAATTGGGTAACTAAGATCTCAGATTTTGGATTGTCTAAAATGGTAAACACAAGCCATTTGCAAACCCGCGTTAGTACAGATGTTAAGGGCACATTCGGTTATTTAGATCCAGCATATTTCTTGACTCGTAGACTAACCAAGAAATCAGATGTGTATGCCTTTGGTGTGGTTCTGTTTGAAGTGTTATGTGCGAGGCCACCAGTGGATACAAGTGTTGAGGAGGAGCAAATCGGACTAGCCCTATGGGCTCAAAAATGCATCAAAAAGGGAATGCTTGACGAAATTATTGATCCCTCTATGAGAGGACAAACATCACCAATTTGTCTGAAGGTGTTTGCAGAAGTTGCTAACAAATGTTTACATAATCATTCAAAGGGAAGGCCTACAATGAGTGAAATTGTGGAGAGCCTCAAGCATGGAATGGCATCACCTGGCAATATCTGTATATCTCGAATAATAAGCAATTTGTTTTTGTTTTTGAGTACAGCAAAAGTAGTAGCTAAAGGTATTGATCTTGGGTGGAGAAAGTGGAAGAACAAAGGTCCTAAGAACGGCATGTCATGGCAGTTGCGTAGGGATCCATTTGCGGATGGTGTTATCCAATTGTACCATTGTTTCTCTCTTGCCGAGATTCAAGCAGCTACAAATAATTGTCATGAGCCTGTGGGGATGAGGCTCCGTGGTGACATCAAAGTGTATAGAAGCCATATCAGTAGTGGGAATCTTGAGGTGGCAATTAAAAGGTGGAAAGAAGGAACATCAAGAGAGAGGAACTTGGACCAATTTAGGGCTCAGCTCCAGGTGCACTCCCATCTCTGTCACCTCCACATTGTTTCTTTAATTGGATACTGCATCGATAAGCGTGAAGTGATCCTTGTCTACGAATATATGGCCCATGGGTCTCTCTACCATCACCTCTATGAAACCAATAAGTATCCACTTAAGTGGGAAAAGCGACTTGAGATTTGCATTGGTGTTGCACGAGGACTGCAATACCTCCATGCGGGTACAAGGCAAACAATCATTCATCGCAACCTGAAGCCAACCAATATTCTGTTGAATGAGTATTGGAATGCAAAAGTGGGAATCCACATTGAATCAAGTACAGGCACCGTGGGATACATCGATCCAGAATACCATGTCAATGCAAATTTTACTATAAAATCCGATGTGTACTCGTTCGGTGTCATTTTACTTGAACTGTTGTGTGGTAGGAAGCCAATGATCTATTCAAGGGACGAGGATCAAGTGAATTTAGTTCGTTGGTTCAAAACTAATATCAAAATGGGCGCCGTTGATCAGATCATTGATCCGTATCTAATTGACAAAATAGCACCAAAATGTTTGAAAGAATATGTCATGAATGCAGAAAATTGCGTGTGTGATAAGGGGATTGAGCGTCCATCGATGGATGATGTGTTGGGTAACCTCCGGTATGCACTGCAACTGCAGGAGACTTGGCAGAATAGTAATGACCAGTTCAGTACAGTTAAGTCCCCTGAGGCCGTTCCTAGTTCGGATGGCACTGTGACTGTTGAATTAGCCAACACTACTAAAAATATAACCTTTTGCGTCCATTCTTTTGCAACTGATTGGTTGACCGTCGCAAAAAAACACCTTTTATATCAACATCTCATTTAACATAACCCCCAAATCGTGCTCTTTAACTTTAAAAAAAAAAAAAAACCAAATTGTATAAAACTTGCCCTAGACCCTTTCACTCTTATTTCCCAAATCTGTGTCGATTTCGCCCTCTCGATTTCGTTCTCGATATTCCCTGGTAATTACATTGAGATAGGCTAAAGCTAAAGTGAAAGTGGTGGCCTTTACAGCTACACATTGTGGCCTTTACAGATACAAGGTCTAGTGGGGGTATATATTGTATGTATACATGGTAGTGGAGATATATTATATGTTAACAAAGCGGTCGAATGCAGAGTCCAAACAAGGGGCAACATAGTTTTGGACTGAGATCAAAACGCTTTCCAAGCTCAGGCACACACATGTTGTGACTCTGATTGGCTACTCTGATGATTGCGAGGAGATGATACTTGTTTACGAATACATGGCCAAGGGGACACTTGCTGATCATCTCTACAAAAATAGTAGGGAAGGAAATGGGAATGATATTTATCATCTTACTTGGGAGGAGAGGCTCAAGATTTGTATTGGTGATGCCCAAGGATTGGACTACCTTCATACGAATACTGAGGAAGGTGTCATACATAGGGACGTGAAGACCACAAACATTCTGTTGGACGAGAATTGGGTAGCTAAGATCTCAGATTTTGGATTGTCTAAAATGGTAAACACAAGCCATTTGCAAACCCACGTTAGTACAGATGTTATGGGCACATTCGGTTATTTAGATTTAGCATATTTCTTGACTCGTAGACTAACCAAGAAATCAGATGTGTATGCCTTTGGTGTGGTTCTGTTTGAAGTGTTATGTGCGAGGCCAGCAGTGGATACAAGTGTTGAGGAGGAGCAAATCGGACTAGCCCTATGGGCTAAAAAATGCATCAAAAAGGGAATGCTTGACGAAATTATTGATCCCTCTATGAGAGGACAAACATCACCAATTTGTCTTAAGGTGTTTGCAGAAATTGCTAACAAATGTTTACATAATCATTCAAAGGGAAGGCCTACAATGAGTGAAATTGTGGAGAGCCTCAAGCATGGAATGGCATCACCTGGCAATATCTGTATATCTCGAATAATAAGCAATTTGTTTTTGTTTTTGAGTACAGCAAAAGTAGTAGCTAAAGGTATTGATCTTGGGTGGAGAAAGTGGAAGAACAAAGGTCGTAAGAACGGCATGTCATGGCAGTTGTGTAGGGATCCATTTGCGGATGGTGTTATCCAATTGTACCATCGTTTCTCTCTTGCAGAGATTCAAGCAGCTACAAATAATTTTCATGAGCTTGTGGGGATGAGGCTCCGTGGTGACATCAAAGTGTATAGAGGCCATATCAGCAGTGGGAATCTTAAGGTGGCAATTAAAAGGTGGAAAGAAGGAACATCAAGAGAGAGGAACTTGGACCAATTTAGGGCTCAGCTCCAGGTGCACTCCCATCTTCGTCACCTCCACATTGTTTCTTTAATTGGATACTGCATTGATAAGCGTGAAGTGATCCTTGTCTACGAATATATGGCCCATGGGTCTCTCTACCATCACCTCTATGAAACCAATAAGTATCCACTTAAGTGGGAAAAGCGACTTGAGATTTGCATTGGTGTTGCACGAGGACTGCAATACCTCCATGCGGGTACAAGGCAAACAATCATTCATCGCAACCTGAAGCCAACCAATATTCTGTTGAATGAGTATTGGAATGCAAAAGTGGGAATCCACATTGAATCAAGTACAGGCACCGTGGGATACATCGATCCAGAATACCATGTCAATGCAAATTTTACTATAAAATCCGATGTGTACTCGTTCGGTGTCATTTTACTTGAACTGTTGTGTGGTAGGAAGCCAATGATCTATTCAAGGGACGAGGATCAAGTGAATTTAGTTCGTTGGTTCAAAACTAATATCAAAATGGGCACCGTTGATCAGATCATTGATCCGTATCTAATTGACAAAATAGCTCCAAAATGTTTGAAAGAATATGTCATGAATGTAGAAAATTGCGTATGTGATAAGGGGATTGAGCGGCCATCGATGGATGATGTGTTGGGTAACCTCCGGTATGCACTGCAACTGCAGGAGACTTGGCAGAATAGTAATGACCAATTCAGTACAGTTAAGTCCCCTGAGGCCGTTCCTAGTTCGGATGGCACTGTGACTGTTGAATTAGCCAGAAGAGAAGGTATTGATGAGATGAATATTACGAGTATAGGGGATTCATATTATTTTTCAGGTAATCTAGCACGGTAGCACAACTCTTTGGTCTTTACAATGTACAAACATAAGGCCTTTCCAACTAGAACAGAATAATGCTGCCCCTGTTATTGGATTGCTCTCCCATGTATGATGTCTGAAGCTATCCACTTCCTATGTTAAAATAAACTTTCTATCATAATGTAATCCACATATTTTGTAGATTTTTGTGTATTGTATAGTATGGTGTTCCAACTCTTGAATCAGTTATACCTAGCAAATTCTACCACCAACTCAACATCTCATTTCATTGACATGAAAAAGAGATTTAGACCCACCAGATGATTTAGGTCTAGCCTCGAGGGAATTCATTTCAAGTCAATACCAATGCCAAAGGACATTGTTTACGTGCCTTTTAGTATTTACACCTCAGACATAACAAGCTAGATGCATGCTTGACCAATATGCATAACTCATATTCTAGAGCAAACCTTTCTTTAATCAATGGAAAAGTTTAACACCTAGTATTGTAGATGAAATATTATATATATGTAGTCCCCTATTTCTCCTCGAAAAGTTTAATTTTTCTCAACCATTGAATAATCTCAATTCGATCCTTTTTCATCATATATTCATGCAAGAAAACAGAAAGGTCATCATTTACCCCCTTGCCTTCAAGATGTCAAAAAGTGCATTTGAAGTTTATTATCCAAATCCCTAACAACAACCAAATAAAAAACTAAACACAGTCATGACCAAACCACAAGTTTGCAGACTAACACATTTATGCTTGATTAGGAAGAAGTCATGAAAAAACAAAGTGAACAAGGACTCTCATGAAACTAGCCCAACCAGTAAACCATAAAAAGATCAAAAGTATTCATACAATGTTCTGATATCTAAAATTTTACTAGTCAGAGACTAGTTTCCTCATTGCCCTCAATCAACTTCAAACTGGGTTCTCAAATTAATTTGAAGTAGAATTGGGTTGGGAAAAAAAAATGCATATTTACTAAAAGCTTTATCTTGAGATGAACAACTCAGGAAATTCAATGAGATACTCCTAAAATATTTTAACAAGAAATAAATAATCAATTCAGCTTGTCATCAGCCAAAAACTAAATAATCCAAACTGAAAGGTCTACAAAAAAAGAGAAAGCTATTAACAACTCATTGAAAAACTAAAACATTACATATGTTATTGTGATAATGCTAGATCATGTGAAATGAGGTCCCACGTAAAGCTTCGGTTTTTATAATTTTGTTCTCTTCAAATTTGCCTCGTAATGTAATCCACTGCTTGCCAAGTCGATCTTCCTCATTGAAGACATTGAATTTCATAATGGGCTATAGAATTTTAACACACAATGTACACTAATACACAAAGAATTAGATTTTAATTGAAGTGATTGCTTAGGGATTTCAGGGACTAAAGACTAATTGATAATGTTCTGTTTGGTTGCTGAGAAAATGAGACAGACAAGAACAAAATAAGAACTAAACAATTGACATCCCACTTCAGAGGCATTAAAATGTAGGAATAGATAAAGGAATCAAAATTGAGAACAAAAGAAGCTCTGTTTGGTTTCTAGGAAAATGTAGGATAAGAAAAGACATAAGAATGTGGACCAACATTATCCAGTAAAACCAAAACCTTCCAGTTAATTGAGCCTAGTGAAAGAAAAATCCAAGTAATTGAACATTGCGCAGACTATTTGCGTATATGGAGATGAATTTTTTGTTTAATTAGTACATAAAAATGTTCAAATTTTCTTTTTGTTTCTTCAATTTCTCCTTAGATTTGGGCTTTTTACTTAACTGTGTTGGCTAATTCTTATTTCAATAAATCAAAATTCTCAGAAACATTGACTTCTTTACCAATTCCCTCATTTTCTGAGCAAAAGGGTACATAAGAATCCACATTAGTAAAATTTTAGTCCGAAAAACGTTTTTCTGCCTTTTAAAAGTGAAAAATATTTTCTTTGGCTTGCTTCCATTGACTATGAAAAATATTTTCCGTTGACTTTCGTTTTCCATTATATCAAACACAAGAAAATACTAAGAAGATATTTCAAAAAATATTTTCCATCAAACCAAACAGAGCGTAAGAAATGGAAGGCAAAGTGCAAATGGGCACTAGATTATGATATTATTGTCTTAAAAACATCAATAACATATATTATCATCCTAAAAAAATAGTAAGTATGTAATGTGCTTCCCAATTTTGTTTAAATTCCAGAACAACATCCTACCAGAAGGTATTAAATGTAATAAGATAATAATTTGAGAAGGTTAGTTTTGAAATTAAGAGACAAAATGCAAATAGGTCTAGTTTAAGAAGTTTATTGTAATTTATTTTATTTATTATATTTTTTTTTCTACAAATTCAATTTCAACAACATTTCTCAACAATTCCTTTCAAGTGAAGTTGAGGATCACAACTCCAGACTTGAACCGTTTTATGTTTTTTTTTAATTCAAAATTAACTAAATAATGTACAGGTAAATTTTATTTCCAAATTATGGTAAAATATTGTGGGGATGTATTTTCTGAATACCAACACGTGGCATGGTGACGCCGACGTGTCAGCCGAGGTGCCACGTGTCGTGGTAGTTAAGCCGAGATGATCTCGGAGTTGCCGAGGTTATCCCCGAAGATATCGGAATCCAAGATAAGCAGGTAAGGGACAAGAGTCCTAAGACAAAGAGGGGACTTAACCAAGATAAGGATAAAGCTCTTAGGGAGTTTTATCTTTATCTCTTATAGAGTCCAGAGTAAGCACTAAATTGGAGTTCATAGAAGTCATACTTCTAGTAGGACTTGGATTGAGTATATTATAAAAGAGAGGCACCCCCGTGGGTCTAAGGTATGCAATTTATGTTTTAAGTGTTAAAGTTTTGCACTTGATTATCTTTGAGAAATATACTGACTTGATCGTCGGAGTGCCCCCGGGTGGAAGAACCACCGTCGGAGCCTTTTCTTTCTGTTTCAGGTTGCTAAAGCCATCTATTCTGCCTGTGCTCTCCAGTTGATCACTAAGCAAGCAGTGTGGTCAGATTTTTACCCACACAAGAAGTTTATCTCCCGACTCGTCTCCTCTTTTTTCAACCCACCTATGATTTTAACCCACGATGTGGGTACTATCATACTTTGTCTTATGTTAAGAGAATTGCATTTTATAACTATTCCCATCCACTTTTTTTCAATAAAGTAAGGATGACACACTTTGTTTATAAAGTTTATGAAATACAGAAGAGGAATCCATTTATTTTCAACTGATATATTTGTTTAGATAATACCACGCCTCTCACAGACATGGGTTTTTGGCTAGCTATAATTCTGTCTGTTCCTCATTTTCAGTATTGGGATGACTGTCAGCCGCCACTGCGACAAGTTCTATATTATCTTCCTCACGGAGAAAAACCATTATATAAATTTCAGACTGTTTTTCTTCAGATATATGGGGTGATAAAATATTTGAGGACCGTTTGTGAACATGCTAGGGATTTCATTCAAAATGCTTGGTCTGGAAAAATTCTCAATGAGCTCTATCAAGTTTTCCCCGATGCCTTGCGTAAGATACATTTCCTCATGTGTACTAAGTTCAATGTCAATAACGATTGCCAAAAGTATTTGTCTGCTAAAAACATTGTTAAGCTAATGAGGCACAGTCCTTTTGGCTACAACAAACTCAAGTTTTCAATCGGTTGTGCCATTGACGAGGTGTATTTATTTATCACTTCTTTAGTTATACTTTAACTCAAATTTTTAAAGTTATCTCAAGAGTAGTTGACAAGATCAACTAAATAAAGAATTGGATGTCATCTTACTGCTAAAAAAATTTAGTATTATCATAACATAATTTACATTTCTTGGGTTTTGATAAATTGTATAGTCCGTGTTAATCTATTATGATTTTATTTGGTTTGCCTGTTTCTGTAATAAACTCAGGCTTTTTTATTTTTTCTTAATTATTTTAGACTATTCATAACTTACGTAAAGGCTTTCAATGAGACAAAACATTCCTAGTTCTATTTTGAAATACAAGGGATGATTGCATTTTTTAAATTCATTATTGAGCGTATTGAATCAATATTGAGACTATGTGGCATTTTGGTTTCTATCATCAATCATTTTAAAAGTTATTTTCTTCATATACATATTTATTTAATAGTATATATTTTCTTATTAAGTTTTTGTTTTAGTGGTTTAGGTTTTTTGGGTCTTGCCTTGTGACATTCCTGTGCGTTTTAGGGTGCGTATTGAGTTTTGTATATTTCTTTTTGGTAATAAAATCTCACTTGCCAAAAAAAGATCATTTTATTCGTTTATTAATTTAGATTGGGAGAAAGGAGATCATACATAAAAGGCTTGTTTAATAATCATTTCGTTTTTAGTTTTTAGTTTATATTTACAAAAATTTAATAAAATTGTCATAAAAACTTGTTTGATAATTTTTTTAGTTTATAAATGATTATCTCAGTTTGTAAATTTGAGGACAAAACTTAAACTCAAAAAATGAGTTTACATTGGTTTTCAAACAGAAATTTAAAATTTTAACTAACAAATTTTTTTTTTTCAATTAATATTTTTTTCAAATAAATTAAAATTTTTTTTTTCAATAAATTTTTCTCTTTTACTTTTTTCATTTGCACAGATGTTTGACGACTGGCTTACTAATCGCATTCAGACACCTGAAGAAATTTGGGTGTCCTACGAGGAAAAAGATCTCTGACTAAGTAGATCACTTGTTGAACTGCTTAATCAAATAATTGACTATCTTAATGATACTCACGAAAGAAACAGTTTCAATGGTAATCTGTTGAACAATTTAAGGATTTGTCATAGATACGTTGGGTCAAGGTTAACTTGGAAGGTCAAGTTTGTTAACAGTCGTCCTCTAAATCCGATACATGAACCCATACATGGTATAATAGTTGATGTTCAACACTTCAGAAAGATAGTATGTGCAGCGACGGAACTATTCATTTAGAAGTTTATCCCCCGACTCGTCTCCTCTTTTTTCAACCTGCCTATGATTTTAACCCACGATGTGGGTGCTATCATACTTTGTCTTATGTTAAGAGAATTGCATTTTATAACTATTCTCATCCACTTTTTTTCAATAAAGTAAGGATGACACACTTTATTTATAAAGTTTATGAAATACAGAAAAGGAATCCATTTATTTTCAACTGATATATTTGTTTAGATAATACCACGCCTCTCACAGACATGGGTTTTTGGCTGGCTAGAATTCCGTCTGTTCCTCATTTTCAGTATTGGGATGGCTGTCAGCTACCACTGTGACAAGTTCTATATTGTCCTCCTCATGGAGAAAAACCATTATATAAATTTCAAACTGTTATTCTTCAGACATATGAGGTGATAAAATATTTGAGGACCGTTTGTGAACATGCCAGGGATGTCATTCCAAATGCTTGGTCTGGAAAAATTCTCAATGAGCTCTATCAAGTTTTCCCCGACGCCTTGCGTAAGATACATTTCCTCATGTGTACTAAGTTCAATGATGATAACGATTGCCAAAAGTATTTGTCTGCTAAAAACATTGTTAAGCTAATGAGGCACAGTCCTTTTGGCTACAATGGACTCAAGTTTTCAATCGGTTGTGCAACTAACAAGGTATGTTTATTTATCACTTCTTTAGTTATACTTTAACTCTAATTTTTAAAGTTATCTCAAGAGTAGTTGACAAGATCAACTAAATAAAGAATTGGATGTCATCTTACAGCTAAAAAAATTTAGTATTATTAGAACATAATTTACATTTCTTGGGTTTTAATAAATAGTATAGTCCATGTTAATCTATTATGATTTTATTTGGTTTTCCTGTTTCTATAATAAACCTGGGCTTTTTTATTTTTTCTTAATTATTTTAGACCATTCATAGTTTGCGTAAGGGCTTTCAATGAGACAAAACATTCCAAGTTCTATTTTGAAATACAAATGATGATTGCATTTTTTAAATTCATTATTGAACGTATTGAATCAATATTGAGACTATGTGGCATTTTGGTTTCCATCATCAATCATTTTAAAAGCTTTTTTTTCATATACGTATTTATTATAATATTATATATTTTCTTGTTAAGTTTTTGTTTTAGTGGTTTAGGTTTTTTGGGGTCTTGCTTTGTGACATTCTTGTGCTGTTTTGAATTTTATCTTGAAAAATGTTTGGTGGTCTGAATTTTTGTAACTCGAATAACTTGATTGTGTCAAAACGACGTCATTTTAGATGTTTTGAGCCATTCAAGTTATGATTTTTTGGACCACCTATCATGGTTTATTGGCTAAGAGCAACCTGCAAAAGACAAATAAAAAGGTAAATAATATAATATTATATAATATATATATAGATTGACAAGGTGGTTGAATTTTATCTCAGAAAATGTTTAGTGGCCTGAATGTTTGTGGTTCGAATGTGTCAAAATAACGTTGTTTTGGGTGTTTTGAGCCATTTAAGCCATGATTTTTCGGGCCACCCATCATTGTTGTGTTATCTCTCCCATTAATTGCTTTTGTTTTTATTTTATTTTATCTTATTTTTCTTTTATTTTTTATTTGCTTTTTATTATTACAATAATTTGTATAATATAATATATACATATGGATTGCACGTGAAATTTCGCCGCCGATAGATTTTACTTATTTATTTATTTTATTATATTTATTATTTATATAATACTATTAAAATAATATAGTGTAATATAAATTATATTACATTATAATATATGCAACAATTTATATATAAACATTTAAAATGTATAAAAACACATAATACTATATAAAATTATAAAATAATACAAATAATGGATTAATAGTGTATATTAACGGGTTAAATGTGTAATATTTAGACTCTGATCAATAAAATTTCTCATTTATTATTTATATTCTTCAACTGAGTATATATTCATTTTTCGCTTGGTTGTATTTTGGATACAAATCAATTTACTCATACAAGTCGCCACACTTTGTATATAATTATATATATTACATACCAATTTAAAAGACATGCATAATTATAGTATTAACAATTAATGAAAAATTACGTGTCACATCTAACACAAGTGTCTAACCACTAATATATCTACTATCTACTACTATTATAAAAGTGTGAAGAACTTACATGTTTTCTACTTTTTTTAAAATCTCAATTTTACCCTCTCAAATATACTATATTTTCTAAATTATGAAAAGTTCTATATAAACCAACTATTTTTTATTTTTGGAATTGAACACTCAAAAGTTATATATCTGTTTTCAAGAGTCTTATATAAATATAAAAAAACCGTCTGCCTTCTTATCTAAAAAAAAGAAAAAGCCGTCTTCTTATTTTTAACATTGATGATGATTGAAAAATAAAAAATAATTGCACTTTTTTATTTTTTGTGTTTGCTTCTATACTGATATACATAATATTTATAATTCTCCATCATGGATCAAATCACTGTGAATAATTTTGGTTGAATCTTAAAATTATATGCATTAATTCGAATCTAGACAAAGGAAGGCGCATGCGTTTTTAAAATAGAGATTTGCGCTACATCTCAAAAATTTGCAGGTTATTCTTAAATGGTTCCATAGTCTCAATCAGTTCAAGCGCTTAAATTATGTTTAAAAGGAGTAGACTAAGAGGTGTACTTAGTTGGATCCATGGTTTCAAATTCGCAAAAACCTTTTAATTATTTAGTAGTCAAGCAATCATAAGTTATGTGAAGAGCTTTCAAAAAACTCAACGTCACCAAAGTTGGTGATCATTATGTAAATTGAGGACAAGAATACAAATAAACATTAAAATAGTGAGAAAAAGACAATCACACAAAACATTAAAGAATTACGTGATTCTGCTCAACTTACATCGACGGGTAATCTTACAAGTAACAATTTTCACTATCAAACAAAACAAGTGCTCATAGAGCTACAATGGTGTATCTCTCAATCTCACTCTACTCAAATATGAGCCTGAAAATACTCCCAAATTATTGCCATGTTTACTTCTTGCAAATTGCTTTTGAAGAGTGAGTTTTATCCATAAGATTTCTATCATTTGGTATTAGAATTTATAGGCTGAATTAAGATGCCTATTAAACTGTTGAATACTGATTGATAGGTAAGTGAAGCTTAAGAATTTGTATTTAATATTGCCCTGAGAAAATTATGACCCTATTTGGTGCAATTTACTAAATTACTTTCATTTTTTTTAATATTAAAAGAAAAGTTATCATCCAAGCGTCCCAACCATCCATTACACTTGAAATCTTTTCCTCAACAGCTATTCCACTTCCAAGATTGGGTTGGGTCAGCCCCATGAAGGTGGTCGAAGCCCATCTTCAGAGAAAAAAAAAAATAATAATAATAATAGTAATAATAATAAATTGTGGTAGTGGAATAGCTAGTCTAGAAAGCCAGCCAAAATAATTAAAGTGAAAGTCTACGTATTAAATGCGACAGCCATGAGAGAAGAAAGTACTGGTTTGGTAGTAGTCCTTTCATTGCTTTGATTGGATGGTCTATTGAACTTCGATCGTTGTGAATTTGACAGAAAAATTATTCCATACTCTTGAGATGCATGTGTTCGTGATTTTCACCAATAAAGCTACATTATACTTTTTGTTAATTTTCAGTCATTCAATACAAAATTATGGGTCTCACTTTCTCCACTAATAGGAACAAATCTAAGGCACTATATGTAAGGGTAAGCATCGTGTCATGTTCAATTATATTTGTGTTGTGTCATCTCAAATTCATGTTAGAATTACCTCAATACTCCGACCCATTTATTAATTCGTCTTATCGTGCCGTGCCATTTTCGGTCTGTGTTTGGTTCATATCGTGTTAACATGTTATGTGAAAAAAATTTATTATTAATTAAAAATATTAAATTTAGGATAAATTACAAATACACCTCCTAAGGTTTACTAAATTACAAATTATCCTTGTGATTTTAGAAATTACATTATGTCCCCTAAGGTTTCTAATTTCATAACAAATAAGTCCTTTTATTTAGAAATCATCAAGTTAATTAATAGTTTTTAATAATGTTAAAATTTTATTTCAATTAATAATTCAGATAATATTATTATTGTATAGGTGAACAATAAAAAATTTCACTTTTTTAATTAATTCTGTTAAATAAAGAATTCTGATAGAGAGGTATTTATAATTTTTCAAACCACATGGGATAATTTGTATTTTAAGCAAATCTCTAGAAATGTATTTGCAATTTACCCTTAAATTTATGAGAAAAAAAATAAAAATTTCTTCACAAGTTAAATTTAATAAAACTAATAGCTAGTTAGTACATTAAGATGAAAATTCTATGATCTTATCCTATAGGATTCCCAAACAAAAAAACAGGATAACTTGCCCCAAGTTGATGCTGCCTACCCTCACATGTTCCTGCAAATTATAAAACTAAGGGAGGGGCTTCTCTCTAATTTACATAGTAAACTAAAGCGTATTATTAGGTCTACAATAGGTCACATTTTAATGATTCGAATTGTTTAATGTATAGACGTCATCAAATATTTTATATCAGTAAAAAATTACGTTCATCAAATTTCGACAATTCCTTAATCGGAATATATTTTTGAAATGAGATCGAGACGTTTTCCAAGCTCAGGCACACAATATTAAAGAATTGCTATGTCGTACACGGCATCCACACCATTCGGTGGCGTGGACCCACACCATATTAAAGAACAACAATGATAGAGATCATTAATTTTGGAACTCTAAAAAGATCACTAATGACATGACACTCAATAAAAAAAGAAAAAAAATACAACACCAAGACCAAAACATCAAACCATTCCTAATGAGGCCCACTACCACATTATTAGTGATAGCACTAATTAGTACTCTCACTCATTTTCTTGAATTTAAAAACGGCGTCCACCTCGTTCATTGGTGTGGGCCCACACATTATTAAAGAAATTCTAAAAGTACTGTTAACAATGAGATTACATGGAAAATGTGGATCTGTCAACTACAAATACTGTTCGAAAAAATCAACATAATGAGTTAGGTAACACTTCCAAAACAGCACTTTAAAATAAAAAAAGAAAAAAAAAAGGCCATTACTTTGTCCTTGTTCACAATTGTTAATGTACAATGTTTTATGTTTCTTGATTAACTAATGCATGATATATTTGTTTCTCTCATGGTTAGACGCAATTATTAAATCTAAACGCAATCACTATATTTGTCTCATTAGTTAATTAAACACGATCACTAAATATAGGAAGATTTTGTTGTAACGTTCAAATCTAATCCGGAAGTACCTCATTCTCCATCACAACACATTTTTCTTAACGGAAGTGCTATGTAGTTTGAAATTGCCCAGTCCGAAATTGGCTCGATTTCAAAACGATGGAGAAATTTTTTTTTTTTTTTTTTTTTTTTCATTCGGAAAAGTTGGAAGAAAAAAACTGGAAAAAGTTTTTTTTTCTTCTAATCAACACATTATCAACGTTCAACATCTTCACATTCAACACATTCACTCTTTTTTTTTCTAGATCTTCAACAACTTTCAAGATTAGAAGAAAAAAATTGTTGATTAGAAGAAAAAAATACTTCGGTGTTCAGACTCTGTTTTTTTTCCAGATCCAGTTTTTTTTTTTTTTTCAGCAGATCTGGATATGGAAAAAAATAAAAATAAAAATTGTTGATGATGATGATGAAGATTCAACCCTTTAATGCCTTTTGTGTTCTTCATTTTCTCTCTGGATTTGGACTGAAAGAAAAACCCATCCTCTTCTCTGTCTGTGTTCTTCATCTTCAAAGAGAGAAGAGAAGAAAAAAAAAAAAATCCAAATTGTTGATCTGGATGTTGATCTTCAGATGTGGATGTGGATGTTGATCGGTATGTTGATCTTCAGATCAAAGACCAAATTTTCTCTCTATCTTTGCTTCCTCTTCTCTTCTCTCTCCTCCCTCTCTCGCCTGTCTGTTATTAAAAAGCGAGGCAACTGTTATTGAAAAGCAAGGGAAGGAAAAGAATTAAAAAAAAATAAATTTCGAGCCAGTTTTCGAGCCAAGTATTCGAGCTACGGTCATTTCCGTTTTTCTAATTTCTTATTGAATATTTTTTTAAGGGTGCCCTGAATGATTATCATTTTGTCAGTGGATTCACACGTGACAATCGGGTTGTCATCATCACATTGTTCTAATAGATCTAGCTTCAAATATCAAAATTTCACTATTTCAGGTCATATCTATCAATAAGGAAAATTTGAAAAAATTTTAAGAGCTCCTACCCTCTGGGAGCCGGACAGGATTATTATACTATGATTCGCTGCATTCCGACCCCCTATAATCTAATCTGCTTGTGCTGCACCTCCACATTCCAATCAGGTTAGATTCAGGCCTCGTTTGGCAAGTTAACATTTTAGCCAAAAAGTTATTAAAAAAGTCAAAAAACTTGTAACATATACCAAAAAGTCAAAAATTCTCTTTTCTCTCTAGTTTTTGCCTATTTTTTCGTAAAAAGTCAAAAAATCACCTCAAACATACTATTTTTTTTTATCTCATATTTTAGTTAAAAAGCCAAAAAGTTACTAAAATAGCCTGTTCCCAAACGAGACCTCAATTACATCAACTTTGTTCTTTGTAAATAGCTATGAAGCACGGGTACGAGTACGAGTACTGGTACTAGTATGATACGGGTACGTCGATACGGTAAAATCTAAAAAAAATAAGGTACGGATACAGCTTAGTACGCTTATAAAAAAATATTTATTTTTGATTTAGAATAATACAAAAATTAATTAACTGGTTTTACTTGTTAAGATCCAACCTATAATTAACATTTAATGCCAAATGTAAAGGTATAAACTAAAATTAAATGTCAATATATTAAATAACTTACAAACAATAGTTTAATTTTAAAATCATACTAAGCATAAAACTAAAAATAAAAAAGAAGTCTGGCGAAAAGAGTTTTATCTCCGTGGTTAAAGAAAATATTATTTCAACTGAGATACGGTACGGCTTGACTATATACTAGGTATGTCTGGATATGCCAAAAATTAAGAAGAAAAAATTTGGGTACATATTTCGTGTACCTGGTACGTATGCAGAAGTACCATACGAGGTACTATACGTCAGTAAGTACCCGGTACGGGTACGACATGTTTTTCGATGTACCCATGCTTCATAGGTAAATAATCACCATCCCTAAACTGAACTAATTCAAATTGTTTTTCCTTGTAACCAAGAAGTATTGGAATTCAAAATATCCTACGACAATCAAAAGAAGCATAAAAATGAATCAATTGAGTTGTATTTCATAGGCCATAGCAGTTCTTTCCTGCTCTTAGTTACTCTTCTTTTGAAGAGTGAAATATTCATTAGTTTTAGTAGAAGGGAATGGACTTTTTGGCCTCTGATTTCCACATAAAAAACAAAAGTAAGTATTTTTAGTAAGCATATTAAGAAGAAAATTTTATGATCTTATCCTATAGAATTCCCAAATAAAAGAACAGGATTTGCCATCTGACTAGGGGGAGCTCATCTGACTTGCCCCGTTTCGATTCTACCTACTCCCACTAAGAAGAAATAACATCCATTACTCTGGACTTGGAGCACAGCCCACCATTGTTGACCTGAGGAGGGAGCCAATTTGATGTGAGAATTAAATTAATTTTAATTCAGAAAGAAAAATACCTCCTGCCATGATGTTCAAGCCTTTGAATCTTTATCCTTGAATGATCAAGTCTTGAATGTATAAAGAAGCCCACTCATAGAACACTTTTATAGAACCATATGAGAAAAGTGAAAGGGATAGAGTTTCAAGCCTATTCTATGCACAAAACAACGTCTGTGTTTGATGGCTATCGCAGGCATATATATAGATAGGCTTGGACCTATATTCAAGTGTAACTCTTTATAACTTCCCACCATCAGGAAAGTTATAAAGTCCCATGAAACCACCATATGGGATATTAAACAGACATCAGTTACCCATTAACCATTAAACTAATTAATTAGCCATTAAGCCAATTAATTAGTCATTAAACCAATTAAATATATATAATAAATATATACAATATAAATAAATAAATAAATAAAACAAACATGTGGTATATGGGTCACTTTATGGATATTCTTACATTCTGCCACTTGGCACATATAACACACGTTGTTGACTGTCGAGTAATTACCAAACTGATGATGGTCATTAAATAAAAATACCCAAACCTTAGAGGTATAATACACGAATCATGGCGGTTATACTCTATCAATTAAGTATTTCTTTCCATGTATTACATTGTATCACACTCTCAACTTAATGTGGTGTCATTCTTTATGAATAACTTCTAATAAGTTATTTTGGGTCCAATGATCCCTATGGATCAATAGTCCCAATGGACTACATAGCATCACGAATACTTTAGGTGCACAAAATAATACTTTTCACTAATAATAATCAAAATGTCATGACAAAACAAAATAAAACAACAACTAGAAAAATTATTGAGCTAACCAATCAGTCCCATGCCTTCAACGTGTTTTGAAAACACCTTTACAGAAAGACCTTTGGGTGGATTTTCTGGAATCTTGACAACCTGCAAAATTCGAGTCTGAATATCCAACCACCTCAAGACAGTCAACATGCTTAAGTAAGCATGTAGTCCTTGGTTCCCTTTAAGTACCTCATGATTTTCTTTGCAGCCTTCCAATGTTCTATTCCTAGATTACTTTGGTATCTTTCAAGCATCCCAACTGCAAATGCAATGTCAGGTCGTGTACAAACCAAAGCATGTATTAAACTGCCTACGACAGACGCATAGGGAATGCTAACCATTTGTTCCTTTTCCAAATCATTCTTCAGACATTGACTTAAACTGAATTTGTCACCCTTTAAAAGGGGTGCTGCATTAGGAGTGCAATCACTCATCTTGAATTTCTCTAAAACTCTTTTAATGCTGGCTTTATGAGATAGTCCTAATGTCCTTTTGGACCTATCTCTGTGAATCTCTATGCCAATGACATAAGAAGCTTCACCCATATCCTTTATTTCAAAATTTTGAGAAAGAAATTGTTTAGTATCATGCAACAATCCCAAATCATTAGATGCAAGTAAAATGTCATCCACATATAGAACTAGAAAAATGTATTTGCTCCCACTAACCTTAAGGTATATACAGTTGTCCACAACATTCTCCGTAAAGCCATATGAAGTAATAACATTGTGGAACTTTAAATACTACTGTCGAGAAGCTTGTTTTAGTCCATATATGGATTTCTTGAGCTTGCAAACTAAGTGACTATCTTTATCAGAACAAAAACCTTCAGGTTGCTTCATGTATACTTCTTCCTCAAGATCCCCATTCAGAAATGCTGTTTTCACATCCATTTGATGTAGCTCTAAATCAAAATGAGCCACTAATGCCATGATAATTCTAAATGAATCCTTTTTTGAAACCGGAGAAAAGGGATTATGATGATCGATGCCTTCTCTTTGAGTGAAACCTTTAGCTACGAGTCTGAATTTATATCGTTCGACATTGCCATTGGAGTCTTTCTTGGTCTTATAGACCCATTTAAAACCAACCGCTTTAACTCTTTTAGGCAACTCGACAATTTTCCAAACTTGATTCTTAGCCATAGATTCCAACTCTTCCTTCATGGCATCATACCATAATTTAGAATCATCCCTATTCACGGCATTGGAAAATGAAATAGGATCATCTTTAGGTCAGATATCAAAATCAGACTCCATTGAGTATACAAAATAATCACTAGAAATTGCTAACTTTCTAGCTCCTGAGGATCTCCTTAATTCTGTAGTCTCAATTGGGACTTGAGCTACAGGCTCTATGTTGACTTATTCCTCTTGTGGTGAAAGTTCTTGACTTTGTTGATTTTCAAGATTATCGGGTTGATTATCTTAAAAGACAGCCAATTCACCTATATTCATGGGTGTTGTATCAGGATCCCGTGATTCCTTCCACTCTATCTTTTGAGGGTAACTCCCACTAGGGTCAACTTCCTCACTAAACTTTGCATTTCTGGTTTCAACAATTCTAAGTGAATTTGAAGGACAATAAAATATGTAACCCTTGGAGTTTTCTGCATAGCCTATGAAAAAACCACTAACTGTTCTGGGGTCCAATTTCTTTAAATGTGGGTTATACACCCTCACTTCAACTGGACAACCCCAAACGTGTAAGCCAAACTTGATTCTTAGCTATAGATTCCAACTCTTCCTTCATGGCATCATACCATAATTTAGAATCATCCCTATTCACGGCATTGGAAAATGAAATAGGATCATCTTTAGGTCAGATATCAAAATCAGACTCCATTGAGTATACAAAATAATCACTAGAAATTGCTAACTTTCTAGCTCCTGAGGATCTCCTTAATTCTGTAGTCTCAATTGGGACTTGAGCTACAGGCTCTATGTTGACTTATTCCTCTTGTGGTGAAAGTTCTTGACTTTGTTGATTTTCAAGATTATCGGGTTGATTATCTTGAAAGACAGCCAATTCACCTATATTTATGGGTGTTGTATCAGGATCCCGTGATTCCTTCCACTCTATCTTTTGAGGGTAACTCCCACTAGGGTCAACTTCCTCACTAAACTTTGCATTTCTGGTTTCAACAATTCTAAGTGAATTTGAAGGACAATAAAATCTGTAACCCTTGGAGTTTTCTGCATAGCCTGTGAAAAAACCACTAACTGTTCTGGAGTCCAATTTCTTTAAATGTGGGTTATACACCCTCACTTCAACTGGACAACCCCAAACGTGTAAGTGTCTTAAACTTGGCTTCCATCCTTTCCATAATTCAAACGGTGTTTGGGGAACAACCTTGGATGGAACCCTGTTTAAGATATACACAGCGGTTTTCAAAGCTTCACTCCATAAATTTATAGACACATTGGAATAAATAAGCATGCTCTTTACCATGTCCATAAGGGTTCAGTTCCTTCTTTCAGCAACACCATTTTGTTGTGGTATGCCAGGCATTGAATGTTGTGCAATAATGCTTTCTTCCTTAAGGAACTTAGCAAATGGACCTAGTAATTGTCCTAATTTTGTGTACCTCCCATATTATTCTCCACCCCTGTCTGACCTCACAATTTTAATTTTCTTTTTGTTGTTTGTGTCTCTACCTCTGCTTTATAAACTTTAAAGGCATCAAGTGTCGTGGCCTTATCAAACAAGAGGTAGAGATATATGTATCGTGTGAAGTCATCAATAAATGAGATAAAATATCTCTGACCATTCAGACAAGGTGGAGTAAATGGTCCACAAATATCAGTGTGTATGATTCTAAGAATTTCTTCACTCTTTTTGGCACCTTTACTGGTCTTGTTGGTCTACTTTCCCTTTATGCAGTACACACAAATACCAAAGTTGGTAAAATCAAGAGTCGGAAGGACTTCATCATTAACCAACCTCTTTATTCTCTCAATGGAGATACGTCCCAATCTCCTATGCCAAAGAATAAATAAGGACTCATCAGCAATATTACGCTTAATGCCAATATCACCATGCAAGGTTAAAAGATTTTGTTCAAAAATAGGATCCAGATTTAATTTGTACAAACCATTAATTAAAGTACCAAATCCTACAGAAACAGAGTCTTTAAACAAACTACAATTTGCACCAACAAACTGAAATTCAAATCCAAATGGTACTAGTCTAGAAACAAAAATTAAGTTTTTTGAAAAAGATGGAATGTAAAATGCGTTTTCAAGATCCAAAACAAAGCCATTGTTAAAACAAGTTTGAAAGTTCCAACAACTTCGACGTGCGAACGCATCCCATTGTCCGAATAGATGCTTTGTTCACTTCTCGTCGATTTCCTTAGGCTGAGGAAGCCTTGCATGGTATTAGCAATGTGAATTGTAGAACCCAAATCAATCCGCTAATCATATTGATGAGTATTAACAAAATTAGATTCATAACACACAAGAGATATGAGATTACCTTTCTTCTCAAGCCATTTCTTATACTTGGGGCAGTCTTTCTTCATGTGACCCTGTTTTTTGCAGAAGAAGCATGCACTTTTATTGCCATGATTTTTAAACGGCACTTTATCAAGCTTCTTCTATTTCTGATCACCTTTGCCCTTTTTCCATTGCCCTCCTTTATGTGTTGCTAAATGAGCACTTTCCACTTTTCTATGCTTCAATCTCTCCTCCTCTTGAACACACATGGTCAAAAGTTCATTGATAGACCATTTTTCCTTCTATGTGTTGTAAGAAATTTGGAATGCTCCATATTCCACAGGAAGAGAATTGAGTATGAAATTGACAAGGAATGACTCAGAAATCTCAATCTCTAAGTACTTAAGATGAGCTGCAATGTCCCTTATTTCCATAATGTGCTCACGCACACTCCTAGAATTGTTATGCTTCATTCCTGATAGTTTGCTCATTAGGGTACTTGCCAATGCTTTGTCAGAACTAACAAATTGCTCTTCAATAGCCCTCATGTAGTTCTTGACCTTATCAGATGGTGGGATTGAGCCCCTAATGCTCTGGCTAATATGTGACTTTATGAGCATTAGGCTTAAGCGATTGGATCGCTCCCACTTATCATAAGCACTCTTTTCTGCAGCGAAACTCTCGTCCATGGGTTCAAGAGGTTCATCCACACGGAGTGCCAGATCGAGGTCCATGCACCCTAATGTTAAAAGGATTTTGTCCTTCCAGTTCGAAACATTATCACCGTTCAAGAATGGAATACGAGAAGACTCATTAGATAGTATAGACTCCAATTACCAAGAACATTATTAATACTTTGAAACAGTAGCTATAGTCTGAATCAACCAATGTCAAATTCAGTAATAAATCTAAACCTTCCTGTGGGTAGAGGTCACTAAACTATATTAGATTTGCTATTACTTTATAATAAGACTAATGGGTTCCGAAATATGTAAGAAAAGAAAACTCATACCTGTGGGTTTAGAGTGTTCAATCCCTTTAATACCCAATCCATTATCTTATTCCAATTAAATTTCATAAATAATTACTTTCCGACGACGATGTTTGGAGGAGTGCAAACTTGATCAACAGGATTATACGAGAAGATTATTTCGTGCTTGTACACATACAATCAGAGTAATATCACATGAAAAGTTCCAAGACCAAACACATGTAATTCAACCTTATACTATATTTTGCTTAAAAATTGGACCAAAATAAATTCCATAAGCCCAACACATAGTGTATTCATACTCTTATTTCACATGAATTTTCAATGCATAAATAATTACCTTAATGCATGTAATATAATATTACATTATTTTAGATAACATGCCAATGAATCTCAAAAATTATAAAAACTAAAAGAACATGTTATAATTCACTGTATGAGATTCAATTGAATTTGCTTACTATTTAAACATGCAACGATAATAAACAAAACATCCTTAACATCATGTTAAAATTTCTTTATGAAAATTCTACAAATAAATTCAAATAAAAGTATGAGAATTTCTAGATTTGATATAGAATCAGATTAAATATTTTGCTCTTTAATGTGTGTATCAAAAATAATAGTTAATAACACACAACAAGTCTGCTAAATAAAATAGATTCAGAATAGGAGGAAATTCTAAATAAATGTAAATACCACTAGCACAAATCACGATGGATTCTACTATTGCAACAGTGCTTCCTTTTTCTTTAATAGTGATATTCAAAAGTTATGCAATATAAATTACTCATTCTGATTCTACAATGATTCTAAATTGTTAAATTTTATATACAAATACCACATACATAGAATAGGCTTGATTCGATTCACGAAATTGATAATAGTTTGATGTAAGAATTTGAAATAAAACTAAACAACATAACAAAAGGTTGACTCTGATACCAATTGTGAGAATTAAATTAATTTTAATTCAGAAAGAAGAATACCTCCTACCATGATGTTCAAGCCTTTGAATCTTTATCCTTGAATGATCAAGTCTTGAATGTATAAAAAAGCCCACTTATAGAACACTTTTACAGAACCATATGAGAAAAGTGAAAGGGATAGAGTTTCAAGCCTATTCTATGCACAAAACAACGTCTGTGTTTGATGGCTATCACATGCATATATATAGATAGGCTTGGACCCATATCCAAGTGTAACTCTTTATAACTTTCCACCATCAGGGAAGTTATAAAGTCCCATGAAACCACCATATGAGATATTAAACAGACATCAATTACTCATTAACCATTAAATTAATTAATTAGCCATTAAACTAATTAATTAGTCATTAAACTAATTAAATATATATAATAAATATAAATAAATAAATAAATAAATAAAACAAACATGTAATATATGGTCACTTTATGGATATTCTTACATTTGAGTCTTGCATTTCTTTATTTTTGTGATCTTCATGTCTTCTCTCATCACTCCACTCTTATCTTCCTTCATCGTCTCATTATAATGATTGATTACCATTCCAAATCTTGTGTGCTAACAACGACATCGACAGTTGTGTAGGGCTCCAAAGCTGAGAAATATGTCAGCTTTTCACTTGTGCCGTTGGTTTTCACTTGTTGAGATTCAATTGGCGACCAACAACTTCGATGATGCTTTGGTCATTGGGAAAGGCGGATTCGGTAAGGTGTATAAAGGCACCAAGGATCCTCTAGAGTGTTTTTTTCTTAAAGTTTCATAGAGTGGTGTATTGTGTGGTTGAGATTTAATGTTGAAAAATTGATGTGACTTGTCATTAAATCTCAACCACACAATGCACCACTTTAGGAAACTTTAGGAAAAAAAAATTCTAGAGGATCCTTGCTCGTATAAAGGGTTCACCGACGGTGGAGCTACCACTGTCGCCATTAAGCGATCAAATGCAGAGTCCAAACAAGGGGCAGCAGAGTTTTGGACTGAGATCAAGACGCTTTCCAAGCTCCGACACACACATCTTGTGACTCTAATTGGCTATTCTGATGATTGCGAGGAGATGATACTTGTTTATGAATACATGGCCAATGGGACACTCGCCGATCATCTCTACAAAAGTAGTAGGAAAGGAAACGAGAATGATATTGATGCAGTGCTGATCGAAACAATAGTAACAATCTTAAGATCCGTTGATTCACACAAGAATACCGGAAATAAGACTCCTCTTTAGACCCGTTGATTCCCCAAGAATACCGAGTTTAAAGGCTCAACCAAAGTTGATTCACACAGAATTAACCAAAGTTGGAACAAAGTGTAATAAAACTCAAAATATATTATTCATCAAAAAAACTCTAGAGCCCTAAGGCTTTACACCCACTATTTATAAGAAAAACAGAGGCTAACTCCACAAAGCTAACTCCACGAAGTAACACACAGGTTTGGAAATAGACTAAGGCAAGGAATAAAATATAATAAACTAAGGCAACAAGGAAAAGCAATATAATAAACTAAGGCAACAAGGAAAAGCAATATAATAAACTAAGGCAACAAGGAAAAGCAATATAATAAACTAAGGCAACAAGGAAAAGCAATATAATAAACTAAGGCAACAAGGAAAAGCAATATAATAAACTAAGGCAGATGTGCTGGCTGCATCATTCCTTCCCTGGATGGAGAGAATTCGCCATCGAATTTGCAGCCTCGTCGGTGGTGTTGTCACCGTGATAAGGAATGAGGTATCGAACGTTGAACACATCGGAAGTACGAATATGACTAGGCAACTGCAAACGGTAGGCATTTGAATTGATTTTCTCCAAAATTGCAAGGGGCCCAATTTTTCGTGCGGCCAACTTGTTATATTCACCGGCTGAAAACCTGTCTTTTGTAAGAACAGCCCACACTAAGTCGCCAACTTCAAATTCGACCAATCGACGTTTCTTGTCGGCTGTTAATTTATACTTGGCGACTGATTGTTGTAAGTTGGACTGGGTTAATTTGTGCACCTCCTGAAGGTTGTGAATCAACTCTTCTGCCTTCCCATTTATGCGCTTTAAGTCTGGCACAGGTACTAAATCCAGCGGGGCCCGAGGTTGGTAGCCATAATTGACATAGAAGGGACTAAAACCCGAACTTCGATTTACAGAGCGATTGTAAGCAAACTCTGCTTGGTGCAATTTGTGATCCCATGATTTCAAATGATCCGTTACTAAACATCGTAACATGTTGCCCAAAGAACGATTGACAACTTCGGTCTGTCCATCTGTTTGAGGGTGATAGGCGATACTGAAATCAAGCTTTGTGTTAGCCAAGCGCCACAGACATCTCCAAAAATGACTAAGAAATCGGGTGTCCCTGTCAGATACAATGGACTGAGGGAGCCCATGCAAACGATAGATTTCTCGAAAATATAGTTGGGCCACATTTACAGCATTCGTCGTCTTTTTGCACGCAATGAAATGGGCCATTTTTGAAAACCTGTCTACGACTACGTAGATGGAGTCACAACCTCGCTGAGTGCGCGGGAGTCCCAAAACAAAGTCCATACTAACGTCAGTCCATGGCTGGTTGGGCACGGGTAACGACATGTATAAGCCTGCATTGGTCGCGGATCCTTTGGATACTTGGCAGATGCGACACCCGTCCACAAGCTTGAAAATTTCTTTCCTCATAGAAGGCCAAAAGTAAGAACTAGTCACAAGCTGCAAAGTTTTGTCACGCCCAACATGGCCTTCTTCATGCAACTCCTTGATAATTCTCAATCGAAGACTTGATGTAGGCACACACAATTGGTTGCCTTTGAAGAGGAATCCGTCATGGAGAAGAAAGTCCGACCTCTGACCTGATTTAACTTCCGCCATAATACAAGAGAAATAGGGATCAACAGAAAATAGTTCTTGAAAGGAATCGAATCCAAGTACCGTATTTCTCATAGTAGTAAGTAGAAAAGAACGGCGGCTAAGTGCATCAGCCACTTTGTTCAAGGCCCCTGATTTATGTTTAATCACAAATGTGAATTGCTGTAGATATGCTGCCCAATTGGCGTGCCTTGAAGAAAGTTTGTCTTGGCTGTTGATGTGCTTCAACGCATCATGGTCAGAAAATAAAATGAATTCACTTTGGGACAGATAAGGATACCAATGTTTCAGGGATTGGACAATGGAATAAAATTCCACATCATAAGTGCTGTAGTTGCCTTTGGAACCGCTAAGCTTCTCACTGAAATATGCAATTGGACGACCCCCTTGGCTCAAAACAGCCCCAATGCCCACTTTAGATGCATCACAGTATAGCTCAAAGGTTTTAGCAAAATCTGGTAATATGAGGACTGGTGCTGAAGTTAATTTTTGTTTGAGTTGTTGGAATGCTTCTGTCGCTGCCTCTGTCCAACAGAATTGGCCAGCTTTCATGCAGTCCGTAATTGGTGCCATAATGCTACTAAAATGGGGAATGAACCGCCGATAGAACGAAGCCAACCCATGAAAGCTTCGTACGTCGTGAATGTTTTTTGGTACTGGCCAGTCACGAACTGCATTTACCTTGCTTTCATCCACAGAGAGGCCATCTTTAGATACGACATAACCGAGAAACACAACAGTATCGGTTAAGAAGGAACACTTGTTGGTGCCAACATAAAATTTTGCTTCCTGCAGTACTGACAGAACCTGGCGCAAGTGCTGAAGGTGCAATTCATTATTAGCGCTATAAACCAAAATATCATCAAAATAAATAACAACAAACTTCCCGATAAACGGCCGAAATAGTTGGTTCATCACACGCATAAAAGTACTGGGAGCGTTTGATAAACCAAATGGCATGACTAGCCACTCGTAAAGCCCCTCTCGAGTTTTGAAGGCTGTCTTCCATTCATCACCTTCCCGAATCCGAATCTGGTGGTAACCACTTTTCAGATCCAATTTGCTAAACACGGTTGCTCCACTTAACTGATCTAATAAGTCATCCAACCGAGGTATGGGGAACCTATAACGGATGGTGATCTTATTAATTGCTCGACTATCGACGCACATGCGCCACGAGCCATCTTTCTTGGGGGTCAATAGTGCAGGTACGGCACATGGACTGAGGCTTTCTCGGATGTGTCCTTTGGCTAACAATTCCTCCACTTGTCGGCGAAGTTCCTCATGCTCTTTTGGACTCATACGGTAGTGGGGTCTATTTGGCAAATTTGATCCTGGAAGCAAATCAATTTGATGTTGTATGTCTCGCATGGGTGGTAACATTGGGGGTAACTCCTTGGGAAATACATCATGGAACTCTGCAATTAGAGCCTTCACAGGCTCAGGGATCCTACTCTCTATAGCATTGTCTTTTCCTACTAGTACGAACACCATTCCCGTTTCAACCACCTCCTCCAAGAACCGGTGCATAGACAATAAGCTAGAAATCTTCTCAGTGGCTAGCTTTGGTGCTTCTTCTCTATGAGGTTCAAGAACAATGCGGATCTTGTTAAATACAAAGGAGTAAGTGTTCTTTCGTCCATCGTGCAATACGTCGCGGTCAAATTGCCAAGGCCTTCCTAATAAAATATGGCAAGCATCCATCTGAACCACATCACACCATACCTTGTCCCTGTAATTAGAACCAATAGATAAGGGGACTAAACAACGCTTGGAAACTGTTACCTCCTTGCCTTTCTGAAGCCATGACAGTTTGTAGGGGTTGGGATGTTGGCTTGTACTTATTCCCAATTTTGCTACAGCGTCCTCCGCAATGACATTCTCACAACTTCCGGAATCAATTACGAACTTGCACACCTTCCCACTAATGGTACACGTGGATTGGAAGATGTTGTTTCGTAACCACCCATTCCCTTTAACTTCTCGAGGTGTATAGCAAGCCCTGCGCACAACCAATAGAGGACCCTCATCGCCGGCAACTTGTTCTTCCTTGTCATAAATACTAACTTCGGAATCATTGGTAGTATCTTGCAGAACTTCATTAGTCCCATCTTCGACAATCTATTCGCTGTCTATGAATAGGCCCTTGCCAATCCGATCACTTTTTCTGCAATCTGCAGCGCGATGACCAACTTCCCCGCACTTGAAGCAACGCATCCCACCACTAGTACCAGGGTTCCTGTTTGACTGTCCTCCTGGTGGTTTACCAGTTGTATCAACTTGGGGTGGTGCCCACCTTGCCCCTGGTAGATTCGTACTCGTATTTCGGTTTGTTGGGGGCAGATTACGGTTGCCACTAGTGTTTCCACTTGGCCACCCCGTAACTCCTGAGCGACGCTTTGACCTTTTTTTCTAATTGTATAGCTCTCTGGTGTGCTTCAGAAATAGAATAGGGATCAAATAAATTCAGGGTATCTTGACATTGTTCTTGCAATCCCCCGATGTACCTGGAAACAAGTTGGTCTTCGTTTTCAGCAAGGTCATTACGTGACACCAATTGATAGAATTCAGTGGTATATTCATCGATCGTCTTCGTCCCTTGCCGTAAATTCTGCAATTGTTGGTACATCTTGCATGTATAGTTATGAGGAAGGAACGCCATACGCATATGTTTCTTCATCTTCTCCCAAGAAGCAATCTTACTCTTCCCCTCTCTGGTTCGAGTTAACTTTATTTGTTGCCACCAAGCCGCTGCTCTTCCCCTGAAGCGTGTGGCCACCAAGGAAACTCGTTTGTTCTCCGGAACCTCCTTGAAATCAAGAACCTCTTCAACAGCAAAAAGCCAATCCAAGAATTCTTCGGGTTGAACACTGCCGTGAAATTCAGGAATGTCAATTTTCAGGCCTGCTTCCAACCGTCATGAATTTGCTCCCGTACCTTGTCGAACTCTATCCCTTCGGAAATTTCCAGCAAAAGGGTTGTCGTCTATCTCCTCCATACTTTCTTCATCCTCCATAGACCGTGGGTTTGGATGTGGCTGGCGTTGCTGCTGTTGTTGCAACGCTGCAAGTTGCTCGGTCAGGGCATCAATTAAATAAGACTCCTCTTTAGACCCGTTGATTCCCCAAGAATACCGAGTTTAAAGGCTCAACCAAAGTTGATTCACACAGAATTAACCAAAGTTGGAACAAAGAGTAATAAAACTCAAAATATATTATTCATCAAAAAACTCTAGAGCCCTAAGGCTTTACACCCACTATTTATAAGAAAAACAGAGGCTAACTCCACAAAGCTAACTCCACGAAGTAACACACAGGTTTGGAAATAGACTAAGGCAAGGAATAAAATATAATAAACTAAGGCAACAAGGAAAAGCAATATAATAAACTAAGGCAACAAGGAAAAGCAATATAATAAACTAAGGCAACAAGGAAAAGCAATATAATAAACTAAGGCAACAAGGAAAAGCAATATAATAAACTAAGGCAACAAGGAAAAGCAATATAATAAACTAAGGCAACAAGGAAAAGCAATATAATAAACTAAGGCAACAAGGAAAAGCTAACATAAGACAAATAATAAGGCAATTGCCAAAAGTGAACATAATAATAAAATAATGGCAACTAAAGCCATTGCTTGTTGTGCTGGTCACGAATTGCTTGCTGCTTGCTGGGTTGGCGATGTGCTGGCTGCATCAGATATTTATCATCTTACCTGGGAGAAGAGACTCAAAATTTGTATTGGAGCTGCCCATGGATTGGACTACCTTCATACGGATATTGAGCAAGGTGTCATATATACGTGAAGACAACAAACATTCTGTTGGATGAGAATTGGGTAGCTAAGATTTCAGATTTTGGGTTGTCCAAAATGGTAAACACAAGCCATACACGAAGCCACGTTAGTACAGATGTTAAAGGCACATTTGGTTATTTAGATCCAACGTATTTCTTGACTCGTAGACTAACCATGAAATCAGATGTGTATGCCTTTGGTGTGGTCCTATTTGAAGTGTTATGTGCGAGGCCACCAGTGGATTCAAGTGTTGAGGAGGACCAAATGGGTCTAGCCGTATGGGTTAAAAAATGCATCAAAAAGGGAACCCTTGACCAGATCATTGATCCCTCTATAAGAGGACAAATATCACCAAATTGTCTAGAGGTGTTTGCAGAAGTTGCTAAGAAATGTTTACATAATTATCCAAAAGGAAGGCCTACAATGAGTGAAGTTGTGGGGAGCCTCAAGCATGGATTGGCATCACAGGGCAATATTCGTATATCTGGACAAAAGGGAACAATAAGCATTATGTTTTTGAGTAGTGCACATGTAGTGGCTAAAGGTATTGATCTTGGGTGGAGGAAGTGGAAGAACAACGGTCCTAAGAATGGCGTGTCATGGCAGCTGCGGAAGGATCCAATTGCAGATGCTGTTATCCAATTATACCATCGTTTCACTCTTGCAGAGATTCAAGCAGCCACAAATAAGTTTCCCTCTGGCGATCAGGTTCGGTGGCGACATCGAAGTGTATAGAGGCCATATCAGCCACGGGAATCTTGATGTGGCAATTAAAAGGTGGAAAGAAGGAACATCAAGACAAAGGAACTTGGACCAATTTAGGGCTGAGATCCAGGTGCACTCCCATCTCCGTCACCTCCACATTGTTTCTTTAATTGGATACTGCAATGACAAGCAAGAGTTGATCCTTCTGTACAAGTATTTCGTCCATGGGTCTCTCCATCGTCACTTATATGTAACCAATGATCATCCGCTTAAGTGGGAAAAGCGACTTCAGATTTGCATTGGTATTGCACAAGGACTGCAATACCTCCATGCAGGTACAAGGCAAACAATCATTCATTGCAACCTGAAGCCGACCAATATTATGTTGGATGAGAATTGGAATGCCAAAATGGTGCCCAACATTGAATCAAGTACAGGCACAGTGGGATATATGGATCCAGAATACCTTTGCAACGCAAAATTTACTATAAAATCCGATGTGTACTCATTCGGCGTCATCTTACTTGAGCTATTATGTGGTAGGAAGCCAATGATCTATTCAAGGGACGAGGATCGAGTGAATTTAGTTCATTGGTTCAAAACAAATATCGAAATGGGTACCGTAGATCAGATCATTAATCCGTATCTAACTGACAAAATAGCACCAGAATGTTTGAAAGAATATGTCAAGAATGCAGAAAAATGCGTGTGTGATGAGGGGATTGAGTCGGTCGATGGATGATGTGTTGAGTAACCTCCGGTATGCGTTGCAACTGCAGGAGACTTGGCGGAATAGTAATGACCAGTTCAGTACAGGTAAGTTCCCTGAGGCCGCTCCTCGTTCAAATGGCATTGTGTTAGTTGAATTAGCCAATAGAGGAGATATTGATAAGATGAGTTTTGTGAGAGGGGATTCAGATTATTTTTCGGATAATCTAACACGGTAGTACAACTCTGTGGTCTTTACGATTTGCAAACATAAGTCCAACTGATGCTTCTGTAAAAATTGATAGTTACATGAAACAACGTAATGCTGCCCCTGTTAATGGATTGCTATCCATTTGCTGTGTTAAAAAGCTTTCTAACATAATGCAATCCACAGATTTTATAGATTTATGTGGCTTGTACAATATGGTGTTCCTCCTCTTATTTCGTTCCCTAGAAAAAAAACATTTAGACCCACCAGATGATCTAGTTCTAGGCTCTCTGGAATTCATTTCATGTCAATAGCAATGCCAAAAGACATTGTTTACTCTCATGAGTAAATGTTTTTATTTTGACACAACCATGTGGATGTGGAATTTGGAGGGAGATTATTAATTCATGGAACTGAGGTGAGGAGTTCATGGCTCCAGACTTTGGCACAGCTACACAATTCACTAACATGAGTCATAATATGCTGGAGGCGCTCCAAAAACTCTTCTAAGAGTTTATTTGGGTCTTCATTCTCAAACGTTTTTTTAGTATTTACAACTCAAACATACTAAACTAGAAGCATGCATGAGCAGAGAGCACAACACAAATTCTAGAGCAAAACTTTTTGTAATCGGTGCAAAAGTTGGAAATATAGCACCTAGTATAGTAGATGGAAAGAAGTTTTTGAATTTTCCAAAATTATTTATGCCTCAAAAAAGAGTAACACGAAACTAGTTTTTGAAATTTTTCAGAAAGCAAAGCCATCAAATGTATATGAACCATTGAATAATCTCAATTCTATCATTGTTCATCATAAATTCATGCAAGAAAACAGAAAGGTCATCATTTACCCTCCTAGCCTTCAAGAACTCAAAAAGTGCATTTTGAAGCTTATCATCCAAACCCCTAAAAGCAACCAAATAAAAAAAACCAAACACGGTCATGAATAAACCACAAGATTGCAGACTAACACACATTTATGCTTGGTTAGGAAGAAATCATGCGAAAACGAAATAAATAAGGACTCTCTCTTATGAAACTGGCCCAATCAATAAACCAGAAAAAGATCAAAAGTATTCGTACGATGTCCTAAAATCTATAAATTTTAGTATTCAGAGACTAGCTTCCTCATTGCCCTCAATCAGCCCCAAATTGGTTTCTCAAATTAATTTGAAGTAGAATTGGGTTGGAAAGAAAATATATATGCATATTTATTGAAAGCTTTATATTGAGAAGAACAAGAAGAAAATTCAATGGGATGCTAAGGTATTTTAACAAGAAATAAATAATCAATTCAGCTAATCATCAGCCAAAAACTCTATAATTCAAACTAAAATATTCACAGAAAAAGAGAGAGAGATATTAACAACTCATTGAAAAACTAAAACATTTACATATGTTATTGAGATAATAATGCTAGATCATTGAAATGAGGTCACATGATGTCCCACGTAAAGCCTTGATTTTTATAGTTTTGTTTGCTGCAAATTTGCCTCTTAATCTACCGTTTGCAAGGTCAATCTTCCTCATTGAATGCATTGAATTCCATAATGGGCCAGAGAATTTTAACACAGAATGTAATACATTAATACGCAAATAATTAGATTTCAATTGAAGTGATTGGTTAGGGATTTCAAGGACTAAAGACTAATTGATAATGTTCTGTTTAGTTGCTGAGAAAATAAGACAGACAAGAACAAAAAAAGAAGCAAACGAAAGACAAGAACAAAAAAAGAAGCAAACAATTGATATCCCCCTTCCAAGGCATTAAAACGTAGGAATGGATAAGGGAATCAAAATTGAGAACAAAAGAAGCTCTGTTTGGCTTCTAGGAAAATGTCAGAAAAGAAAAGACATAAGAATGTGGAACCAATATTTGTCATTTACCTAAGACCCAAGAAAACTATAACCTCCAGTTAATTGAGCCTAGCGAAAATTCAAGAAGACTAAAACTCCAAGTAATTGAACCTAGTGAAGACTATTTGGGTAGATGGAGATTAGTTTTTTTGTTTAAGTAGTACATAAAAATGTTCAAATTTCCTTTTCGTTTCTTCAATTTCTCCTTAGATTTGGTTTTTTACTCAACTGGGTTGGCTAATTCTTATTTCAATAAATCAAAATTCTCAGAAACACTTCACTTCTTTTCCAATTCCCTCATTTTCTGAGCAAATAGGGTACATAAGAATCGACATTAATACGTGTATTTGGAAACTCAAAAACTGAATAAATAAATAAATAAAGATCCTCAAGAACATCATGGAGGAGGGAGATTGCCTGGTGGGAAGTGATGTATTGGGAGAACCCTGAGGCCCCGTTTGTTTGGAGTTATAGGGAGGGGATTGAGATTACTAATCCCTTGGTACTACTAATGAGGTGTTTGTTTTGAGACATGGGGAGGAGACTATTAATCCCTTGGTATTAGTAGTCCCCTTGGAAGGGGGGTTGGTAAGGAGGAGACAGAGATGATATTAGAAAAATATTGAGGGGATTAGAAATTTTTTTATTTTTTATATATTGAGAATTTTTTTTAAAATATTAATGTTTAATTTTTTATATTTTTTTATTTGTTTTATTATTTTATATAAAAATAATTTAACAATTCCTCACTATTAATTCTCTCACTATTAATCCTCTCATTGTGAATCCCCTGAAAATAAACGGGAGCCCGAGGATGTTTGATTGGGAAGTCTCAGTGGATAGATCCGGGTTTGAGCGGGAAAATTGGGTGTGGTGGGTCTGTTTGGATGGCGAGACAGCTGTTATTGGAATGTCATTCATTTGGATTTACTAGAGAGATGTGTTTGTCCAAAAAGCTCGCAAAATCCGTTCTAAAAAAAAAAATAAAATTGCCTGACAAAAAACAGTGGACAATTTTTTTAAAAAAAATAATTAAAAATTTCAAAAATTCCAAAAATTCCCGAGCTATCTTGAGGTGTTAGAACATCTCCAACGGTAGTAGACATTTTACCTATCTAAATATTACTATAAAGTATATATTTTATTTTGCCTGTCAACTTTTTATGTTTCTACTCCAACTATACTCTTTATTTTAGCTATTCATCTAAATACTATTAATTTTATAAAATGACACGTCAACAACAAAGATAGAGGGAAATAATCCTAATGATTAAATACATTTTGCCTAGTCTTGAAAGCTAACTACATGTAGCTAGTGAATGTGAGCTGAGCCAAAATGCCTAATCATATGCCTAGTGCATTGGAGTTGAAAAAAGTGAGTTACATTAGACATTTTGACTAACAAGCATTGAATGCCTAGTGGGTTGGAGATGCTCTTAGCATTTGCTCATTTTTTTTTTTCCCCTTTTTTTTCCTTACTGATTTTCGTCTATAATGAATTTTTTTTTTAAAGTTCCAAAAAAATAGTGGACAATTTTTTTAAAAAAAAATAATTAAAAATTAAAAATTCCAAAAAAAAAAAAAAGACAAAAAAATAAGTAAAAAATAATGGACTTTTTTTTTATACTTATTTTGGCTTTTTTATTTTTTTTTTTAAAGTTTTTAATTTTGTTTTACTTTTGCATCTACACAAAACGGAATAAAAATATAAAATAAAAAAATAAAAAATTGACATAATTTTTTAAAAAAAGTCCACTAAAAGCAAAAACAAATCCCAAAAAGAAGTGACTATAAATATGAGTGATAAACGAACCGAACAAGTCGAATAATTAACTGTTCAAGTTTGGTTTGATAACTTTAATGAGTTTCAAAATTTGTTCAAACTTGGTTCGTTAAACTTTTGAACAGATCTCAAACGAGCTTTTATCGAGCCGAGTTCGAGTAATTTAATATTATATATAATTTTAAGCTTATTTAATTGAGTCGAACAAGCAATTGACAGTTCAAACTTGATTTGAAAACTTTAACGAGTTCTAAAATATGTTCACGTTTGGCTAGTTTGTTTAACAAATCGAGCTCAAACAGGCTTTTAACAAGTTGAACATAAGTCGAGTTCAAAACTATTTGTTTCGTTTATCACCCCTAACTATAAGCTACCATCGCTACACACACACACACACACACAAAATGTCATTCACTCTGTACTTGGTTTAATTTTTTTGTTTATAGGGTAAATTTTATTTTACTTTTATTCTTAAACTGTTATTTTTTTATTTAATTGGTTTCTAATTTTTTTTTCTTAATTTCAGCTCATTTGATATAATTAGACAAATCATTAGCCATTAAAATTTCATTTGATGGCTAAAAAGTCATTTTAAAATTTAAATAACTTACATGATACAATTAAAATAGTGATTTTCAATTCATATGCTAATGAATACATTGCAAGTCCTGTGGTTTTGGTATAACTACATTGATCTTTCTTTTAATATGACTAAAAGAATAAAAAATAATACAAATTGTGTGAAAACACAAGGATAAATGATGAATAATATGCATTTCGTTGTAAAAATAAATGACAATATTATTTTCTATCTTTATGACTAATAGATAATTAATGAAAAGTGAGCTAAGTGTTAAATAAATTAAAGTATTAAAAAAATCTAGGGCCGAGCTACTTGGCCCTAAATATCATTTTTTAATTTATTTACACGAACGTGGTACATTATAGTCCTGTGTCATTGAAATACATTTATAGATGATGTTTTATGGTTCTCAAATATTTTTTCGTAGGCAAAATCAAAGTCACAAGTGTTAATTCTACTTTATCCCTTCAAGTACCACCATTTTTTTTTCTTTTATTTATTCATAAATTATCGATTCCATCAATGTAGTCCTTAAAGTTTTTTCATTTTATTTGATTTCATTTCGTGTTTTTTAATTGAAGACGGTTGTACAAATAAGCAATTATTGAAACCTAATTTGATAGTAAAAGGTCATTTTAAATTTTTATAATTTAACCACACAACCAAATATCCATCAAAATTAGTTTCAACTTACAAGATGTAATGTGCTTAAAATATATAGTAAGAAAAATAATAAATTACATTAACCTTTCTTGAGATTTAGAGAAAATATAACAAATCTTATAATTTTGGCATAATTATATTAGATTCTTGAGTAGGTAGCCCCAATTTTCAGTGGCTCAACTTGACCCAAATGATATGGCATTGATGTGGAATTTAATATTAATTTTTTTTTAATTTTTAATTTTTTATAATACTAACCCTAGTTGTTGTTGATAATATACGATTTCTTGATATATTTTATCAATTCTTTTTCTTGTAAATTCTATATCTTTAGCAACACCAACATTTGGTAGATTTTGTAAAAAATTACAATGTTGGTGACAGTTTGCGATGAATATTAGTACTTGATTACAGTCTAGCAACAGATCTTGGACATAGAAATGGTGAACTCATAAAAAGAAAAAACTTATTTATAATTTTAAGATGTTTATGCTTCCAAAATAAGAACAGTATCTAAAGATTTTGACTATTACCTGAACATAGTCGGCATAGGGCTCTAGCATTGGCAAGCTTCCAGTTTACAGATGCGGCTAACCTCAACCTTTTCTTTCTTGGATTAGGCTCAGCACAGATCTGTTTCGTTTCCTACCTCAGACCGTAACTTCAGAAACTACTTCTTTTGTTATACAAGAGACCTAAGATCAACATACAATAGTAACACCCTTTTTCTGGAAATGAATTTTTTTTTTTATTTATTAAACAAAAATTTATAAGGAAATGAGTGTCTGTAGACTATTGGATTGCTAGAGTATTGTTTTCTCTAAGAAGTCTTGAGAACCAGATTTCTTTTTTAGTTTCAAATATACTCTAAGTAATCTGTATCCCCTTTTGCTTCCCTCAAGGCCTTTATATAGGCACCTTGTGGACTTCAAAGTCTAGACTTCAACCTAATCTATAAACATGAAATATTTTACATATTATATTTCATTGTTATTAGAAGACAAACAAAAGACAAACAAGCAAGTGGCCACATGCTAATTTATTTATGAACAAGAGACACCTGGTGGAGTAGTCACATGGAAGTGTAATCTTCAGCCCATGGTTTTGCTAAACTGTCCATAGTTTGGTAAATCCATTGCATTGTCTAGATTCCAAACCCCTTCACCACCCATGATATCATTAAGATCATAGTTTTCATCATATTCTTCAAACATCTCATCCCATCCTTCTAGATCTTGTTCCATCAGATATTTTTCCAAAAATTTACATCCTCTTTCAGATAAATAAGTCCCTAAATCTACCTGTTCCAAATAATCATATACTGATTCATAAGGCAATCCTGGAACCATTATTTTTCCCGCCAAGGATGGTGTTATTGCAAACGTAGTCCCTTCATAATGAAATAATTTAAACCCAACTCTTGCTAATTCTATAGTTTCGTGAGATATTATGAAAAATCCTCTTACCGTTGCTTTTGTTGGATCTAATATAACAGGTTTGTCCCAATCTTTAAACCAATCACATTTGTAAGGTATCATGTCTTTATTGTCTTTGACTTTTATTAGAAAATAATGACCTGCATTTAGACATTCATCCTTTACCTCCATTTGGGCAGTTGTAAATGTGATGGGTGCCATGCTTGGATATTGTTTATAGACTTCATAAATTATCCTGAACATGAATTGTTGGAATTTGGTGAACTGATAGAACATAGTACTCTGTGGGTGAGCTGGAACGTCGAATGTATTGATCATTCCCAATTCCCACATTTGAACCAAAGATTATTTTGGGCTAATGACCTTGTTTCGATCGAATGAAGCTTTTAACATTCTATAATTGTACAAGGTTGTCCGTCCGTTGAAGTAGCATCATTGAGTTTCTAAATAGATGACACATTCTTCATACCTTCTCAGAAATAACTTATTAAACATACATCTTCTTTTATCTTGGATGTCATTGGGGAGTTGAAGAAACAAATATAATACTTCTAATCGAAAAAAAGTTTTGGCTACTAAATGGGTTGTCCTAATGAGCTCATTTACAGAACAACTATTCCCTGTTGCCTGCATTTTTCTGATAATTTCAGCGCTGTCTTATGTCACCAAGTCCAGCACTTCTTGAGTTTCTGCCATGAGTGTTTCCTTCTCTGATGGTGTAATTCTTGTGGATGTGGATGCCATTTGCAAGTTCTCGAGTTAGAGTATCTGCTAAACTATTTTTATTACCATTAATATGTTCTATATCAAAGGTAAATTGTTTTAACCAAAGTTGCCATCGTAAAAGCCTCATTTGCACCTGCATGTTAAATCAATTCTTATTTACGTAGCCTAGTAAGCCTTTTGCAATCAGTTCTTATTAAAAATAGCTTTGGTGCCAAAAATATTAAAAACTTTTCTATTCCTTTTATTATGGCTAATAATTCTCTTTCTATGGTAGGATAATTACATTCAGCTTGATTAAAACTTCTATTACAATTAGAAAGTCGATTATTTTCTTTTATTTTTAACACTACGCTCTAGTGATTGTTACTTGCATTAGTTTCTAGTACTAGCTCATCATTTTTGTTAGAAAGAGTTAGAGTAGGTAAATCTTTACATTTTTCTTTTAAGAATTTTACTAAAGTGGAGTCGGCTGAGTTCCAAATCCAACTTTCATCATTTTTTAGTTTCTTTTGTAAAAATTTCTTATTTTGGCTAAATCTTTTATAAAATCTGAGGCATAAGTTAAACATCCTAAAAATCTTTCTAATTGTTTTCTATTCGTGATTTTATCAGGAAATTTATTTATTTATTAGAACATGACTTTGCATTTTTATTGATCCTATCTTGATATCAAATCCTAAAAATTCTATTTGCTTTTGTGCATACACGCATTTCTTTTCACCTAACACTATTCCAGGTTCTTCACATTTTTCTATTATTATTTTGATATCTATTCTATGTTGTTCTATGGATCTAGAAAAAAAAAATTTAAAATATCATCTATATATACAAGACAAATATTATTCAATTCTTTAAAGATGTTATCCATTCTTCTTTGAAATCTTTGAGGTGCATTTTTTAACCCAAATGGCATTACAAGCCATTCATAATGTTCTTGTGGTGCACTAAAGGTTGTTATAATACTTTCTTTATCCATTTTTATTTGTCAGTATCCACTTTTACAATCCATTTTGAAGAACTAGGAGACACCATGTATTCTGTTAAAAAAGACTTGCTTATTCGAAATAAAATAACCATCTCTTTTAGAATTATCATTTAATTTATTTTTTTTTTGTAATTTATTACCACTCTAGCTTTTTCTCTTTTAATCTCAGTATGATTTCTAACTATAAATGTTAGACTACTATATGGATTTTTACTATCTCTAATTATAATCCTTTTCATTTGAGATCTTTTATCTCTTTTCTATCATTATAAGTATATACAATTTGTTTTACTCTAATTATTTTATTAGTCTAATTTAGCTATACTTTTATGGGGGATTTGGTGATAGCCCCCTCACTATCTAATTTGTCTTTCAAAAGGACAAGAATTATATAAGTACTTTCAAAACCCCCTAATATTTTAAAACTTGTTTCTTTTACTATATTACCCTCATATCTATCAGCTCTCCTATTAAGCCATCTTCACTATATATTTCAGAGTAAAATTTTACTCTGTATAAAAGTAAAATTTTACTCTGGTTCTGTCAAATGAAAAAAACAGAGCAATTTTACTCTGGTTCTGTCAAATGAAAAAAACAGAGCAATTTTACTCTGGTTCTGTCAAATGAAAAAAACAGAGCAATTTTACTCTGGTTCTGTCAAATGAAAAAAACAGAGCAATTTTACTCTGGTTCTGTCAAATGAAAAAAACAGAGCAATTTTACTCTGGTTCTGTCAAATGAAAAAAACAGAGCAATTTTACTCTGGTTCTGTCAAATGAAAAAAACAGAGCAATTTTACTCTGGTTCTGTCAAATGAAAAAAACAGAGCAATTTTACTCTGGTTCTGTCAAATGAAAAAAACAGAGCAATTTTACTCTGGTTCTGTCAAATGAAAAAAACAGAGCAATTTTACTCTGGTTCTGTCAAATGAAAAAAACAGAGCAATTTTACTCTGGTTCTGTCAAATGAAAAAAACAGAGCAATTTTACTCTGGTTCTGTCAAATGAAAAAAACAGAGCAATTTTACTCGGGTTCTGTCAAATGAAAAAAACAGAGCAATAGAACCAGAGTAAAATTTTACTCTGGTTCTGTCGAATGAAATTAGATAAAAAACAACAAAAATAAATCAAAAACAAACAAACAAACAAAACAAAACAAATTAATCAACAAATCCACATATCTAATTGAAACGAAAAACTTTTAAAACTCGATCAACAATCACACATCTCAATGAAAAAGAATACATGTGTTCAACAACACTCATACACACAAATATATATATATATATATACATATATTCTACTGTTCCTCATCCACATCCTTCCCAACCTCCTGTTCAACTTCTTTCAATCTCGAAGCTTCAGCCTTCGCATTCAACATCGCCAGCATCTCATCAACAACCTCATCATGTTTCTTCTCCGCTTCCAATTGAGCCATCTCTACGGCACTCCAAATCTCCATCTGCTCCGAAACCCTAGCTTTCGAATCTCCAACGACATCCTCATTCAATTTCAACATACTCAAAGCCACATCGCTGCTGATTATGAAGATGAAGAGAGGACCTTCTGCTGAAGCTTGGAAGACGCGACTATGGCGGCGGCTTGTCAACGACCTTCTGCTGAAGCTTGGAAGATGCAACTATGGTGATTATGATACAGTTGATGATGAAGCTGATTATATATGCAGAAGTTGAGGGTATAATAGTCCTATAAAATATTTAAATAATAAATTTTGTCCTTTATGCAAGACTTTATAATTATGTGGGGGTTTAGAAAGTATATTTTTTTTCTTAGTCCTTTTAACAATGAAAGGAAGGTAAAAGGGGTTTATAGCTAAATTTCCCTACTTTTATCTTTATGCCAAAATTTTAACGGATCTTCACTATATTAATTTTTTCATCTTTCTTGTTGCTCTTTTTGAATTTCCCTGCATACTAACTTATTTAATACTAAATTACCTTATTACTACACTTGTTCTGTACGAAGTCAATGTTGTGATGTGTAACAGCTGTTTTTAGTTTTAAGACTTCTACTGGTTTGTTATTATTTGTAAAACTAATAGTGTGTAACATTTGAGTACAAGGATTATATAATCGTTGAACGTTATTTCCAATGATTACATCATGTGATGGTTGATCGGTTGCCCAAAGTTTTGGAATGATAAAGGTGACGGAATTTACTTCTATAACTAAGTTTTATATAGCATCATTATGGATCATTGTACTATTATTAGCTATTTGAACTATTAATGGTGAATTTTTCTTTTTCCACATATACTCGGGAAAGAATTTCTTTTTCCTAAAGTATACTGAGCACCTGCCGTCTAAGTAAGCACATAATTCGTAATTATGGAAAGAGTTCATTTTCCCAAAATACACAGTGCATCCACTGTCCAAGTAAGCACATAATTCGTAAGTATTAGATCCTTCTATGCATATTTTTATGGTATATGTATACTAGACATTTTATTTTCCTCCCTTTTTTTGCTGTATCTTTTTATAAACGTGTTGTATTCTCTTTGCACCTCTTTTTCATCGTCTTTTGTCAAAGCCATAAGATTTTCCTTATCTTCATATACTGGCACACTCGTAGTTCTATATCCTATTATTCTTTTACTAACAGAAATTCTACTAGATTGTATACTAGAATTATCTGTAGAATGTCTTCCCAATGATATACTTACATTATCCATTTCATCATTATTTTCTATTATGCAACGAGTTTCTATTTAAATATTTCCGGTATTATCGATTTTAATTATATTTTTTCTTTTTGTAATATTTTTAGGATTATTGAAACTTGTTATCCATTGATTATCTAACTTGATCTCATTAGGATTTAATCTTTTAGGTGTAATTCTATCAATTGGTATTCCATTGGTATGTTCAAATTTACCTGCTTTTATAATTTTATGTTGCATTTTAGGATCTATGGTATTATCTAACTTATATATTATTTTCCAAAATATCCTTAATGGATAAGTGGTTTCAAGCATATCGATTCCTATAGTTTTTATTTTTAAAATTAAAAGTCTATTTATGTGTAACGCCCAAAAAATAATATAATAATTCAACAGTAAAGACTAATATAAAATGACATAAACAGAGTGTTAGGCTTTCATTAATCAGAGTCAATTTACAAAAAGGGACACATGCATCACACATTCATAAGCTCTACCCTGAATCTATAGCATGTGGCACCAAACTAAATGATCAATGAAATCAATGCCCTACGGGCTTACAACTTTCCAAGACGATGCTTGGTTACAACAAAACGAGTCAGAAGCTCAATATAAATAAAGCCCTAGGCTTGTACAACTACTAAATACAAAACAACAAAATAAAGCCTTTAGCTTCCTGGTCCTCCCAAGCTAAGTACTCAAAGGAGGCATGTCACCAGCACCTGAAAATGGTTTCCCAAGTAGGGTGAGCCAAAGCTTAGTAGAAACAATCTAATACAATATGTGAATATTAACAAATATATAAGTAGGATGCACACGTTCAATTCCCAAATGACAGGTCTTTTACAACCTTTTTCAACACCATGTTATACTCAACTTACATCTCAATTCATTTTATTCCGGTTCATTAGGTACACCCATTTCATTTAACCAATCTGAAAATCCTAAGTGATTCGTGATTAGATCAAGATTAAAATATTCCAATTCCCAATTATTCAAAACACACAATCTAAATCATCAAACACTTACGAAAGTGATTTAGATTGTTGTTTTTCGAAATACACAATAAATCGACACAAACGATTTTAACATGGAAAAACCACAATTGAAGAACCTTCAATTGTAATAAAAAACCACGGGCGAAATGCCACTAATCAATCCACTACTGAAGAAAGAAAGATTACAAAGATAACACACAAATTACCCAACTCAGTCAATTTGTCTTCAAACCTTCTGTAACTCTTTCACCAAGCCTTCGTCTCAGAACTGATTAATTTGAAGTTGAATCCATAACTTCGCTCAGAATCAACCCCCTTTGAAACTCCACATTTGAATCTTCGGAATCCACCGAAGAATAACACTCTTGTATGTATTCGATCAACCTCCTTGATATGTGCTTGTCAATTCATGAGTTTTAATACTGATTCAATTTATCAAGGAAAACTCACAAAAATACTCCAAAAGAAAACCTTAGAAAACCTCAAAGTAGATCTGAAAACTTCATCCTGGTTTTGGAGTAAAACAACTACTTATAGAAATCCTGGATTTTGAAGCTCGCTCGAGCGAAGCTTCTCTCACTCGAGCGAGGAACTTAACTCGCGTGATTTCCATAAGTGGCTTCGCTCAAGCCACGCATCCTTCACTCGAGCGAACAAACAACACTTTCAGGTTTTATGTAGACGCAGTCCTTTGCTCGAGCGCACATTCATCTCTTTCAGGTTTTTGCCAGACGCAGTCCTTCGCTCGAGCGAGGGCTCCTTCGCTCGAGTGAGGAAGACAAAACAGTAAGAAAATTTTACAACTCAATTAACAAAGTTGTTCGCGGGGTTGACAAGAACAAGGAACCTAACACAATCAAATAGAGGATACACCTCACAGGTCTCCAACCAATGCAATTATCATACAAATTTATTCACTTACCATTTTCAGAAATTTCATTTGCGGGAATCGGCACCCATATATACGCGCGGTTTTTGGGACTTTCATCCTGGACACACAGGCTAACTTAGTTTAATGGAGTCCATCCTATTTCTTCTCCCAAACATGGAGTACATCCCATTTCTCCTCCCAAGCATCATACATATACAATGTATGCACATCATAATCATATTCAATGATAATGGCTAAGAGATTAGTTTCAATTCCCCTAATCCACATGCAATTTCTACAACAATCATGGCTATCCTCTACCAATAGCCCAAAACAGATATTTCTAAACTGATATACAATCTTTGCAACAGATAAATTATCCAAATTTCTATAAGTGCGAGATAATGCATATCTAATTCCATCATTTATATAAACATCCATCCAATTTCATATTTCCTACACCAATTTTATTATTTATACAAAATAATTATTCAAGAATTTTAGGGCAAAACACCCCATTTTCCTCAATCTTATACCAAACACCAAAATCAACCATTTTAACACAACATAAGCTCATATCTACTTCTATAACCATTTTCATTTCGTTAGTTTGAAAAACCTCTCCTTTTGATTTTAACCCAAACCCAAACCCTAGGTGTAGACACCTCATTTTGACGGGTCCTAAGATTTGGGCATTTCTTTTTGATCACCCGATGATGAAAACAAGAAGGTGTATCTCACGGAATCCTCAATAAGAAAACTTAGAATTTGAGCCCTGCTTCCAACCCTAAATAGCCACAAATTACCTTTTTGAGGGAATATTCTGACCTCACGGTTGCGTTCAGAATGGTTCGTTTAGCTAGGATCAACCTTTGCTGCACTTCCGGGGGCCTTATTGAAAAATTCTCCCAAAATCTGGGTAACAACACAATTATTTGAAAATTTTGGGCCAAATTGAAATTTTTAAAACTCAGGGAATATTCTGTTATGTGAGAAAATATTGTGAAATCAGGGAATATTCCATCCATATGCAGAATATTCCGTCAATGTTGACTGTGACGCTGACATGGCAGTCTTGCTGATGTGGCATGACTGGATTGGTCCTTACTGATGATGCGGCGCTGACTTGTCTTTACCCAAAAAAATGAATTTAAGGAATGCTGGTGAAGGGTGTAGACACCTCATTTTTGACCGCCCTTAAGACTTGGGCACTACTGATTGTTTACTTGGTGATGAAAGTTGTGCAGTGCAAATGGTTCGATTTCTTCGGCAAGAAAAAAGTCAAATCCCAACTTCATACCCCTTTTTGGACCAAAACGATCTTGATCAAAAGATTTTAGACCTTAAAATCCTCTCTTTCAAAATGCTTTTGAAAAAGTTCCTACGATGTTCTGATGCTCGCATTTTGTTAAATGTCGCGTTTTTTGGTAAACCGAGCAAGGACAAAATGGAAATGAATGAAGGAGAGATGAACTCTTTTAAAAAATATTTCAAAACACCTTGTTTAGGGTTTTGGATTTGAAGAAAAAAGGAGAGGAGAGAAGAAAACAAGTTGGAGAAGGAGTTCGGCATGAATCTGAGTAGGATCGAAATTGAGCAGTCTTTACTCAAAGAGGCATAACTTTTTCATATTTGAAATTTTGAAGTGAGGCTGCCACCATTGGAAATAAGACTTCCAAGGCTACAATTTAGGCTCAAGAATGACTTGCAAAGGGGTCCAGATGAAGGAGATATTTCCATTTGAAGTTGGGCCCAAAAAGCAGATTTTTCTGTCCAACCAGAGGTGGAAGTTTCTGACCATGAATGGGATTTTTTGGCCATGTGCTGGTCATGAATGGCCAATGCCGGCCCCCTGCCGTCCAAGAGTGTCCCATGCCAGCCAACAATGATCAAGTGCCGGCCAACAATGATGAAATGCTGGCCATTGATGCAAAAAGGCAGATTTTTGTAGATATTTTTGTTTCAGCTGGTACAGTTGTCCCTTTTGGAGATATTTCGACCAAACCTTGTATTTTGCTCTATATAGAGAGGCTTCTCTATGGTTTTAGAGGTTAGAACAATTTAGCAAAGGCTTGGGATCCTCTCTCTCTAAAACCTCTCTCTCTAGATTTCTCTCTCTCTTGAGCATTTGTGCTTAAAGGCTTGCATACATCAATCTATAACCTATCAACCCTAAACAAGAGTGGTTCATCTTTGGGCTGAGGTTTCTTGAAGCTCTCTTGGAGCTTTCTTGGAGCTCTTAAAGGTCATTTGGCTTGGTTTTGTTGCTTAAGTGTTGTCTTCCCTTCAAGAGGTATAAGACTCACCCTTTAAGCTTGTTTTCATACTTGCTTTTACCACCTTTGCAAATTGTTTTTGGCTTGGTTTTGAACTGAAGGAAACTCTGTTTTTTAGTCCTAAAAATGGTGGTTTAAGCCCCTTTTGAGTTTGAGGGTGGTCCACCCTCCTTGTCTCTTTGCTTGTTAAGCTTTTGTGCCATCTTTCAGAGCTTTCTAAAACAACTTTTTTTGGCCTTTTAACCACTAAAATCTAGGGTATTTTCAGTGGTAAAAAGTTGGTTTGGAGGGCCAAAATACGAGGGGGTGGCCTCCCCTCCTTGTGTCTTGTTTGCATGTGTTGATGGCTTAACATGTGAGCATGTTTTTCTACCTTTTTGTAGCTTAGTTCAAGCATGTTTTAGGCTTTATTTTGACATGTTTAAACTCTGTTTTTGGCTGGTTGGGTCACTTGTTGCTTGCATCTTGCACTTGCAGTATAATCATGCTTACTAGCTTAATATGCATAATAAGTTAGCCTATGATTTTAGCTTGTGTTAGCTCCATATCAGCATGCGTTTACTCATGTTTTGCCATGCTTTAGCTCTATTTTGGATGGTCTTAATCATATGTGCTTTGGTTTGTATAGCTATAGTGTAAATAGCCATTACTAGCTTTGTGTTTTAAGGCCCCTAGCATGCTTTGCTTGAGGTATTTGCATGCCATAGCATCATTTTATATATAATTTCAGTGCATATACCACTGTCACACTCTCACATATTCCACTCTTTCATTGCTTGTGAGAGTTGTGCTTTGTGTCTTGTTTGTGAGCCAATGCATGAACATGATTTTCTTGCCTTTCATGCTACCATCTCAGCACATTTTGGCCATTGTTTTGGCATGTTTTAGGTCTGTCCATAGCTGGTTTGATCATTTGAGCATTGTATTGCATGCTTCTAGTGTTGTGTCCTTCACTAGTTTCATTGTTTTGGCTCTTAACATGTTGTACATGAGTTCTTTGCATGTAAGAGTCTTGTGTTTCATGCCATTTCAGCACTGAAATTTTGCCACCTCCCTCATTTCTTCACTTTTGATTTGTTATGAGGGATGGTTAGTCTTAAAGTTGTGCTTAAGCTATGAGATTGAGGCTTGTGCTTAAATGGCTTTAACCCTCTTTGAGGGTTCCTCCTAGTCAAAGACATGGCTTCTCTCATGTCTTAAGTCATCTTTTGATTGACCTTTCTCTCATTAGAGGACTTTCACATCGGACAAATCAATTAATGAATGGCTTGGTAAGCTAAAATGTATAAACAAGAATTGAATCAAGTAAAACATGACCAAGATAAGCATGTTGCATTTGCATTGCATTGTGTTCAATCAGACATTATATTGAACACAAGGTGGATTGGTCCACTTCATACTCAAAGTGATGAAAGTGAGCCAATTCCCTTTGTCTCTATTGCCTTTTGTAGACCGCCTGGAACTCCGCTCCGCGTGCGAGGGCGCAAATTGTGGTTCTAGCTACTATAGTTCGGACTCATGTCACGGTTCTGAATCTAATCTCACAAAGTGCAATGTAAGACTGATAAATCACCAAAGAGTCTAAATCCGGCAAATCGTTTTGAAAATCAATTTTGAATAAAAAAACGCTAAACATGGACTGTTTTTCCAGATTTCAGAGTCGCCACCTAAATATTTTGTTTTGGAAAAATTTAGGAAACCCTGACTCCTGCCTAAGGCCACGTGTCCGTCATCACCAAAGCTGCCTCGGCTCGGGAACTTGTGTATGAGAGGGGAAGGTCCTGAAATGAGCACCCCCGCTCGCCCGATCAAAGGATCGGCCTCTACTAACATGATATGTTGTTTTTGAAAACACATGCGTTCTTATTCCGATTTATTAACTAATCTTACCACGTGATGCGCACATCATACAAGTATAGACTAGATCACCTAAATTGGAACAAAATATCTCATGTTTGCTTGTTTGAAAATGGTTTGAAGGTGCTACTCGCAAGTAGGCTAAGACGCGGATTTGCCACCCTCAACTGGGCTTAGAAAACTTGATTTTGCCACTCCGCAAAGTGGGCTTAAAACTCATATTTTGATAAATTGTTCTAATTCAAGCAATGAAGCCTTCATCCACGGGCAGTCATGCAGTTAAAGCACTTAAGCAAATAGCCTCATGGCAAGCATGCTATCATGGCAGTCACTTACATACATGCAAGGATGCTAAAGTATAAACACTCACAGTGTACTCTGAGCCAAAAAAGAAGCTAGTTAGTAATCAATGCATGATCCTAGCTATGTCAAAAATGCCTAATACAACACATGCAAAAATGCAACTAAAATAGGTTCGGCTATCCTAAGATGTCATGTGAATGCAACTTGATAACATGTATTCAAATAGGAATCGAAATACAATGCAGTTTGAATGATGCGCCGAGCCCGGTGCATGCAAGACAGATGTATGCATGCAAACATGCGAAACATAAGTATGCTAATTGAAACATACCCTAAAACTAACCATCAAAAGTTGATAAGTAAAAGGGAGAAAGAAATGGGGGTTGAAAAACATGCATCACACACATGAACGCTTATTACAACATTTGCCCTCTCGACGAAGGGTCCGAATAATAAGCTAAACTAGCTAATCTAAGCTAGCTAAACTAATTATTACAAAACAAAGCTAATTAACTAACAAGTTAACTACTTATTACAAAATGAAGCTAATTAACTAACAAGCTAACTAACTAGTTATTACAAACACAAATGAATAACTAAGCGCATTAACTACTTAAGTACAAAAACAAAGAATTAGCTAGCTTAAGCTAAGAAACTAAGTAAAGCAATTAGAAAGGGCCTTGGAGCGAGAAGCGCATGCATGCTCGGTCGCCTCGTTTGAAAATCCATTGCGATGCCCCAACTTGCCTCTGTTTGCAATTGTTCTCAGAACCTTGCACAAAGCTCCAGATAGCTTCTACTTCACTATGGGAACCTGTAGGAAGGCTGCTGACCACTTGTTGGTGTTGCCAAACACTTGCCGACCACTTACCTTTGCTGCAGACCAGAAAAAGTGGTCGGCCAGCCACTTTTACTGGTCTGCCGACCACTTTTTGCTGCACTTCTCCAGATTGCTGCAACAGAGAACAAGAAGGGGCATGACAATGTATTTGCAAGATATGTGTGCACAACCACCCTCCCTATCATTTCATGATCTCAAGGGAGTGCGGATCTCGACTCTCGGGTCACCAATCGCGCATCTCGATGCATGATGGCCAAAGAGGCAATTGCACATTTCAATGTAAATGAATGCACACATAACACATAAATACCTTAACCTCTATCATGCACAATCAAGGGATCGGCGACCGAGAATTGAGGCACGTTTCATCACTTCAAGTATGAAACGCCCCTCGTTTCTCGTGTTTGGACTAACACCCTATCCAAACACAATGCAACATGAACATGCCAAACACGATGCAAACAACATGAGCATGACAAGTGTAATGTAAACAACATGAGCATGCAACCACAATGCAATGCAACATAAGCATGCAAACAACATAATGCTAACAAGCATACAACATGCTATTCTACCAATGCTAGGATGGCATATACAAAATGCTAAACACAATGGAAGGCATGCACACACTATACAATGCATGCACACGCAAACAACATGGAATGTAACAACATGCGAACAACATGCAAACAAAACATGCTCAATGGACTTAAACCGAATATGGACAGACCTCAATCATGCCCAAAACAGTGGCCAAAATGCATCAAAACTAAAGTACAAAAGGGCCAAGAACACATGCTCATGTGAGGGCCCATCAACTAAGCATAACAACACAACTCTCAAAAGTGCTCAAAGAGTGACAAATGCGGAAGTGTGACAACACTATATGCACTAAAATAGGGTATGAAATGGTGCCAAACCACTCAAACAACACAAGTATGGCATGGAAGAGTCCTTAAGCATGAAAGCTAGTTAATGAGACTACATAAAGGAGCATGCAATACAATGCTCAAATGAATGAGCCAAGCACGGATAGAGCTCAAATAGGTCAAAATAAGGACCAAAACATGCTGAGATGGGATCTCAAAGGCCTAAGCATGCATGCATACAAGCTAGGCCACAAACAAGGCAACAATGCACAACCCTTAGAGGCACTCAAAGGGTGAAAGAAATGGGAACATGGCAATACTATATGCTCTGAAATGCCATGTTAAAGGATGCCAAATCATGCACATGTCACAAATGAAACATGCTATGGTGCTCAAAACTCAAGGCTAGCAAGGCCAATTGCACTACAGCTATGCAATACATGAAACATATGGCCAATACAACCCAAAACAGTCCTAGAGCATGTTAAAATGATGCTAAAACCTATATGGAAGGAAGCCAAAATGAGCTAGCATGGTGAGCATGAAGCATGATGGATGCAAGGCCAATAAGGAGGATTACACTACACCTACCAAGACCAAGCATGAGATGGCTTCGCCAACAAAAATCAAAGTTATATCATGGAAAAACAATCTCAAATATACACTGAAATGATAGCTCGCAAGCTTAGGCATGAAGGCATACACAATGGCTTATGTTTAAGGCATAAAGCACAAACTCTCCAATGCATTGAAAGAGTGAAACATGTGAGTGTATGACCACACAACATGCACTGAAATCACATATGAAATGATGCCAAATCAGGAAAATAGCTCAAGCAATGCATGCTAGTGGACTCAATACACAAAGCTAGTGAGCTAGAATGCACTATGGCTATACAAAGCAAGGTATGCATGACCAAGACAACACAAATCAGAGCTAGAGCATGCTAAAATATGAACAAAAGCTTCTTAGAGTTAAGCCAAAAGCATGCTAGAATGATGGTCTAAAGCATGATACACATTAGGCTAGTGAATAGAAATGCACTACAAGTGCATGGAGCATGCAAGGGGCTATCAAACCAACCCAAAAAAGATCTAAGGCATGTTAAAAAAACACCAAAAACCCACTAAGATGGACTCAAAACCTGCTAGAAAGACATGCTACTTCATGAAGCACACAAAGCTAGTTCGTAAGGATTACACTACAAGTGTAAATAACATGCATGTGGTGACAAAACCAAGTCAAAATAGTGGTATTCCATGTCAAAATAACCCCCAAAACAAGTTGAGAATAAGACAACACAAGCTTAACAAACATGCTCAAACATGAGGCATACAAGGCAAGCAACCAAGATACAAGGAGAGGGGATGACCCTCGCCTGTTTGGGACCTCAAAACACCCTTTCCACCACTGAAATTCCTTTGAGTTTTAGTGGTGAGAAGGCCAAAACAAGGTGGTCCCAATGGCTTAAAAGAATAGCACAAAGCAAAGCCAAACAAGGCACAAAAAGGGAATAGACCACCCCCAACACAAAAGAGACCTTAAACAAATATTACAAGCATGCAAAATCAGAAATTTTTGCAGTAGAAAGTTAGGCCTAAAACAACATGCAAATAGGGCCAAAATCTTAATAAAAAACAAGGGTTTAAGAGGTTAGAAGCTCACCCTTGTAGAACCACTTCGAAGCTGCAACTCCAGTAACCTTTTTTTAACCAAAACCAATCCAAAAACTCTAAAACCAACCTCAAAGTGCCTCAGCTCCAAGAGTATGGTGTTTCACTATGTGTTTGTGTGCAAAAGTGTGAAGAATAAGCACTTTCAAGAACAAAACAAGAGAGAAAGGATAAATATAGATATAGATGATATGCATAGCTCTCAAGCAACCTTTCTGAACCTAAGGCAAGAGAGGGGAGGTTCTCTTTTATAGAGAACCAAAGTTCAAGCTTGTTGAACAAGCTTAAGGTCTAAAGCCATCCCTCCATACACGTGTATGGAGGGTGGTTTCTGTGCCCACCAGCTATCACAGCTGGCAAGAAAAGATCTCCAAAGGTGCTGGAAAGCTGCCGACCACTTCAAGTGGTCGACCAGCTACTTGTAATGGTCGACCGACCACCACAAGTGGTCTACAAGGGAAGAAAGTGGTCGGCAGGTGGGGGGAGTGGTCTGCACAATGAAAGCAAGCTAATGGTGTGGTGGCCGACCACTTTTGATGGTCCAAAGACCAAGAAGAATAGTTGGCCGACCAGAAAACTGGCTGGCGAGAAGAACAGTGGTTTTCAGGAAGAGAAACTGGTCTCCCACCCTTATTCCACCCTCCAAGCAATGAAAACAAGGTTTGTGCCAAAAACGGACCAAAAAGGATGCAAGACAAAAGTCCGGGGGACAAGGCGTGCAGTCGGAAGCCCCGAAAACTAGTCAATGGGCACCAAAAGTGGTCTACGAGGAAAAAGTAGTCTACGACTACAAAAAGTGGTCTACGAGACCACAGTGTCCCTCTAGACCAAGGCAACAAGGCATGGTCCGAAAACCAGGACAAAAGGAGAACGTTAAGCGGTCTCGAGACAAGGCGCGCGGCCGAAGGCTCCGAAAATCAGAAACTAGTCTTCAAGCGAGAAAAGTGGTCTACGACCACAAAAGAGTGGTCTACAGACCTCTCTCCCCCTCCAAGGAAGAGAAAACAAGGTTTGGTTCAAAACCAAACCAAAAGGGAAGCAAGGCAAGACGCTCGACTGAAGGCTCCAGAAATCGAAAACTGGCCTACCAGAGGGAAAAGTGGTATACGACCACAAAAGAGTGGTCTACAGACCTCTCTCTCCCTCCAGGGAAGAGAAAACAAGGTTTGGTCCATAAATCGAGCCAAAACACAAAGAGTTTAGAGGCCCAGAGGCAAGGCATTTGGCCGAAAACTCCGAAACCTCGAAATGAGCACAAACATGCACAATCATCGAGCGCTCAATCGATGACGTCTGAGTCTTAAGGTCGGTCAAAAATGGGGTGTCTACACCTTTGATCATCCATGATAAGGTAATGGTCCTAGAGTCTTGTTTGTCTTGCATTTATTGAATGTGTACAAGTTAGATCTTTGGCCATCATGTATTGTGAATGCTTGATTAATGGTTTTGGATCCAATGGCACCTCTCCTTTGATGTTTTGAGATGATAAGGAGTGGTACAGTACACACATACCCTTGGGAGACCTTCCATTTTTCTCTGTTTTGAGCTCTGTTGCAGAAAGGTGATGTAGCATACCAGTGGCCGGCAGTGCCCCACTGATGGTCGGCACTGCTTCATCATTGGCCGGCAGTGCACATCCTTGGCTAGCAGATGGCCGACAGGCCACTGGTGCATTCCCCAGCAGTGATTTAGTAAGGTTCAGCAGAGAGTTCTTGGAGGCACCCTGCAAATAGAGCCTCTCAAGAGCAAATCGGAAGGTGTTTCGAGGCAGTAACCGAGGCATGCATGTTTAACTTCTTCAAACAGGGCTGAGGCAGTGTAGTTTGTAGTTTGATGCTTTACTTGTTAGTTAGCATGGTTTTGTAAATTAATTAATTAATTAGTGTGCTAATTAGTTAAGTGTTGTAATAATTAAGTAGCTTAATTTAGCTATTTCTTTATCTTGGCTTGTAATAATTAGTCTAATTAGTTTGATTAGATTAGTTACCTTAGCTTAGCTTATTTATTCGGACCCTCCGTTGAGAGCGCGCAATGTTGTAATAAGTGTGCGTATGTGTGTGCATGTCTTCTAACCCCACTTCTTTCTCTCTTTTATTTATCTACTTTCGATGGTTAGATTAGGGCATATTTCGATTAGCATACCTTATGCTTGCATGTTTGCATCATTCATTTGTCTTGCATGCACCGAGGCTCGGCGCATCATTCCAACTGCATCGTATTTCAATACCTATTTGAATACGTGTATCAAACTGTCGCATTCATATGCCATTTTAGGTAGCCGAGCCTATTTAGTTGCATTATTGCATGCGTTGCATTAGGCATCTTGTATAGTTAGGATCATGCATATTTCTAACTAGTTTTCTATTTTGGCGTGGAGTACACTGTAAATGTTTAGGCTTTAGCATCCTTGCATGTGTGTAAGTGATAGCCATGTCAGCGTGCTTGCCATGAGGCTATTTGCTTAAGTGATTAACTGCTTGATTGCCTGTGGATGAAAGCTTGGTTGCTTGGATTGGAACAATTCGATAAATGCGAGTTTTAAGCCCACTTTGCAAAGTGGCAAATCATCATGTTTTAAAGCCCACTTGAGGGTCGCAAATCCACGCTTTAGCCTACTTGCGAGTAGCATTTTCAAACCATTTTCAAAAACAAACATGAGTTGTTTTGTTCCAATTCTCGTGATTGAGTCTATACTTGTATGCTGTGCGCATCACATAGTAAGTTAGATTAATAACTGGAATAAGAACACAAGTGTTTTTAAAACAACATATCATGCTTAGTAGAGGCCGATCCTTTGATCAGGCGAGCGTGGGTGCTCATTTCAGGACCTTCCCCTCTCGTACCCAAGTTCCCGAGCTGAGACAACTTTGGTGATGACGGACACATGGGCTTTGGCACGAGTCAGGGTTTCCTAAATTTCTCAAAAATAAAACATTTAGGTAGCGACTCTGTAATCTGGCAAAGCAGCCCATGTTTGGCGCTTTTTCATTCAAAATTGATTTTTTTAAAACCAATTGCTAGATTTGGACTCTTTGGTGTTTATCAATCTCACATTGCACTTTGTGAGATTAGATTCAGAACTGTAACAGGAGTTCGAACTGTAGGAATACCAATTCACGCCCTCTCCGAAAGGGGGGCGCGCGAAGAAAGTCGGGTTCTACAAAGGGTTTTGAACCCCCAACCTAAGACTCCACACCCAACCCCTTAACCACTCTGCCAAAGCTTTGCCTTGTGTTATATTTTCCCTCAAATAATATTTGACCATTTCAAACCAACAGGCAAAGAAGGTGTATTTTTTACATTTTTTTCTTGTGTATGGGACACTCCCCTACCCCGTTGGCCGACCAATATATCACCAAATACACACCTAATCATCCCCCATTGTCAAAAAGAGGTTTTGTTTGCATTCATAAAGGAGTATCCCATGCAACCACCTTGAAAATTTTCCCTCCTATCACATTCTTGTCTCCTAACTTCTTTTTGACCTTCACTCTCCCTCATTGCCTATATAGAATGATCATATTGTAAGAGAGAAGGAGGGCCACGAAATTGAAGAGAAAAGAGTGATAAAATGGTGAAAAAAGAGAGAAAATTTGAGTTTTTGAGCCAAAAACATTCCTATCTTCCATATATACCCTATACCTTTCATACAAACTAAAATTCCATCTTTCCTACACCCAAAACTCCTCCAAAATTCTTGAATAGTTAAATTTCAATAGTGATTAATCAAAGAAAAGAGTGAGTATTGTTGAAAGTGAGAAAAAAGTAGAGAGTTGGCCACTTTTCCACCATACATACCCAGAGTTCCATTCTAGTTTCAAATTGAGGATTGAGAACATACTTCCTAAACTTGAGGGTAATCAAGAGGAAGTTTGGAAATCAAGAAGTTCAATCCTTCTTTGGAATGTGAATTTCTAGTCTTTCATTTTCTTATATTTTCTCTTACATGTTCTATCTTATATTTGCTTTCTTGTTTTAGTTTCATAGTAATTGTGTTGTAATCTTGCATTTCCTAGCTTATATTTTTCTTGTATATGTCTTATATTAGTTTTGCTATAATCTTGCATGTTCTACCTTATATTTGCTTTTTTTGTTTTAGATTTATATTATTTTTGTTGTAATCTTACATGTTCTATCTTATATTTGCTTTCTTGTTTTAGTTTCATAGTAATTGTGTTGTAATCTTGCATTTCCTAGCTTATATTTTTCTTGTATATGTCTTATATTAGTTTTGCTATAATCTTGCATGTTCTACCTTATATTTGCTTTTTTTGTTTTAGGTTCATGTTAGTTTTGTTGTAATCTTACATGTTCTATCTTATATTTGCTTTCTTGTTTTAGTTTCATAGTAATTGTGTTGTAATCTTGCATTTCCTAGCTTATATTTTTCTTGTATATGTCTTATATTAGTTTTGCTATAATCTTGCATGTTCTACCTTATATTTGCTTTTTTTGTTTTAGATTTATATTATTTTTGTTGTAATCTTACATGTTCTATCTTATATTTGTTTTCTTTCATAGTAATTATGTTGTAATCTTGCATTTCCTAACTTATATTTTTCTTGTATTGGTCTCATATTAGTTTTATTGTAATCTTGCATGTTCTACCTTATATTTATTTTCTTGTTAAAGGTTCATGTTACTTTTGTTGTAAGTTTGCACTTTTTTTATTTTATATTTGTTTTCTTGTTTTTAATCTAACCGGTAGTGGTTAGTTGAGCCACCTACATATTTCTTGTTTGTTCATTTTTTTGGTTTCTCAATAAGACAGGTTTTGCTAGGCCTAGTTGGCCTGCCTGCCTATTTGGCCGGTCAGTTGGCTTCTTTTGGACAAGATGGCGCAATCTCCCAATGTTGACCAATTTCCGCCGACGGTTCCAAGGAACATGAAGCTTTTATTTTATTTATTTTTATTTTGAGTGTTTTGCAAGGTTTTTATTTTGATGTAATATTCTCCTCATCCCTCTCTAATTTGGTTTGTAATTATTCTTTCAAGTATTGTAATAATTCCCTGTCCCGCTTCTTTCTATCCCGTTCTTTTACTTGATTTCTTTATCTGTGAATATGCATCATATTTTGTCTTTCATTTTATCCATGCTTTGCATCCATGTTTCAAGCATCTTGATTTGGCTAATTTTGTATTTTGTGAATTTAATCAATTCCTATGTGATTATGTGTGCTACCTCATGTTTTTGAGATGATTCACATGTCATATCTTAGAAGATGAATCTTTAGTTGCATCTCATGAGTGAATTGCATTAGGATTTTGTATATAAGATCATGCATGTTTTACTAACTTTATTTTGTAGCTTGCTCACGGGACGTCAAACATGTAAGTTTTTATGCTTTAACATCCCGTTTGTGTGTGTTTTTCTTATTATGTTTAGCATTCTACCATGAGGCTATTTGCTTATGTGAATGCCAGTGGATAGAGGTTGTGTTGCTTAATTTGGAATGATGTTAATTTTCATGTTTGTAAACTCAATTTATTTGGGTTGTATATCTTCAAAACTTTTTCAAAACTACATGAAATCAAGTTGTTCCAAAGTGGGTGACATAGTCTATACTTGTATGTTTCACATAATAATTTTTCTTAGGATTTATTAAATAATCTGAATATGAACATATAAAGTAAATGAAATTCATATCATGGTTTAGTAAAGGTCGATCTTTTGATCGGGTGAGCAAGGGTGCTCAATTAATGACCATCCCCTTTCATAAATAAGGTTCTGAACCGAGACAACTTTAGTTATGATGAACAATGGCCTTGGCACGAGTCATGCGTTTCCTAATTTCCCACAATATTAGGTGGCGACTCTGAGATCTGATGACACAATCCATTTTTGGCAAAATGTTTTTTTTTTTTGCAATAAAATGGATTTTCTAAAATTTGCCAAATGTGGACTCTCGTCTGTGTTTTATATTGCACTTGTGAGACTAGATCAAAGAGACAGAGGGTCCGAACTGTTTAACGCGCGCGGGTACTCCCCAAGCATGTTACAATTTTTGGCGACTCTGTTGGGGATTTTATGAAACCTTGACTCGAACTCCATGATATGACTTTTATTTTCAATTATATGTTTATTGCATTGCATGCATTGGTGCACTTAAAGTTCCTGTTGTGCCCAGATACTAGTGGGAGCACAGGCATACTTTTTGTGACACTACACCTATCTTTACGATACTTTAGAGGCCTTGTGTTGTAACCTTTTGAGATCTCTAAGGTTCTTAGACTTCGAAAAGAGGCTATATTGACTCTTCTGATTTCCTGGAATCTTTATTGGTTATGACCCAAAGGACTCTTTGGTAGCGTCACCTTGACTTCAACCCCTAGTGTAGAGTTAACTTTGTACATATAGTAAGCTATAGTACCTTTCAAAATTAGGACAGGAGGCTTTTCCATTTCTAGGATGTATGATGCCACTTGTTTGAATTGTGATGACTGGTCATGCTATTCATTTGTTCCTCTTTGTTTAACCTCGTTCCACCATTGTTATAGCGTCGGATTTTAGTGTAAGGTTTTGGTTTGACCATTGGATGGTTGTTTTGAAAACTCCTTCTCAAAAATTTTCATTCTTATTTATTACTATTTCGAGTTTCACGTGTTTCGGAAGGTGCGGGTTCAGTCCAGAGTGCCAGGGTTTGAGCCGAGAAATTTTGGGATTGGAGGACCAAGGCCGCACGTGCGGGGCCTTGGGCCACACTTACGGGAGAGGGCCTGCACGTGCGGGAGGTGAGGCCGTACATGCGAAAATTAGAGGAATTCTGGGCTGCTCACTGCATTATATGCAGGTGCAGGATGTGGTGCGGTTTACGAGAACCGCACGTACGGGGGTGAGGGCCGCACATGCGGGAAGCACGCTCCGCACGTACAGGGGCAAGTGTCGCACGTGTAGGACGAGCTGAGTCCAAAAACTTTATTTTTTTTCTCTCTTTTTGGTTGAGTGTATATCACTTTTAAACACTCCCTTCTCACTCTAAAATCACTTTTAAACATTCCCTTCTCACTCTAAAATCACTTTTGCTCCTCATTCTCTCTAAAAACTCTCACCAAATACTAAAAACCCTTGATTTTTGCAATCCTTTGGGTTTTGATCCTTTATCTTTCACAAGTTTTGGAGAACAAGGCAAGGACTTTACTTTGTGAGGTGGAGATCAAATTTCTACACCTTTGATTTTAGGGTTTCATCCCATCTCTTCAACAAGATTGAGGTAGGGACTTCTTTGAGTTATATATACATGTTTTTGCAAGGTTGATGTTGATTTTAAGGTTTTCTTGAAGATATTATGAAAGTTTTGACTTTTGGCTCAAGAATATAGGGATTTTCAAAGTGGGTTTAAATCTCAAATCTTTCTAAGTTAATCCTTGAGGGTTTCACATTCATTGTGTGAGAAAGGATGTTTTGTGTGTGTGTGTCCTTTTAAAAAAGGTGAAGAGACACCTAATCTTAGCCAAAGACCTAAATTTATGGATTTTGAAATGGGTTGAGGGTCTATAAAATTAATCAATTTGTTGTTATGTCACAATTGAAGAATGAAATGGAAAATATCTTTTGCCATTGTAGAAATGATGAGTTTCATGGAATGTGTGAAATATGGAGATGGAAATTTGTAGTTGAAATTGTAGATAAAGTTATGAAGTAACAAATTGTTGGTTTAACATGAAATGTGAAAAGTATTCATTTGTTAATAAATTTAAACGAAATTATGGGTATCATGCTAGATAATGTTGAAAGAGGAGCGGAAAGTTTGATTATGATGAATCATCGTTGAGAAATTTGATGATGGAGAAATGTTATGTAGTGATGACGATTATTGCATTGCATATTCATTCAATTGATTATTACAAGATTATTATTTAGCTTTGACATATATTGTATTGGCATTTCTAGCATTGCATTGTTGCAAGTTTTGAGTTGAGATTTGAAAACATTTACATTGAGAAAGAACTATTGTGAAATGAATTTATTGAAATGTTTTGGGATAAATACGTTGGTAAGTCCGGTTAGGAGGTGCAGATGAAATTGATTATGTTGGCCTGAGTGTCCAGGGTGAAAGACCGAAAACACGCGCGGAGGAGGCACACGCGGAGGAGGCACCACTTCCCTTTCGGTTAGCAATCGCTGAAGTGGGGTTTTGGTAGTGCTAGTTATGCCTACTTGCAGACACCAACCTAAAGATTACTGTAGACGCGCCCGCGTGGGCCTCACTACAGTTCGGACTCGATTTGTGTCGCGGTTCTTAATCTGAACCAAAGAGTCCAAATCCGGCAAATCGTTTTGAGAAACAGATTTTTTTGAAAAGAAGTGCCAAACATGGACTGCTTTGCCAGATACAGAGTCGCCACCTAAATATTTTAAAATGGGGGAATTTAGGAAACCCCGACTCGGTGCCAAAGGCCACGTGTCCGTCATCACCAAAGTTGCCTCGGCTCGGGAACTTGGGTACGATCGGGGAAGGTCAGCTATGAGCACCCCCTTCTCACCTGATCCGAAGATCGACCTCTACTAACCGTGATATCCGTTTTTGAAAACGTTATGTGTTCTTATTCCAGTTATTAGCCTAGAATTACTATGTTATGCGCACAACAAACAAGTATAGACTAGATTGCCTAATTTGGAAATAAGCATTGCATATCCGTTTGTTTTGAAAAACACTTTGGAATTTGCTACTCACAAGTAGGCTAAAATACGATTTCAATGAGCTATTCCAACTCAGGCAACCCAACCTTTACCCACAGGCATTCAAAACAGTTTATCACATAAACATCTAGCCACATGGTAAGCATGCTGTCATAATAGCATTCACACGCATACGGTATGCTAAAGCATAAAATACTTTACATCGTACTCCGTGCCAAAACAATAAACTAGTTAGCCAACATGCATGGTCCTAGGTAATGTCAAAATTGACTAATGCAACACATACAGGATGCAATTAGAGTGGGCTCGGCTAACCTAAGCATGGCATGTGAAATGCAAATCAATTGATGCACGTATTCAATTGGAATTGAAGTACAAATGCAGTTAGCATGATGTACCGAGCTCGGTGCGTGCGAGACAAATGTATGGATACACGCATGCATAGCATAAGGTATGCTAATTTAAATATGCCCTAGTCTACCATCATAAGCAGGTAAATAAAAGGGAAGAAAGAAGTGGGGATTGGAAGACATACACACACTCACCCACACTTATTATAGATTCGCCCTCGCTCGGAGGGACCAAATAAAATATTACAGATAATTAAACCTACAAGCTAATTAATTATTACAAATCACCTAATTAATTAAGGAAATTAACTAATCTATGGAAAGCAGATAAACCGCCTCGGGAAGAGGGTTCGATGCCCGCGCGTGCTCGGTCCTGCTCGGAAGTGCACTGCCATGCGCAAGCTGCCTCTGTTTTCCCTACTATACTCCTCTGAAGGCTGCCAAAGTCTCAGAATTGTTTCTCTGGATACTGGGAGACACCATCGGCTGAGTAGAATGGCCACCGGCAGTGGTAATGTGATCACCGGCTGTGAATGCATCCATCGGCCATCAATGGGTTGCCGGTCGGCACTCCATGCAGTCGATCGGCAGGAAGTTCCTGCAGAACCTGTTTGACAGCAGCAGAGGACAGGACTTTGCATGGCAATGCAATTCAAGCCATATATGCACCAATCATGTCCCTTATCATGTTAGTGACTCAAAGGGACATGTTCCTTGGTTCTCAGACCATCAATTGAGCATTTCCATGCGTGATGGCCCAAGGGACCAAGTGTGCACATTTTGATGTTAAGTGTAATGCAAACCATCAAACCAATGGGGGGGGACTTAACCTCTATCATGGGTAGTCAAGAGGCCAAGCATGCATGCCAATGAAATGCAACCTAAGCATGTTAACTAGGTATGCAATACGGCAATACAAATGAGCATGCAAGAAATGCAAGGCATAGAGGAATGCAACTAACAAGTGTGCAAGGCTAATGTAGGCAATCAAGCATGTAAGCCAACATGTGACTTCATTCAATCATGTGATTTCAAACCTGCAACAACTCACCAATATGCTACAACATACAAGGAGAACATGCAACAAACAAAGGGATGGACTTAAACTAAATTAGGCAACTCTAACTAGGCCTAAAACAGTGGCCAAAAACTTAAGAAAAGGGACCAAACACACTTACACACATGCACATGCTAATGGGCCTATACTTAAGCAAACAAAGGCGACTTTCAAACACATTTAAAAGGGAATAATCATGGGCATATGGCATGCATTATAAGCCTTGAAAATCATGCTATAAGAGGTGCCAAACCAACTTAAACAAGACAAACATTAGCATGCAAACAAAGCCAAAATCCAAGACAAGCCAAGAGGCTTAAACCAAGACTAAGTCAACCAAGCCTCGCAAGGCTAAGAGGATTTAAAATAGGTCTAATACGAACCTAAATAACGCCCAAGGGACACCTAGATGGCATCTAAATGGCTCAAATTCAAAAGCAAGCACAATGGCCAAAACATGGAGCATATAACACAAGCTCATAAAGCATCAATGGGACATCCAAGGCAAGCATACAAACATGTTAAAGGGATAGAAATAACATGGCAAATGGTCCCAACCCACTAAATTAAGGCAAGGATGCATGCTATACATTCACACACTTAAGGCCAACAAACCAAAAATGCAAAGGGGCTATACTAAGCATGCCAAGGTCAACCCAAACAACCTAGGACAGACCTTAAACATGACAAAATAAGCACAAAAGCTTCACAAAGCTAGGCCTAAAACATGCTAGAACAAAGGCTCACAACCTAAGGCATGTTAAGGCCTAAACATGGCATTACAAGGTAGGTATGCTAAGCATGCATGGTGTACCAAAACCAACAAAAAAAAACAGAGGCATGTCATGACATAATAAGCACAAAAATCAGCTAAGGCATGGTCAACATGAAGCTTAGCTAGGTGCTCCCTCAAGAGGCAAAAAATGGTCATTTTCAAGGACAACAAGGAGAGGAGGTGGCCCTCTCCTTCTTGGAACCTCTAGGCACCATCCTCACCTCTGAAATCCCTCAAGATTTCAGTGGTGAGGAGGCCCAAACACCAAGGTCTCGGAGCTTATACAAAATAGCACAAAATGGGGCCAAACAAGCCCTAAGAGGGGTCAAACAACCTCAAAAACCAACAAAACACTCTAACAACTATTTAGAGGGCCTAAAAAACAGAACCTTTTTATATATACACTAAGCTCAAAAACAGTTCTAAGATAGGCAAAAAATAGATGCAAAAAATGGGGAATAAAGGAGTAAGATGTTACCCTTGAAGACCCTTCACAAATGGTGGACCAGCCCCTTCCTTGAGCTCAAAACAGCTCCAAAGCTTAAAGAACAAAGCCTCGGCCCTTCAAGAATCAAACAAAGGTGTAACACTATTGTTTGCGTGCAATAGTAAGACACAAAACACACTTAAACACACACAAGAGAGAGATATAGAGATAGGATATGTATGAAACCCTAACCCTAGAACTCAAACCCTAAAATGGCTGTCTAAAATGTCTAACCTCTTTTTTTCTAACCCTAAAGCCAAGAGGGGAGGGCTCCTCTTATAGAGAAGCCAATCTTGTAAAGCTTACAAGGTAAGCTAGCAAGAAGGCCATCCCTCCATACACGTGTATGGAGGGGAACAAAATGCCATACAGCTGTATTAAAATATCTACAAAAGCAGATGAACAGTAGTCGGCTGCTCAAAAATGCCATTTTGACAAAATGGACTGCCGACCGGCAATAAAGAGTGCCGACCGGCAATATATATTGCCGATGGCAACAAAACACCAGCCGGTGGCTTCTGGCCATGGCCGGTGATGTGTGGGGATGCCTCACAAGGCATTCCCTGCCCCTCCAAGGCAAAACACAAGTGTTCGGTGCGAAATCAAACACTAAACAGTCGAGTTCGGAGATCCTGAGGCAAGGCGCGTAGCCGAGACCTCTGGGAACTCCAAACGAACACAAACATGGGTAATCACCGGGTGTTCAAACGGTGACGTCCAAGTCTTGAGGACGGTCAAAAATGGGGTGTCTCCCTCTTTGACAGAACTCGAAAGTCATAACAATGACGGGAGGGAATGTCAAAGCCCAGACACGACCCATTTTTGACAAGGCCGAAGACTTAGACAAACATGCAAGACAAACAAGGAATGCGCCCTAAGGTATGGGCAAAATGCACAATGCACAGAGCCGGACATAACTTATGATCATGCAAAGAAAGCTGTAACGAAGCATAACATGCGATAGTTTTAAGCTAGCATACACCAAACTACACTAAAATGCAGAAAGGATGTAAGAGAATTATGCAATTCTCGATACTTCTCACTTGGAGGATACAATACCAGTGCAGCTCGTCTGGTTGCACCAGCCTCAATTGAACCGTACATACAATATCGTGCCTGTGCGGTTCGTCTGGTTGCTCCAGCCTTAAATGAACCGTACATACAATATCGTGCCTGTAAAGAAAACAAACTTAACAGGTACAATGTGATTAACAATATGCGTATTAATGTATTTGAAAATGCGTGACAACGCAAAGCAAGTGGGTAGCATAACAATGCTGTGAAGGCACAGTGATGTAAGTGGAGCATGCGGTCTACGCAGGCAACGAAATTGATCATAAGCATGCGATCTACGCAAGAAATGAAATTGGACAAACATGCGGTCTACGTAAGCAAAACATGCGGTCTACGCAGGTAATGAAATTGATTGCAAACATGCGGTCTATGCAAGTAAAAAATGCGGTCTACGCAAGCAAAACATGCGGTCTATGCAAGTAATGAAATTGAACAAGAGAATGCGGTCTACGCAAGCAATACATGCGGTCTACGCAAGTAATGAAATTGAACAAACATGCGGTCTACGCAAGCAAAACATACGGTCTACGCAAGTAATGAATCTGAATCATAAGAATGCGGTCTACGCAAGCAGAACAGGCGGTCTACGCAAGTAATGAAATTTGAACAAACATGCGGTCTACGCAAGCAATACATGCGGTCTATGCAAGTAATGAAATTTGAACAATCATGCAGCCTACGCAAGCAATACATGCGGTCTACGCAAGTAATGAAATTTGAACAATCATGCGGTCTACGCAAGCAATACATGCGGTCTATGCAAGTAATGAAATTGAACAAGAGAATGCGGTCTACGTAAACAAAACATGCGGTCTACGCAAGTAATGAAATTCGAACAATCATGCGGTCTACGCAAGTAATACATGCGGTCTACGCAAGTAATGAAATTTGAACAATCATGCGGTCTACGCAAGCAATACATGCGGTCTACGCAAGTAATGAAATTGAACAAGAGAATGCGGTCTACGCAAACAAAATATGCGGTCTACGCAAGTAATGAAATTTGAACAATCATGCGATCTACGCAAGCAATACATGCGGTCTACGCAAGTAATGAAATTGAACATGAGAATGCGGTCTACGCAAGCAATACATGCGGTCTACGCAAGCAATACATGCGGTCTACGCAAGTAATGAAATTGAACAAGAGAATGTGGTCTACGCAAACAAAACATGCGGTCTACACAAGTAATGAAATTTGAACAATCATGCGGTTTATGCGAGCAATACATGCGGTCTACGCAAGTAATGAAATTTGAACAAGCATGCGGTCTACGCAAGCAATACATGCGGTCTACGGAAGTAATGAAATTGATTGAATGCATGCAAACTGCAATGAGATGCGTGAAACCACGCGATGCGTTTCAGACAACGCGAGTGCACAAGACCGTGCGATTGATATGCGATACGCATGGGCAACTTTTGAGTTTTGTAAAAGCCAAAAGGATATGAAAAGGATACACCTTGCACGAATTCGAGTACCATGCACAGAAGACACGACCCGAGGTCAAAACGGAGGCCGGTTTGAGCGTCGGAAATGCATTGTTTTGCACTGTTTTGAGCAATGAAGGCCCTGAACCCCACAAATAACTCAAACAAGGGTGTAGGAGGCTCCAAAATCACTGTAGGAGACCACCGGATGTCCACCGGCCATCAAAATGCATCACCGGCCATCCACCGGCCATCATGCAATTCCATCGGCACAATATATTGCCGACCGGCAAAGAGTGTGGCCGACCAGCAAAAACTCCCCGTATCGGGGTAGTTCTGTCATTTCGCTACGGGTCTTTTAAAATAGGGCTTCTAGCACTATTTTGTTCACTTCCTTTTGGTCGAAAATCCTCTCCCTCTCTCTCTAGAGTGTTCTCCTCCTTCGATTTTCCCTTTTTCTTGTGTTCTAGCTCCCATTTCGTCGTTCGATTCGCGATCTCCTTCGCGTTTCGGACATTTTCAACCGAACGAAACTTCGTTTCGGTGTTTGTTTTTTGATTTTCGCCACTCGGGGCTTGTTTCGCTCGAGTTTTCCTCGATACCCGTACCTTTTCTATACTCCGGCTTTTTCGACCTTTTCCGACCCTCTCGGGGTTTGACTTTTTGTTGACTTTTCGCCTTCTTGCCCGGTTTTTCGTCTTCCGGCCATTTTCACATCCTCTTTGAGATGGCGGACGATCTTCCACAGGGCGGGGCTCCTCTAGAGCTTGAGATGGATCCCGAGGCCGAGCCCTTGCCACTCCGCGTCCGGCCGTTCGATCCGGAGACCTATAGGCCCGCGGTTCACGTGATTCTTCCTGACGGACTACGCCAGTTCCGGAGCTTCGAGAGGGGCGTGGCACGCAAGCTCCTCCTGCGTGAGCCTACTTCCCATCTGTCCTTCGGTGCTTTCGAGGTAACTTTCCTTCTCTGCTTTACTTTCTGCAATGTAGGATGCAACACTGCCGTAGCTGGTTATGCTCTTTAACTGCTTAATTCTGATATACTGTATACTGTAGTTGATTGTAAACATACGTGCAACTGATATCTGTTTGAGACTGATACATGCACACACACTGCACTGGCTTCGAATCACCCAAACACACGGCGCACACTGTATTTCACTGCATACACACTGGTACCTGGTAATGGCTTGAGTCTGAAAATATGCACGCATGCTATACTGTACTGAACTACCCAAACACGCTGACACATCACACGTTGTAGTTCACTGTAAGCACACCGGCACCCGGTATTTGTTTGAATCTGTTAAAACTTGCACGCATGCTACATCTGCCCTGAACCACCCAAACACGCTGACACATCACGCGCTGTAGTACATTGTATGCTTCTCAGAATTGCATTTTGAATATTGCCTTGCAATTGTTGTTTTTGATTACAGGGGGATTCCCATACCATCCGCGGGTATGGGAACACTGTTGCTCGGGACTGGTACCTCGAGCTGCCAGATGCGGTTCGTGACATCGTCGACGAGGCCGGCTTTGGCATCTTCTGCAGGGGGCTCTCTCGACTGACTACCTGCAGGCCCTTGCTTGCTGCTCTAGCGGAGAGGTGGTGGGATACCACCAACTCCTTCCACTTCTCCGTCGCAGGGGACATGACGATGACCCCTTACGACTTCTCGATGCTTACTGGCATTGGGGTAGGGGGTGATTCGATCCCCTTTGACATGGATATGGATGAGTGGGACGTTGCCCAGCTATACCTGCTTGGTACGCAGCCTTCCCTCGCTCGAGCGGGGTTCGTCAGGTATTCGTGGTTTGAGAGCCACTTTCCGGTCCAGCCGGCCTTGGCAGAGGAGGCGCAGATGTCCCCAGAGGAGGTGGACCAGTATACGCGGGGCTGCATCATGTTCCTCTTCGGGACGACTCTCTTCGCCGATGGGGCGAACACCGTGCCCTTATGCCTGTTGAGCGCGCTGGTGGACGTCAGGCAGATCCGCCATTATGACTGGGGTGGCGTCGCTCTGGCCACTTTGTATGGTTACATGAGCTCTTCTTCCCGCCTCAGCGGACAGCTTCTCGGTGGCTACTGGTGAGCCTGGGAGGTACGTCCTCTTCCCTTTTTACATTTCTGCTTCTTGATTTCTGTATTCTGCACACTGCACATATACTGTACACTGCCCCACACTGAACACTGCACACCCGGCACACATATACTCTGCTTTACACTGACTGTATACTGCACACACTGTACACTCCGCACAATACACTGCACAACACACGGTTCTGCTACTTCCGTTTTATTCTGTATTCTGCCTTATCTGATCGTCATACTGATATCTGTTTTGCAGTTGTGGGTGTATGCCTACTTTCCTAGGCTTGCCCCAGTACCCGATGAGGAGATCCCACTCGGCGTCCCCTTTTCTCATCGCTTCGATGTGCGATGCGTGGGGAGACTACGGGAGTCTCTTATTTTCTTCCGCCGATACTTCGACACCATCACCGCCGCGGAGGTATGTTCAACTTTAGAGTTTATTATTATTTTGGCTTTGCCTCGCACCGTATATTTTCAATAATGGTAGATAATAAACTGCATATTATTTTCAGATCACCTGGCAGCCTTGGGCTCCATTACCGGCTGTGGTGAGGGATCACTATGAGGGCGCAGAGGAGACTGCCCGTTGCCGGATTCTGTTGGAGGGCCCGGTCTGTCGGGCTTGGTACCTGGGCGAGCGTTTCTTGCGTCAGACCCTAGGTTTACCGGAGCAGATAGTGCCAGGTCCACCTCCTGGCCACATGAGGGATACGGAGAGGTTCACCGCCCGGGAGATGAGGGAGTACACCACTGGCAGGGGTGAGGAGCATCACAGAGGCGAGGGCGACTACACAGAGTACGTCCGGACCTACATTATACGACCCTTGAGCGGTGGTCGCCAAGCTGAGGGGGAGAGGTTAGCGGCGCTGGCAGCTGGAGCGGGAGCTGGGGCTGGAGCGAGCACATCGAGGAGGGCTTGAGTGCATGGCAGGAGCGGAGCTCAGGGGGGACGGGGGACCGGTTGGCCTGCTTTGCCCACTGTACTGTCATATAGAGGGCAGGATGGGGCGACCTACCAGATCCCCTTTGCTCCTCCCCCGGCTGGTCATG